>JAOTQQ010000032.1:77056317-77078204 GCA_026546715.1 Gallinago undulata | reverse complement strand
GAGGGGGCTTGGAGCAACCTGGGCTGGTGGGAGGTGTCCCTGCCCAGGGCAGGGGGTGGCACTGGGAGGGCTTTAAGATCCCTTCCAACCCAAACCATTCTGTGATTCTATGATAAAGGAGAGAATATTTTTTTTTCCACTTTGTGCACCAATAATCCCTTCAGAACGTCAACATTTTAAATAAAAAAATCTGTTCCTCTCTCCAGAAATGTTCCGAAGGTGTCACCATATGATGTTCTGGGTGCCAGCAGATGTACCCCTAGGCACCAGCTCATGTCCTCTGCTGGCTACATTCTCCTAGTCCATTATGTCATGTGGCTGCTGACTTTTCTACCTGATATAGGACAGCTGTGTTGCTTGTCTACTTTGAAAAAAATCTGTTTTTCCAGTATTTATATGTGTACATTACTTTTTAAATTATAATCAAATACAGAAAGCTCAAAGTGCTACGTTTTAATAGTTTGAAATTCAAGGTCTTGGATCTGGTATTTAAAAAAGGTTGTTAAAATACCCCAATCATTTTCATGTTTGTGGTTCTAAAATTTAATTTTATAATTCAAAATGCTATGGATTTTCTTAATTTGAAAAATGTGGATAAAAAAAAAATAATTCCCTTGTCTTAGGCATGCTTTCTTAACCCAGAGATCGGTTCAGTAAATCATATGAAGTGCCCCTCAGCACTTTTCCGACTTTTTACAGCGCTTCATTACTGCAGATAAATGCAGTTATAGTTCACATAATACGAACCCAGAATTCTTGTGCAGGTACTTAATTGAAGCGGATAAATTTTTACGCAGCAGTACTTTGTTCCTCCTAAATCTTTAGTAGTCCATGGGTAATAATATAAGTGGTAGTAGTGTTAGGTAAACTTTTTAAATGAAAAAAAAAGATACTGCAGTTTGTTTTGTGTTTTCAGCCTCTGACAACAAACGAGATGAAGGAGGCTTATATTCTGAGGAATTACAAAGGGTTAAAAAAACATAGATCTCCATAAAGGAACAACATTTGTAGGTTTTATGGTTAAATCAGCCATTGCTTTGCTGACCAATAAAATGGAAAATGTGTGCTTTTATAGGTTTATAAAAAAGGCAAACTCTAGTTGCATGAAAAATAACTTTCACCGATTGAGTACAGGTGGCGACTTGTTTAAACTCCGAAGATGTAAAGGCTTAGTATGTATGACTGAAAAAGGGAACATGGCACAATAAAAAGTCTTCCTTTCTTTACTCATCAATCCTTTGGGTATTCCATGTCAAATAAATGTTACAACAATTTACAGTAAAAGTATACAGTGGAAGTGCCAACGTTAACACTTCTTAGGATTGGACGGGGTCCAAATTTTTCACACCAATATTTAATGCGAAGTAAAATGTCTTTTCCATTGGAAGTGTCAGCTGTAACATGCTTTCCTATATTTGGCAACATGCTCATGTGAAGTATAAAGTCAAATGCACATGATGTTCTTTTTATTTCAACCATGATAAATTGTGTTCATTTGTTTAAGTGCAAGTGGCAGTTTTAGTGTTCCTACTATAAATTTTGGTTAGCTTCTATTGACACGCTGTATTAAACTTAAGAAAAACAAATTACACTTCACCCATTTTAATTGACTAAATGTGTCAAAAACACAATAAGTATAACACGAAGGGTCAGAGTCTCAGACTTCACCATAATGGGTGTCATGGCAAGGATCCAGCTTTTTGTACATTTCATTTTTCATAAAGTTTTAGTACGAGGCATACATTTAACATTCACTTCCACTTCAGATTTGTAGCTTAAAAAAAAAATAAAAATCTCTTGTGTTCTGTTCCCATTGCACTCACTCGTGATATTGTTAAAAGTTCCTTTTTTTTTTTTTTTTTTCTTTTTGTAAGGTGATAGTAGTGATGAATATTGATGATCCGCTATAAACATAAGTTTTCAAAACTGGCTTTGGTATTTGAAGGAACGAATCTGTGATTTATGTGGTACAAAGGGATCTGTGTCAAATCCCGTGCCTGAGCCTGTGGTCAGGAATCCCCGAGACCACTTTCCTAAATTGAGGCGTGGGGTTGAGTGCCAGATGAAACTTGGCAAAGCCTCGGTCCCTGGGGGTTTGAATGGAGCTGTCACTCCTCATGCAGCCGTTTCATGCTAAAGAAATTGATGCCTATTTTAATCTTTTGGAAATCTTTACCTGTTTTCTGGATACGAAGAGTGAAAATGAAGAGAAAACCCACTGAGGGATGGTATGAGTGTTGGCAAAGTGCCCCCAAGCACTGAAATACCTTGATGGGGGTTCAAGCTGTTTAAATGTCTGGGTGTGGATTTAGTCTTATGGGTTGGGAACAAGGGATCAGCTCTTGTTACAGGTGCCAGAGTACTTTATTTTCCTGCTTCGTTGCTGTGCAAGGTAGCACCCGCTGGAAGGGTTTTGCTCTTGGCCTGAACCTCTGCCTGGTTCAGGTTGGAGAGCAGATGGGCTCAGGATGCACCTGGGGCTTTCAGAAGGGTTTATCACCTCTCGTGGGTTTCATAGAATCACAGGGATTGGAAGGGATGTGTGGGAGATCATCCAGTCCAACCTGCCACAGCAGTGTTTCTGTGTAGTCTATTAATCCACTATGTTCTGACACTTCCCCACCTTCTGTACAACTCCCTGAAAGGAGGGTGTAGTCAGGTCTCTTCTCCCAATGAACAGGCAATAAGAAAAGAGGAAACAGCCTCAAGTTGCATCAGGGAAGGTTTAGGATGGATATTAGGAAAAAATTCTTCATCAGAAGGTTTATCAGAGATTGGAACAGGTTTCCCAGGGCAGTGGTGGAGTCACCATCCCTGGAGGTATTTAAAAGATGTGTAGATGTGGTGCTGAGGGACATGGCTTGGTGTTGGACTTGGTGGTCTTGGGTTAACGGTTGGACTTGATGATCTTAAAGGTCTTTTCCAACTGTAATGATTCCATGATTCTACGATTGAATAACTCCATACTTGTTAAGAAAGAATTCAGAGGAGCCAGAGAACCCAGTTAACCCTAATGGGAGATATTTGGAGGAAGTTCAGTTGGTTTCTACCTCCCGTCAGAGTGATGGCAGGAGGAAGGAGGTCCCTCATCCTGTGAGTAGTGCTGGTCTGGGCCCCTCTGTGGGGCAGGAGCGCAGAGGGGTGGTGGTCTGCCATCCTGGCTGCTGTGCGAAGAGCGAGGGGGAGTCCATGGGGGACCTGAGCCTGGAGCCCGTGGTAGACATCCAAGTCCAAATCCTGCTGGAAGGAGTCCAGTGATGGCTCTGGGCCTCATTACTCTGAAAGAGTGATTTATTCCCTTATTTCCAGCCTTCTCCACTTGTGCTGAACAATGTTCCCTCACCCACAGGTGTCCTAGTTGGATCCTGTTGTAGGCACTGCCACAGCAGGTAGATGTGCTCTTCGCACGCAGCGTGTGGAACACTTCTTTGCTTTTGAATATTTTATCCAAAAAATTGCTCTTTTGTCCAGAGGCACCCTGCTGTATCCATCCAACTAGAAAGCATTAACGTGGCTGTCTTGTGTTTCAAGGTAAATTTTATTTGCTGTTGTGGGTTTTATGATCCGGTCACAACTTAAGCAACTGGTTTCATAAAGGTATTTTTAGCTCCCGGAGAAGGCGATGCATTCCTCAAGACTGAAAATACATCAGCTGGGATCATATATGTACACACCATCCCAAAGGGAACTTAAAACTTTCTTCGTGATAGACTAAATGACAAAAGCTCTCCAGAAGTTATAGTTCAGTAGGCAGCAAACCGAGTTAGCTCCACAGATACTGTCGGCAGAACAGGCTGTGCCGTCTGTAGCTCCATTTTCATGCCGCTTTCAATGTAGCATCCCAGAATATGCTGTTTTCAATATGAATTTGCCAAACTAATGGTGCAAAATTCTTCTTTGTTGCTGTTTTTTTTTTTTAACTCTTTGGGAATTTTTTTTTTTTTGAGAATATGTTCTACCAGGAAAAAAAAAAAAGAAAGAAAAATGGTTATTGAGGATCTCTCCTGTACCTTAAAATTTGTTGTAAAATCTCCTAGCCTTAAAATTTGGAAAGGAAGAATATTCTGTCTGCTGTTCAGAAAGTGCTTTTTTCTGGATCTCTAGCGATATACCTAAACTTGGCCAAGCTAAACACATGGAACACCTTCCACCCCAGCAGGAGCATCAAAGGAACACTCTCTGCCGGGACCCCCTCTTGAGCGTTTCGCAGCTAATTTGCGGTGTATTTGGTTAGGGCTGGCTGTGCTCCAGCCTGGAGCTGGCAGCTTTCCCTGGAACTGCGAGTTTTGGCTGTCGTGGGACAATGCGATGCCGAGCGCGGAGCCGACTTCGCTCCTCCTCCTCCCGTTCATACTTAGGCAAGATAAAGGAAAAAAAAAGGTAAAAATTGGCTGTAATGAAAAGGAGAACCCATCTGTGTGTAGGAGACTGCAAAGGTAGAGAGGCCAGGACTGGGAGCTGATAGTATAAAGAAAATAATTTTTCTTTTTTTTAAGTATATAGTGGAAGATCATTTATTTATTTATTTATTTTTGCCAAAAAGGCAAATTAAAGATTTGTACAGGGCAGTTAAATTCTGGTTATTCCTATCTTCAGGTGCTTCACCTTGCTTTAGACATTTCTTTAAAATATCTTGTGTATGTATTTTATATTTTACTTTCTTGTGTATTTATTTTATATTTTACTTTCTTGTGGCTATATACAAATAAAATTTGTCATTTATTGCCATAAGGAGACACAACATTAATATTATACTAGCATGCAATTACGATATCACAATAAATAAGACAACAATTGAGCTTATGGCAGGTATACAAAGGAGCCCCAGGTCCCTGTGGCTGCAACAGACTCCCGTAAATTTGACCAGAAGATTTCTATGCAACAGAAAGATACAATTTCCTGAAAGATAATTCATGTTCTACAGTAGGGAGACAATTCAGGAAATGTCAGGAATAGCAATTGGAACTAAATGAATTTGCTGGCCTAGGAGATAAGAGACTAAAATCAATGACTAATGACAATGAATAAAATATGTAATTTGTTTTTCCAAAAGCATCATCTGAAGCATATTTGTCTTAAATGCTGCTTTGCAGAAAATTTGCTTTATTTCTGCCTCTCAAATTTGAAAATAAAATTTGCATCCAATTTTGATAGAAATTATTTTTTACCATTTTGACTTTGAAAATGGGATACCTTAATAATTTTGGAAATCTTAAAAATACGGTTTTGTTTTTTCATTGAATGGATAATTACTAACCTTGGGAAAAAATTGACAGAATCGCTCCACCGTGCTTCACAACTGCTTACCATGGCTCTGAATCCACATCTCACCCCCCTTGTCTTCTGCATTGTCCCTTAGAGCCCTGCACTTCCATCTGTTATTTAATAAATAATATCAGCCAACCTTGACACTCTTGGCAGTACTCCATTCCAATCCTTACTGCTAAACCTTGTTCATCATGGTAGGGTATTTATTTGCTGCTTCCTCATAACAATTATCAACTGATCTCAACTCAGTCTTTTTATCCTGTAGCATCCTCTAATTTATTTATTTTTTTTATTTTTATCTTTCACTATGTCAACTGTAGCAAAGGCTTAGAGTGCCTTCACTCACACGTACACACACAAAACTGCTCTGTAGTTGAAAAGCAGCATCTTCATACACATTTCTGTGTGAGTACAGAAATTATTTCTTATCTTATCTACCAGTCCTTCCCTCTGTTTTGCATGTTGTTGTCATGGGCCCAGAACAGGTGTTGATATAAAAATGTACGTATTTCTTTCCTGCCAATAACATTCAATTTTGAAACTGACAAAAACTAAATCAAGCTTTGCATTCATCTAGAAAATAGTCCTTCAAATAATTGTTAAGAAATTCAGCAGCATGGTCAGATGTAGTAATTAAAGGTCTGCGTAACTTTCTTTAGTTAGATCAAGCAAGTATCTCTGTTTTAGTGTTGATTTTCTTTTCTCCTTTAATACATGGAATCAAAAGGTGTATTTACTTTTGACTGTAAACTCTGTATTTAAACACTGAAGAAACTATAGAAATAATTATTTTTTCCTTCCTTAATAACTGCATACAATATTTTAAAACATAGAAAAATTAATAACTCTTGTGTTCTCAGTTGAACTGTATAACCAGAGTTAAAATCTAACAAGATGCCAAACTTTAAATGTTTGTGTAGGAAAAAAATACGGGAATTTCTTCAGCTACAAGCTGTGAAGCAAGTGAACGGGGTCTGTGAGTGGCATCACTGTGCAGCAGAAACAACTCCTTTCCTTTCTGGCTGCTGGAGAGATGCTCTCCACATTAAAAGTTGTTTAAAGTTGCCGATGAACTAAGGAATTTGTCCTTTGGAGGGGGGGGAAGGCAGGAATGATACTCATGTCCTCGTGCTCCAAACCTGTGAGCATCTCCCATATTTCTGGGAGAATCTTTTTTTTCCAACAATCTTACACCACTAGAAACCCAAACACAGACCAACAGCAGTGAATGATCTTCATTCATTCAAATAGTCATCCTATAATAGGAGCCACTTCAAGATCTGTGAGGTAAGAGAAGGTTTACAAGTATTCATATTATATTACTAAGTGTTTTATTATAGAAAGAATTACTATAAAAGTTTGTTCTTATTATGTGTGTTATTATTATCTATTTATAGAGTACTGCTGCTGTTGGAGGCACTGAACTTCATGGATAGAGACAGTTCTTGATCCAAAGAATTACCTGGAATGAACTGAAAGCATTTTCCTCCCAGAAAAAAAAATGCCACATCAGAGAAATTAATGACGTTTGGAGGGATTCTGCCTCTCTGCTCCACTCTGGGGAGACCCCCCTGCAGTGCTGCCTCCAGCTCTGGGGCCACCAGCATCAGAAGGACATGGACCTGTTGGATGGGGCCAGAGCCATGGAGATGCTGGGAGGGCTGGAGCCCATCTGCTGTGAGGACAGGCTGAGAGAGTTGGGGGGATTCAGCCTGGAGAAGAGAATGCTCTGGGGAGACCTTCAAACCCTTTCCAGTCCCTAAAGGAGCTCCAGGAAAGCTGGAGAGGGACTCTTGATCTTGACCAGCGACCTGGTCTGGTGGGAAGTATCCCTGCCCAGGGCAGGGGGGTGGAACTGGGTGATCTTTAAGGTCTCTTCCAACCGAAACCATTCTGTGATTCTACGGGGGACACCTAAGTTAGTCTCCGATTTGCGCTCCACATCCAGCAGCACACATCATAGTTTTCCAATCCATCCAACATCCAGTGAGGGTTGCTCTGCTCTGGGAAGAGTTATGTGCTTCAATAGGGTGACATGTAGAGATTTCAAAGCCAGCTCATTTGGATATGGCTAATAGAAATTGTCCTGTCCCACATTTCTATGGGAAAGCCCTGGTGGAAATGTAGGTTCCCGTGCCATGCAGTTGATCTGCTCACACATAGTGGTCATTTGCTCACCATTTCCAGATGTCCAACAGCCCAGTTGAATCATTCCTTTTTCTTTTCTGTTCAGTGCCAGATGTCCAGAGAGCACAAACAAATTGCCGAACTCTTCTTCGATTAAATAAAATTTCCAGACTGAAAAGGATGACTTGTCCATGCAATGAAAGAAGTAAGACGACCCGTTTTACAGTAGAAGTGTCTTTACATACGAAGAGGTATTAGATGGGGTGGTGACTTGGACTAGATAGTCAGGGCTGCAGGTTCCTCCTCTCACTGAAAGCGATCGAGGACCTGAAAGCTTTTCCACAAGATCTGGCAGGTTGCCACAGAATTTCAGTTTTGATAAAGTGCCGTCTTTCTAGTAAAACAGGGTTTCATTGGAAAATTCCTGACTTACTCGATTCGTTCTAAACAGATGCTGACAATATGGCTGGAACATACGGGATCCATAGGAAGACGGAGCAAATTTCAATTTGTATTTTGGACTCGAGAAACGTGTAGCCTCACTCCTGAGCACCGGTGGAGCCTTGATGTGGGATCGGGGGGTCGCGGTCATGGTCAGTTACGGCTGAGATCCTTCCCAGCCGAAATTTGTAGGGGCCTCGGGCGTAATTCTGCCATCACGTTCTCGCCTCTGCAGCGCCAAAGCGAAGGCATTCGGCCCCCGCGCCTTTTCACCGTATCTGCCCGGGCCACGGAGACGACGGCGGAGCCGGCCAAGTTGCAGGCCAGATATACGGCTCTTCTGCTCGCCTTTCGGGATGTCTGGCAGCCGTTCAGGGATGTAACAGCCTGCTGCCTTCTAAACCTTGATGCACATGACAGACCAAGACTAATGGTTTCCTTTAAATCTGGGGCTGAATACCATTGTTGGCTTTGAAAATTCCAAGAAATGTAATTTCGCTTTAGATCACTACAAATTTATAAGCTGTTGTACAGTGAGGGAGTAATCTCCTGGGGAATGAGCATAAACCTATTATATTTTCATTAACAATCTGTTTTCACCATTGACTTAATCCACATTTACTGTTGTGGAATTTGATTATGCGTTATAAAGCACCATAAAACAAAATTAGGTATGTATCAAAGTATCCATTTTCCTGGTCATGTTGAATTACTCATTTCCTTGGTTTAAAACCTCGGGTTCTTTCTATCTAGCTCAGTCAAAGCTGGCCTGTGTGTTCACTGTCATCTACCTGAAAAGCAACACGGCAATTTCTTTTGTCTTTTTCTTTCTGTTAATGCCACTTTTCTGTGAGAAAAGAAAGGAGAATAGAAGAAAAGGGGGAGGGAAAGGGAAATGGAATGAAGTATTTGAATAAATTTTATGGATTAATTTGATTTCAATGCCTTTTTGTTTTTTTTTATTCTCTGCACTTTTCTTTTAATTTGATTGTGTAATAGTTAAACAGACAGACTTCCCTCCACAGTTGAAGACTTCAAAACACACCAAAAAAAGGCATTAACCCATAGAATGTAACCAACTTCTTTGAGCCTGTTTTGGAGGTGGGGTATGACCAGGGGTTGGAGGAGGAGCAGTTGAGAAGGCTTTAAAGGTGGCATGCACGTGGTTTTGGAAAAAAAAACCCATATTTTAAGTATGATGTGAATTTTTGTGTCATTGTTTTCCGGATGATTATTCTGAAATCTGGACTTCCTTACTGTCACACAGCGATAGCTCCTGCATTTTGTGAATTAGGCAAAATAGCTTATAGAAATGTCAAGCTGCTTATTACGTACTTCATTGCCCAGTGGTCAAAGAGTTTTTCCACATTTTAAAAATGTTACTTTTTAAAAATTATTACTGCTGTTTAACCATTAGAACAGGAAGTCGGCTACTTGAAAATAAGCTCGCTGGTCGGCGTTAAGTAAATCAAATATGTTAAATTTCACTCAGCCCTCAGATACTTGGCTGGTATTTCACAGCAGCTGCAGTTATGGAGGACTGACAAGAGTTCCATGTCAGCATTGCAGTTTTGCAAATAACTTTTCCAGCTCGGTCAGCTGTACTAGTTTTAGGGCAAAAATCAGGTTTGATGGTGTTAATCACTATAGTTTAAAATTTGCTGAAGAGTCTGTGAAACAGAGAGTGACATCATTGTGCAGAGCATTTAACACCTACCAATGCACTAGGAGAGAAATTAGGGTTAAAGAGAAGGGTGTAACTGCAAGGGAGAGATTTTAAGCATGAAAGGCCTTGTACCCTCTTAATTACTGATCTAGAAAGATCAAAAAAAAGGAGTTTCTCTTCATAAAACTTGAGAACATATTTAGTGACTTGCTCTTACCTGCTTTGATAATAGCACTATGTACGAGCGCAGAGGAAAAAGGGGAAAGGTCTTGGAAGTTATATTTGATGAACTACGTGCGGATCCCGCAGCCGGCATAAAATATCTTGTTTGGGCTGTAAAAATATATTAGCATGTCATGTTATCTTCATAAATTCTTCCAACACATAAGGTGGGCAGCGTCCCCCTCGATCCCCGGGGCTCGTTACCATTTCGGCTGGCTCTTGCCATCCATCAGCTCCGTTGTCATCCCCAGCCGGCGGGCGCTTGGGGCCGGAGCATTAGGGTTCTGGAGGGGTAGATACCGGGTGAGTTATTAGCTGTGGTGGATGGGTCCTGCTCCCAAACACTCCTGAAAGAAGGTTCTTCATCCAGGCAAGCAACAATTTTGGTGGTGTTCCCGACCCCGGGAACACCAGAAGGTTCCCAATGTCACCGTCGGGCTTCAGTTTCCCCTTTGCCCTGGCTCCCAATGGACATTAATCATTGGTCTACACAGCTTTCCAAAGTTCACCAAAGAAGTTCAGGCATTTAGGACACTCACAAGAATTTGTGTTCCCGGACTTGCATCTTATTCTTGATTGTAAGAAAGCTCTATATTCTGTTTCCATGTGACAAGTTAGGATCTAAGACCTCAAGCATCCGAGAGTTTGGGTCCATGGCATAACGTGAGACAGGAACAAAACCTGTAAATTAACACACAAATTATTACAGCTTTTCACAGTTATATGACTTTAGCAGTACCAATACATTTTCCCTTTCTTTTTTGTTTGTTTGAGTGTTTCTCAAATTTACACATTTTAAAATAACTATATTTAAGATGATTTATTATCTGTTTGCTCTAATGATGAGTATTTGATTTATTTAAAATAAAACTATTACTTTTTTTTCTTACAATTTGCAGACAGGGAGAGCAGAACACTTTTCCAGACAACCGCTGCCAAATTAAAAAAAATAATTAGGTATTTTTTTAAAAGTGGTGTTGGTTGATTTTGATAGATGAAGCCTGAGTGATCTAGGAATGTGCCTATCTTGAGTGACTTGGGGACCCAATCACTCCTAGAGGGAAATTAACTAACTTTGGCCTGCAATAGTGTTTAAGATTTAAAAACAACCTTATTTGTTGTTTAGGATTACACTGATCTGCTATGATGAGGTGACCTTCGCTTTTAGCAAAATCAGCTTTGCTGTTTGTTTCACTGCGACACTAAATCTCACAGAACTGAAGCCAGGTGACAACTTGCTGTTTGCTGTTCCATACACTATGCGTCATCAAGGGCAAGATGAGAGCTTGGAGGAGGAATTTTTACTAAAATACCTTTGCTTTAATATTTTCAGAAAAGTGCTTAAATTATACATTCATCATTACAGTCTGTTCTTATAACGGAGGTTTTTATTCAAGCTACTTAAATCAGCCTGCTGTTTAGATTATCAGTGTAGGATATATATAGATGGGAAAATACCCAAGAAATGTTATGATAAAAACAAGAATAGCAGTCTAAAAAGAAAGCATGAGATTGTATCCTAGAAGGCATTCCCTTTGATAGTGAAGGAAATTTCCGCGTCAACTTTGATGCATAACTCTCTGTAGAGTGCATATAAATATTGGCCATTTTCTGAGCACATCATACATCACACAAGGGCAGTTTTTGTATCCATTTTTATATATTTCAGTTCTAATTTTGGTCTCCTTCCTCTTCTAAACAAAGACAAAAAGCATACCTAAATTTAAACTATTTCATTTCACTGAACTCTGAAGTTTGAGAGCAGAAGTGAGTTTAGATATTTCTGTGAAAAATACATTCTGTGATGACCTGCCTGGAAAAAAACAATCACGGTGTTGTCTCAAAAGCCAATATGGGTCTTGTGATTGTGCTCCTCCACTGGGTTTTCTTGCCCTCTCCAGTGTGTGTTGCAGGCACAGGACATGACCTCCCTCAGCCTGCTCTGGGGACAAGCACTTTTGGAGAAAGAGACACATATCTCACACAGTCCCACCTGTTCCTGCTCCCATCTTGGCCCCGAGGACATGGAAAGCCTGGCTGCAGGTAGCTCTCTCCAGAGAATTTTATGTCACTGCAAACATCAAGTGATGATAGTGACCCCCAACACCGCAGAGAGAGGATAATACAGGCTCTTGCTTCCCAGGTGACAATTTTTCCATCACACTAATCCTGATAACCATGGCAATTGTTACATATTATTTCTTTTTTTCCCCTTTATTTCCCCTGTCCCCCCTCCCCCAAATACTTTACTGTGACTTATAAAATATTTGGAAAAGACTCTTTCAAAGCTAGCCTCTGTAATCACGTCGGAAGGAAACAAATCTCTCTCACTCTCTTCATATTGGATTATGTCAAAGATTAGCTTCGATTTAAGCAACGTTGTATGAAGTTTTCCAAAGGATTTTCTTTTTAAACTACAACCATATGTTTTCCTCCATTGAAACAGCTTACATATTGGGTATATGAGATTGATTGATGACATTTGCTCCAGTCATTTCACTAGTCATTTATTAATTTAAGGTTAGGTTGAGAATGTTTATTAAATGATTGGCAAAGTAACTCATTGATCATCATTCCACATTTCTGGCTAGAAGCAACTGAAGAGCAATTATTTTAAACAAAAAGCATACT
The DNA here is from genome assembly GCA_026546715.1 of Gallinago undulata. Lineage (NCBI taxonomy): Eukaryota > Metazoa > Chordata > Aves > Charadriiformes > Scolopacidae > Gallinago > Gallinago undulata. Next base: position 77,065,849 of record JAOTQQ010000032.1, on the reverse strand, counting down.
AGGTTGTTATAACATGAGAACACAGGGATATTCATTATTGTTCTGCGACTTCTTTATCTTAAGTACTTATAACAAATACATTACAGTTTTCCCCTAAAATGACCCCAAACAAGGTGTGTAGGATGAAGAGCCACCGGCTCAAGGGCAGCCTAATCCCAAGCCTCCCACCTCTTTCTCCCACTCACCAAAACAGACCATGGGACATGGCATCCTCATTTTGGTTTTCTTCATTGGTGCACATCTGTAGATTTACAGTCTTCTTCGTTCTGTTTAAAACTCTTGAGGAAATGGATGCGAGTTGCTGAAGAGGCCACCTCACCTCTCAGAGCTGCAGCCTCTCCCTCCGTGTTTCGCAGCAATTGAGCTTTCTCTGTCCTTGGTGATGTTTTCAATAGACTGGAGCTTGGTCTTTCCTGGCAGCCTGCCCGAGACAACAAAATTCCTTTTATCCAGGAAGGAAGAGCAACTCAAGGAGTTGTTATTTTCAAGTCATGTGCAGAAGCTGCTTTCTTTAATTTTTGGCTTTCCACAAACCAAAAGTAGTTGAGGAAAAAAAGGAAAGGGAAGGGAAGGAAAAAAGTAGAGCTTAAAAAGCAAGGGAAACAGAACCAAAACACAATTAACTGTTTCTATGATTCTCTGAAACAGGTTTTTGCCATCTAGTAATGCAGGTGAGCCTAACAAACTCCTAATTGCAAATTGAAATCACCTGCCACTACTTAACTTCCCCAGATGCATTGTAAGACTTATCATTTCCTGAGGAAAGGGCAGAGAAAGAAGCTCCTTAGGCCCAACTAGGCCAAGTTGTCACCGATTTCTGCCACTGGAGTGTAATGTGTAATCTTGGAGAAGAAGAGAAAGAAGTTTGGAGAGAAAGATTCTTGACCACATTTCACCTAGACACGGGTATGAGAAATAGATCTTTTCTGACCTTACCACCCTGGGTCATCTACAAAGCTGATGACTTCAAAAGAGATCTTATCCTTAGACTCCTAAAGAGTCTGAAGCTCTTTCTTTGAAGAGTTTTAGAGCTGCAGAGTTCTGCTGGACAGGGTTGAGAGCCAGAGACCAGCTTTGAAGTCTGTTGTGTGCAGTGCTTTGGGTGACCTCAGGATGGTTCCAGTGTTTCAAAGGGCTCCAGTGCTTTGGGTCACCTCAGGGTGGTTGTAGAATGACTTGGGCAAAGAGTCTGGAAAGTCCCATCCTGTTGCTGGAAGGTGGTGGCAAAAAATGCCTTGAGACTGGCCATGCCCCTTGTAAACGTCTGTGGGCTGTGTTTGATGGGCCTGCCAAACAATGTGCCATTTAAGGGTGTTTCAAGGAATTTTTTGGAATAAATAGAGTCTTTATATTGTGCCCATGTGGGTATTTTTGGGGGAGGTCAAAGGTGCCACCCAGGCCTGCGAGGTGAGGCCTGAAGGCCCTTGGGCAGGAGAGGCAAGGCCTCAGGCGGCCATTAGCAACTTATGCGTGGCCTAAAGCTCAGCCTCCCCAGAGGGCGGGCGACTGTGTTGTGCCTGTCATGGAACAAACCCCAGATATTAAGGAAATAATATTGCAATGAGAATTATTCCCTTAATTTCATGGGTGTCTTATCTAGGTCGTAACAGCATTCATGTGACATACCGTACAAAGTCCATATACGCTCTCTGCGATATACAGGCCAGGATAACTTACACCTGAGGAGTTTTTCACTTCTTTTTGGAATAAATGGACTCTTGTTGTAAATGATATGATATTTGGACTCTAAATTGTTGCATGCAGGAGCTGCTACCACCAGCTAGAAAATAAATTTGAGGGAAAAATTGCTTTCTCTATCTCTATTCAAAATTATTTCGTACATGTTTATTGATGTAACAGCTAAATATGATACTTATTGCATGCAAATAATGTTGAAAATGAGGAAAGGACAGTCCAGGGAAGGGCTGCAAAATATTTAGTGTATCTGCTCCAAACAAGCAAATGCAGCTGCAGTATTTGCATACAGAAGTATGTACTTCTAGATGTTTTGTAAAACACATTTACAGTGTTTATAAAACTTGTAATTTTGTCATCAGAAAGAAGAGAAAAAAAAAAAAAAAGGTGTAGCAGCTCCTGATGCACGGAAGGGAGCATACAGACTTTACATTGCAAGTTACTTCTACTAAGTAGTTTGTTTAGTTTATTGAGGAACATTTAAGGATAGAGGAAATGAATAAGCATGAAGTACAGCTGGGATATTAAAAGGGAACCTACATGACAACTGCCAAATACCCTGCAGCAAAGAGGTTTAATAAAACAAATAGAAAAAGCACCAGGATGCTTTCTTTATTACAGCATTACCAAAGTGTAATAAAGAAACCAAACATACAACAAACAAAGTAAACTAAAATGCTGATCCTACGTTATTGGATCTGTTAATAAATCAGACTGATGGCCCACTTTTAAGTGCAAATGGATTTGTGAGCAAATATGAAATCTCATCTAAAATAGTTGGTGTAGATCCTATTGAAGATAATGCCTTCCAGGAAGTAATCACTGTAAAATGATGGGGAAAAAAATCAAACTAATTTGATGGCCTATTTGATGCAGCTGGTGGGGAACCTAAAGAGCAGAATAGACTTTGTGTTTACTGCCCTGTGGGGGCTTCACCACCACCAATAAACTGGGTGTGAATTCTGGGCGATGCCTTCTAATCAGCCCGGCATTACTCCCTGCATCATTAAGGACTTGACCCGGGTGAAAGTAGCCTCCACGGCTGCCAGCCCGCACTAAATTAAAAAATAAAATAAACTCTGGGGGCTGCAGCTACAGAAGCTTCTTGGGACTCCAAGGGTGATATTTCCCCTGGTGACCACAGGGTTCTGGATGGAGAATGAGCAGCCACTGCTGAATCTGCTCTGGGTATTTGGGGTGCTACCGTGGGACTGCACTGCCAAGACTTTCTGCCATGGCTGGGGTTTGGGCACATATAATAATAATAAATATAGCAAACAATAAATAAAAATTAAAACCAATAAAGGGCAGCAGACATGAGAATAGAATTCTCCAAGTCCTGCCTCCCCATTCTTCAATCAGTAAAATAAAATCAAAAAACCACAACTCGTTCTTTAGAGGTACTGGCCAAATCTGTTTGTGTTGGGGTGTTACTCCAATGTTGTCCCATGGCATCAGGAAATCTTATAATCCGTGGGCACAGGGAGAGTTTATAAATTTAAAAATTCACTTGACATTCAGCCTTTTCCAGGATTTTGAATCAATTCAAATGCATTTCTACAAGCATCCCTGCCTGAAACTTTTACAGAATGCTCACAGCTACAGGTTTGGCTATTAAAGATACGTTTCTGTGTTAAACAAAGTTGTCTTCCCTACTAAAATTGACAGCCAGGTCCACATGTTCCATAAAATAATGGAAAGGGTCACTCTGAACAGTGCTGCAATGGATCCCTAAGTCCTCATAACCTTTTGGAGTGCACTCTCACAGTAAATTCATGGGAACCTTTCAAAGAATATTGCTTTGCAGCTCAGTCTTACCTCTCACTTAGAGCAGAAAAGCCAGCCAAACCCCAATCCTGACCACATCTGCTTATGCAGGATTCCAAATATGTGCACTAGGTGGCTTGCCACTTTAGATGGAGGAAAACAACTTTTTTGCTCAAGAACCTGGAGATTTAAACCTCCTGAGGGGCTCAGTTAGAATGTCTTGGGATGGATGAAAGCCATAAATGGACTGATCAGTTCCTCACAAAAGACAGTTGCAATCGCAATGGTGATAAGATGGTGATATGGTAGTAGATGGCTACCCTGAATGTAAAAGGCATTTAATAGGTTTCAGAATAAGACAGACCCCAGGTTATGAGGCTGAGAAGATCCAAACACACCTTTCCCAACACGCTGAGAGAGTTTTCTCACTATGAGGCTCAAGGTAAAGGTGGGCAGGACCATTCTCCACTGTTGGAACTGATGATGCGATACATGATTGTCGATAAAATAATATAAAATGACCAGGTCCTGAGACGAATTAATAGTGCAGATGTGAGATCGTGTCCTCTGGATCTGCTACCTGCAATGGAGAGCTTCACTTCCAATGTCTTTTCTCACAATTCACATTAATTAGTGATTGGATAAAATATGTTAGAGCTTTAAAAGAAAAGGCTGGGACCTGCTTTATTTGTTAAATCTTGTTTTCTTTGCAAAAAAACCTCCTGTACAGTGAAAGTCCCACATAGACACAAACATTTACATACAGCCATATGAGGTGCAGACACACCTCTGTCTTTAGAACAGATTTCTTCTTCCTACATTTTCTGTATCAGAATTTGGGCCCAGAATTCCACTTTAGAGGCCAGGGATTCCAGGTTTTTCTATTTTTATGTGGTTCCAAATATATTTAAAAATATTATCTCATGTGTTGTGCACTTCTGTGGCTGTCCGTTTAGTCTCTTCTGCCTTCTACCTTACTGCTGCTGCTTTTCACAGGAGCTAAGCTCAATTTCTTCTTCCTCCTCATCTAATGTGGAAGGTCACCTTATGTTGTCAGTAGAGGTTTTGAGGAAAGGTTGCAGTGCTTTTTATTTGTAAGGGAAACTAACTGCTGTCAATCCTACTTATTAAGCTGCGATTCCTGCCATTTGTTTTTTCTGGACACTATGCAAATGTGGTAAATTGGCCAGTCATCTGAGTGGCTTTTCATTCACTTAGGACACACCTAAGATTTCACTCATGGATACAGTTTGTGCATTAGCCTGGGAGTTATATTATCCCTTTTTGTTTGAAAATCTAGGGTTTATTATATGGGGTGTTGTTGTCAGGGGTTATGACAAAAAAAAAGATGTTGCAAGAATATGCTTGAGGAGGCAGTGACAGTCTCCTGTGTTTTTCCGATAGCCAGCTGAAAGCCAAGAGCTCAGTAGTTCATTTGAACATGCACAAATCTAATCTAATTAAAATAATTTAGAACTTTAGCACTTTGGGCAAGAATATTTTTCCTATCCGACAACTTCATGCGCTGTGCTCGTGTCAGTTCTTGTAGATAAGGTGAAAGTAGGTTCCAGCATCACTTGGAAAGTGATGCTGAGGAAAGTTGAGCTTTTCCTCCAGTGTCACTTCTCCAGCACGAGTTCCAGGGCAATATTAAAAGCAGTATATTCCGACAGAGCCCCCACACTTCATGTAAAAGGACAAACAAGTTTTGTCTGAAATGTAAATGGGATTATTTCTGTGTTGTCACCTACACCTGGCTTTTGTTCTGGGGGTTCATGGAGCTCTTTCTTATGATTAATGGGACCATTTTACTTTGAATTTACCTACCACACTCTTAAGCCAACTTGGTCCAATCCAACCCAGGCTTTCCATGCTACTGGTCCCCTCTGCACCACTTCCATCACACTTGACACAGCCCTGTGGTCTCCTGTTCCTCTACCTTTCTGAGAAAAAAAGGTATGGATGACACCATTTCTCCCCAATATGGGAAGAATTCAGCCTGTGTTTGTCCTTATCTTCGTCTATGAAACACTAACAAGCGTAGAAATCCCTCCAGATTCTCTATTCCTATTCCACTCCTCAGCTGCTGAATTAACTGCAAAAAATAAAAGAAACCTAAAAGTTACCTTTACCATTTATTTATTCTTGTTGCACATGACCCATTGGACATCTTGATTCAACCTTCTTGCTTTTCCTTGTGGTTCTGGTTTTCAGGCGGAGTTTTTCTTTGCTGGTAATGCTGAAACACTTGGGATAATTCTGTTTCCTTCACCACCAGTGACTAATTTTTTTTCTCTGCGACCTCTCGGCTGGCCTTCCTGATGCGTTCACTTCCAGGCAAAAAATAGCTGCTAAATTCCCCACTCTCTTCTTCCAGTGGGAGATTACCCTCCACCATCTTGGATAACCGAGAGCCTGTTGCAGTCCAGACATATTAAAACGCGGCGATTTATTGTAGCCGACACTGCCATTATGGTATTTTAGCAGCTAGTGCATGTCTTTCGTGCGCAAGCTGTTAAATATAACAAAGGCCTATTGTCTTCAATGTGGGAAAGTAAATAATTTTTTAAAAATGTGATTAATTGTGCAAGTATGGACCTTTTAAGTACATGTGGTAAGCCCTGTGCTATGGGAATGGCACTTACTGCTCTCTCAGCGTGAGCCCGACGGAGTAAACAAAAAGTTAAAATACAGCCGATAGTTTCCCTGGCATTCATTAACATAGCATAGAAAGCAGAAACTGGCCACATTTTATATAAAAAGACTCTAGAAATCTGTGTCTACTTACATTAACATTAGTCAATTGGTGGGTGCCAACTATGCACATAGCATGTTTTATTTATAGGTCTATATAGTAGTCAAAAACATTCTATCGCGGAAATGTGTTATTCATTAATTCATATTTTGCTCGGCCCTACTTTACTTCTTGAACCCATCCAGGTGTTTTTTAAACACTGAGGGTAATTTAATACCAAACAGCATTCACATTCACCCTATTTTTCAATTCCATGTAACTAAATATTCCTCCTGATTTTGTCTATTATTTACCTTTAATTAGCCCACGTATACCGCGAACTAGAATTTGCCTGTGTTTTTATGACAAAATTCCACACAATGGTAAAAAATAAAGGTGGAATAAATGGTCAGCTTATTGAACAGAGCATTTAACGTGAACTTTTTCTCAAACATCCATTCTGTATGTCAACTGGAGTGGTAAATAGCACTATAGATATATGCTCCTGGTGCCTAATTTGTTTTTAAAGAGTTCATTTAAAATGGTTGAAATGCTTATTTTAGCCTACTGTTGCAAAGCTCCGAACGAGATCTAGTCACACGTTGCAGAACATAGATCATATCAAATCTCAAACAAACCTCAACAAATCCAGCAACATGCCATGTATATGTGTTTTCACTAAAGGGGCTTTATAGGTTTCCATGACTTAACCTGTGAGGTTTAAGGGGCTTTAAGGAGGAAAAACAAAAACCTTTTCTTGTTGGGCCTTTTTATCTTACACGCGGAGGTGAACTCGACATAATCTAATTTTAACCACGGGGAAAAATTAAAACAAAGTTCAACCAGGAACAATATATCAACACTAAAACGCTGTCAATTATTGCTTATTACCATATTTGTCATGTGAATTGGCCATATAGGTCGTTTATGAACAGCCTTAAAGCAAATTATTCCATTTTCAAGGCACACAACCTCTGCCGCGCAGCGATGTACGTAGATGCGGGTGTTGAAGCTGCTCCTGAAACGGCACCGCTGGGGAGAGGAGGGAGGAAAATCTCACGGCCGTTAAGACACACAACCCTTCAGCCTCTGAAGCAAAATAACAGTGAAGCCAGCAGTAACTTTTTGTAATTAGAGGTGATAAAAGAGAAAATGCCAACATTGTAAATGATTTCTGCCAGGGTGCATGGTGCTCAAATTGGGGTAGAAGCCTTTTGAGGAAAATTCACAAACTTTCGCTAACATCCTTGAAATACAAAAATGTTCTTAAGCCTTACTTGCTGGGCAAGACAATTACTGCTAGATGTTTTTGTTTTCTTTTAACTTATTTTTTGAATTTAATTTAGTTTAATTAATTTTTTTTTAAAATAGTGATCGCGCGGTCAAGTGTCTTCTGCATGTATCAGTTCTCAGATACAGATAGACAAAAAAAGTTATATTTTTCCTCTTCTGTGGAAACTATAAATCTCAACCACTTACAATATCCTTCCTGAGGTTTGCAGCCCCGGATAAATGTGCCCCGTTTTGTGGAATAGCACAACGTTTTAGCAGGGGTTCAGGCGTAGTCGACATTTCTAGATCTTCTCTACAGTGTTTCTAGAAGGATTTCAGAGGATGAACCTAGGCCTTTGGAAGAATAACCAGAACCAGCTCAGTTCTGCAAAATCCTGTTGAAAAACCGGAATATTGCGTTTCACAGTTTGACTTTTAGAAGTCTCCAACGGAGGTATTGCCCGGGTGTTTTCTCATTTCTCGTATGATCCTTAAGGCAAAAGATAATAAAAAATAAATCAGGCTGAGTTTAACACTTTCTATTTAATCAGACTGTATGAAATTTAAGGGGTCATCTCTTCAGCTGTGGCAGCATTTGTGATTCTGCTCCTCAGTTCAGAGTTTTTAGATAGGAAAATTGCGTGTATTTAGAAGAGTAAAGACAAAATGAGGTTTGAATTCTCCAAAACTGAGGGACCTATCTTTCAGGCTGAGGGACAGCTGAAGAAAGCCAAGGATTTTAGGCAGAAACGTTGCCTTGGGTGAAACTTTATGATTAGTAACTTTACCCCTGACTTTCTCAGTTGCTCAGAGTCCAGAACGAAGGACCCTCTTCTGCTCCTGCAAAGAGCAGCCCTTTTCCTATAAATAATCATGGCTGTAGTCATTTTCCAGACACTGACTTTACGAGTCATGAAAAGTACACGATTTAGGCAGAGATGAAGATTCTGCGTCCAAAACAAACAACCTTAATCATCACGCACCCTACGCTTTGCTGTTATTCACGTCTACGTGTATCAGAACTTAGTCAGATTTGAGGCTGTTTCTAAAACAGTTTAGGACATCTGGAAGTCCCTTGAGGGGCCCGGTGTCTCACACCTTGGCAAGAGGAATCCCCAAGCACTTTGTCAGCAGCAAGGGGTTTAGCACAGAGCAGAACACCAGAGCTGCCTCTGCTAAATAGAAGGATTTTGGAAAAAAAAAAAAAAAAAAAAAAGATTAATCCTTCGCTGTTTGCATGATTAGTGACTGCCAGTTAGCGATTGAAGCACTTTCCCAGGGAGTGGGAGGCTTGATTTCAGCTCCCTTAACCCACCCTGAGACATCCAGACTTCTTTCTCCTGGCAGAAGGGGAAACCCATGCCTGCAGTCCTATAAAATCACAGAGCCCTGGTGCAGACGTGGCGAAGAGCCACTGAGGCAGAAAGAAACCCAAAAGCAAATACATCCCTGTGACGGAATATATCTGAAACGGTCCTCGCATTCAGAAGGAGTTATTTTTGAGACAAGTTTTAGAAGGGAAAATATCTCCACTTGCTGCTGAGGCTGTTGCTGTTCAGAGACCTCAGTGTTTAGTCAACACCTAACACTGAGGATGCGTCCAAATTTCCCATTGCTGATCCCTCTTCCAGTTGGAGCATGGTCCTAGAAACATGGAAAAGGACCAAAAAAAGCCTTTTTGCACAGAAAGTGCTGAGAAAAAGATAATATTTTTCCTACCTCTGGTTACACAATGTGTATAACTTTGAACCTGATGGACCAAGGCAAATCAGCTTTATATTGTTGTCATGGTTTCGGTTGGGATGGGGTTGATTTTCTTGCCAGCAGCTGGTGCAGGGCTGTGGTTTGGGTTTGGGATGGGAACGCTGTTGGTAAAACACTGGTGGGTTTGGTTGTTACTGGGCATTCAAGGTCGTTCCTGCTCCTCACCCCGTCCCACCTGCAATGGGCTGATGGGCACAAGGGGCTGGGAGGGGACACGGCCAGGACAGCTGACCCCCACTGACCACAGGGACATTCCATGCCGTGGGACGTTGTGCTGAGGGTTTAAAGCTGGGGGAGAAG
>JAOTQQ010000032.1:77011549-77056219 GCA_026546715.1 Gallinago undulata | reverse complement strand
CCACCTGCCATGGGGAGCAGGGAAAGGATTCCTTCATTTGCTTTGCTTTTGCCCAACCTATTAGACTTTATCTCAACCCATGAGTTTTCTCTCACTTTTACTTTTCTGGTTCTCCGCCCCATCCCAGCAGGGAAGATCTGCACGAGGGGCTGCGTGGTCCTCTCTGCTGGCTGAGGTCAAACCACAACATTGGTATCTCTCCTGTATTTCTCTAACAGGTGTTTCATACAGAGTTACCAAGTGAAAGTCCTTTGAGATACACATGTAATCACTCAATTTTAGATCACAGCAGAGTTTCCTTTCCCATATTGCCTCGAGATATTCTTGTGTGAAGTCAACCGTATAAAATAAAGATGATGATAAAGAGGTGGATGGATGTTCCGGAAGGCAGACAAATCCTGTCTTCAACACAACGATGATTCATGTACATGGAGAGCATCCATAGAGGCTGCTATATCCATGTAGGCTCTGCGTTTTGCCCGATTTTCCCCAATAACCTTTATTAGCACGGCTGAATCCTCCGTAAGGTACGTGCAAACCCTTCGGCTGCAGGTGTTTCTCAGGTTCTACCACCCTGTGAGATGCTGAGGACTCCCCCAGTTCAGTTCCCGATTGTTTACAATCTCCTGCTGTGCCCTCAATATGCTTGAATTGTACTTAAAACACATAAATCTGCCTTCAAAGGCAGCTTGGGAGGCAGAAGTGTGGCTAGGGAATTTTAAATGGAAGGGACAAGCGATGGCTACAAAGGGCTCAGTTTTTAGTAGTAGGTGTTGCAGTTTGTTCCAATTACAGCCCACGCCAGAGTGTGAAATGTTCATGCCAATCTAGTAAAAAGAAAAAGTACACGCAATGCTGAAATTAACACCTTTGTAATTACAGACGAGCGCCTTTACTGCGGCCGAGGCAGGTCGGGAGAGGCGCAAGCAGGACGGGCTGTGCAGTGGGAAACGCCACCTTTTATTTTTTCAATCTGACTTGATAATTGGATCCTTTTTGGCAGCCAGATAAAATAATTTGCATTTCTCAGCAGAAGAATTTAAGTGCACTACATCTATATTCGCCTAACTGAAAACCAGACAAAAAGGGTTGGTTGTTTTTTTTTTTTTTTTGCAACTAAATGACTTGCATTCCCCTTCTTTCCCTCATGTACCATTAACATCGCAAAACTATACATTTGGCATTCTTCAACATAATTTATAGCTCTTTTTGCAAATCAGGCCAGTAACAGGCCATCGCAGAGGCAAACATGCCTTTCATTTGCAGGGAGTGAGCTGTCTCAGGCCCAGGGCAAGGCGAATGGCTGGATATCCCCCAATAATCCCAGCCCCTCGCTGTTCACACAACATTCTGGGTGACTCATCCAGGAAAACATCACTGAGTGCGTCTTTTAATTTTATTCATGTTTCCACTATAGCCCTGCAGAGGCTTCTTAGTGCTTGTAAGATTATTTTAGTTAGCTTTGCTTGCCAAGCAGATCTTTCCCCACTTTATTATGTCGTCATTATTATTTCTACTATATAGGAAGTGTGTACTGCCACATATCGTATATCAAAACATTACTAATGCCATTAAGACAACGCCAAGACCAGTCACATGGTGAGCATGAAAAGATGTCTCAGTCCTTTGGAAAGCCCTGAATTAGGGGTTGTGTCTGGATGCCAAAGCCAGAAGGAGACATCCTTGTCCGGGGCAGGAGGGGGAACCTCTCTCTCTTCTTTCCTGGAATAAAGGCTGAGAAGCTGAGACGCCACCTCGGAGCTGAAGACATTGTGAAAAAAACAACCAAGTGCTTTTTTAGACTTTTTTTTAGTGTTGAAATAGAGGCTTCCATAGAAAAATATAGTCTGACAAGATTTAAAAAACTTACTATGGAAAGTTTTTGACAACTGGAACTTTCTGTTGGCATTGATGTTTTTGCAGAAAGGGGAGAAAAAATAGTATCATTCAATTATATCTCAAAGGAGAGAAATAAGACCACAAGCAACCTTAGTGTTGGGCATGTCCTAATGCCTTACTCCTTGCCTGGGCAACCTCATCACCTATTTGGCAATATATCTTCTAATAATATAACTAGACACCTCTTTGCACCACCTCTGGGTCTCCAAATCCAGCTATTCCCACCCGCTTGAGCAGGTAGCTGAGTACAATCCAGCTCTGATTTTTACCGCTGATTAATTTTTTTTGGGGGGGGGGGAGAAGAAAAGAAAATACTAAACAAATAAAAATGCTTTCATGTTTATCCTTTCTTTTATCTAGTTTATAATCATACCACCTATTAAACAAGCAACGGGTGCGTAGGTTTTAGGAGGGGCCATCGCTATTGGCAGGAGCCCGGCTGTAATTAACCTTGGGGAGAATTAGTGCTTGCTCTTCCCTTACTGCAGCCCGTGTTGCTTTTCATTTGTATATCTTAGCAGAAAATACGGTGTATCTAGTCGCCATAGGAACACATTCCCCATCTGCTGTATTATCGCATTTTTTCCCCTTGGCTTCTGTAGATTGCTGCCCTCTCTACTGTGTTGTCAAGATATCTGGGGGCCAATTTCCTCCCCATCCAAAAGGAGTTATGACGGACGCGAAAGCAGCCCTGCTTCTTAACTCTTGGAATTCCACGGCTTTCCACCTACACACCATTTTTTCAACGGCCTACCTGCACCCCAATTTGCCCCTTTTTTTAGCCTTTGGAAGAAAGAGGGGCGGGAATTGCGTCAAAAGCTTTTTAAGGTTAAAAAAAATGCAGTTTCTCCTTGCGGGTTTCCGTCCCGTTGTACATCCCTGGCTGCCCTCTGCCCGAGCCACGTGGCTCGTCAATGGGAGACACTTTGCCAAGGAGGCCAGCCCCTACAAAACCATGGGAACCTGGGGGGGAAGGGGGGGCACCAGGCAAATCCCCAGGAGGCACAAGGGGCCGAAGCAGATTAACGTTGAACCCACTCGAAACGCAACGTTTGGGCTCGGTTCAAGAAAATAAGCCACTTTGATTTAGTGAGTCAAAACTAAACATAGACATTTCCAAATTGAATTATTTCGGAACATTTCATTCCAAGGAAAAATGGTGATATTTCAGCTTTTTTGTTCCTTTTCTGAAGGAAAATCATGTTGAAATACTGTTTTTTCCTGTGGGATATTTTCTGTTCCCAGAGAGGAAAAAATAGCTTATGCAAAACAACAAAATTATTCAAAGTCAATAATATCTGTGTATTGTATTCAGTGCTTTTGCTGCCAATTTTTCTTCAATTTAAGAAGTAACATTTCCAGTTTTCTGAGTTACTCAAACGTGAAAAAGGCTTATGCCCCATACAAAAGAGTCAATTGGATAATTTGAATCTAAGAATGAAGAAATAACAACATTTCTCTATAGAGCCACAGCATAACCACAGGACTAACTTCACTTTTTAAGAGTTTTGGTTTTGGGTTAGACAAGTTCTGGTCTGACACTTCTAAGAGAAGTTAAGGTAGTTTTAACAGTTCATTACGTTTAGGAATATGGAAATATGGCTTGAGGTTTCTGTGATTTAAAATCAGCCTCTGCTGTCACAGATAATCGTACTGTGTATTATTTTTTTGGCACGCATTAGTGAGGTTTGATCTTAAAACTATTTAGCTTTTGCTCCTACTAATCCTGATTGGACAGTCATCCTTTTCTGCTACAAACCGCTTAACAGAAAGCCACAATTCATGACTAATGAATTCACATGTTCATGACCACTATTCACAAAATTCACTAGTTAATGACTAATATTCACAAAATATTATTGCAATTCTATTCCTTCATCAAAATAAGTTTCTTTCTCTGCTGTTTCCCTTTCCTGATAAATGAAGTTTCCAGCCCTTGATATGCATGAGTTTTTTGCTCAAAGGTTCCTTATCCCCTTCCCAACCTGCTCTGACCCTCAGCCCACACAGTTTCTCCAGACCTGGCTTTCCCAACAGGTGTATATTGACTATATATTGACTTCTACCGTTGTACCTTCGTTCCTGTTCAGATGTTCTGCCCTCGCAACTGAGTCCAGAACCAGAAAGCAGCACTTGGTGTGCTCCTCACCAGGTTTTCATGACATTTAATCTCTCTGGTCCATCTTTTCCCTCTCCATTCTCTCTTGCTGCTGAACACTATTTTGCCAGGTGGGAGCAGGTCCTGGTGAAAGGAGGGATGATCTCTTCCAGGTTGAGGTTCCTCAGGAGTTCCTTGTTCCCTTCCCAACGTGCTCTGGCTCCCAGCTCACACAGCTGCTCCAGACCCGTTTTTCCCAACAAGCTGAGTCTATCTTTACCTTCCCTCGGGGCTGGCTGCCTCTCAGGTTTGTACCTCAGGCTCCCCCCAAACATGTGCCAGAGTCTCTCCTATTTATTCCACATCCAGGTGAGATAAAGAGTTGCTTTCCGCAGCAAAACACTTTTCAAAAGCTTTTCTCGCTTTTTAATTGTTTTAATATTATTAATCAGATTAACTCCTGGCAGGCTTTTCTTCTGTCTCTATGGAAACACAGAGCTGCATGGAAAACCGAATATTGAACACACACAGTAAAAAATCATTTAAAATGCTATTGAGGCCCATTTACTATTCTCGTACAGAGAAGCTATTCATTGGTAAATCCGTATAATTGAGAAAGCTAACACTTGCAAGACCACTCGAAAGACTTGGATAGCTATGTTTTCCTAACTTTTAACAGGACTGAACAACTTTGGCACTTTATTTGAAAGTGCCTGTCACCTAGTTTGGATGAGGAGTGCTCTTCTGAAGCAAATTTATCCCCTCTCAACAGGGCTTCAGTTCACACCGTGGTCTGGGAGTGCAGGGAACTGGATCCTGAAGCTGGAAACGGGAAAGGGCACCAGCTCTCTGTGTCCCTGCTCCTCCCAGGACACGCTGGTTGCTAATGAAGACCTTACATTGTGTCCTTTGCTCTCTTACACGCTTAAACTTCATTATAATCAAATGAAGTTCTAACACCAGGTATAACCACTTCTTTTCCATTTTGAAACCTTGGGTAGAAACGAATACTTTCTTTTTTTTGGCCCAGTTTTTTCCAGCACAGAACAGATGTGGCTGAGTACTTAAATTACTTGGTACACAGCCCCAAAAAAGGGCTCCGTACCAGTTCTTTCATGATCATGGATATTTAACTTATTCAAATTATTTGTTCATACAGCATTTAGTTCCAATCATAACATTAGGACTTTTTGTATTTTGTGTGCCAGTTATAAAATAATCATAACCCTTATTTGGAGTGGACGCCAAGTCGAAAAATCAGAGCAGAAGGGATATGGGGAGGCAAAATTGCTCAGTTGTCAAGGGTGTTGGATCACCTCGCCTGTCCCAATTTTTGAGTGTTAAAAGGTTTATCCTAAAAGCTGCTGTTTGGTTTTAACCCTCTTTGAAGGCAATTAAGAGATGATGTCAGCAGGTTCTTCGTGCTCAGGCCCTTATTGTCGAGCCGCAGGTTCCCGCCTGCCTATGGATATTGCAATTATCCCTGTTTCTATAATTACACCATGCAATCATCAACTGTCCGGGACAAGATCCTTATTAGGTTAATAGCCGAACTTAAAGGGGTCAGGGTGCCCTTTTGGCGTGTTTCACACACCCGGGGCTTCTGCAGAAAAACAAAATCACTAAAATAAAAAAAGTTATATGTGGATGGCAATTAAACAGCCATCCCAAAACTTGACATGATCAGTTTATAGCTGGAGTCTAGAGATTAATTTTAATCCTGCTGGAATTAAGCTTGTTTCTTTCTTTCTTTCTTTCTTTCTTTCTTCCTTCCTTCCTTCCTTGCTTCCTTTCTTCCTTCTCTCCCTTTCATTGCTACTGATAACAATAGTATTGCTTTTGGTCATAATTTGGAATAAGTTATTAAACTTATACTGCAAATGCAACCTCATTGCAGAACTCTCCCAAATAACACAAACAGAAGCAGCTCGTCCAGCCACAGGTTCTCAAACGCTTTTGCCTATAACATTTTAAACAGTTAAAGTAAGCAAATAATAACTTTGCTGTGATTGGTGAGGATGGTGGAGAAAAATGGTGCTTTACACAATGTGAAAGTTGAGGGGTTTATTCCACTAAATGTCCGCGGTTTTTACATCATGTATCTGAGACAGGAAATTCAGGATTTTTCCTTTTTCTAAGCTTAAAATCTTGAGTTTTCAGACTGCTGTTATAAAAAATCAAAAATACGAGGGGTTGGTGAAAGGGAGTATGTTTCTTTTCTGCTTCTTTTTCTGCAGGTTTATTTTTGTTGTTTCATGCTGTTTCTCATATTCTTTAGTCTACCAGCTCTAGATTGGCAAAGTTCACAAAATCATGCTAGCTGCAATTTTTTTTTTGAGCTTCCAGTGCTGTTTCCAGACCCAAAGCTTAGTCTTGTATTTGCTGGGAGTTTTTTTGCAGTTAAATTACCCAGTGGCCAGTTCTCCTCTTGGTTACCCAGAGAATTGACTGTCCCAGTTGCATCCTGTATCCTCAGCAATTCCCACAGCCTCCGCCAGACCCTTCATCCTCTGCCATCAGAGCTCGAGATCAGGTTTGCTCTTTGAGCTGAATCCTATTATTCCCTTTCACATGCAAAATCAATGCCTTTCCATTAATTATTATATATTAATTATAAATTTATATTTTGCAATAATTTATTGAATGGCTATTTGCTATGGCCAGAAGTAAGAGATAATCAAACAAATGAACAAACAAATGAGAGGTAAAAAACGATATTTGAATAAGCTATAGCCTTAAGAAGGCACTGAGAAACATACATACAATCCCCTTTCATGTTAAAGGCTGTTTGGGAATTTGTTGTCAGAATAGTTGGATGGAAAAAAAGACTTCTGCGAAATGGAACTTTTTCCAAAGGAAATCTAGAGTGCCATTAGAAACATTCCTGCTTGCAAAATCAAAATTCAATATACCTTTTTGGGTAGATTTCATTTGAAGTAAAATAGTTTGGTTTGCTGGAAAAAAAATTCCTTATTTCTTTTTTTAAAGTCAGTTCTGCATTAAATTTCACTTACCCCAAGCACGTAGCACCTCACAGGACTTGTAGAAATGGAAGCATCGATTTTCCTGAACCTCCTCTGTGAAAGAGAAAAATAGACCAGAAAAAATACTCTTGTGCTTACAGTATTCAAATCTCTTCCCAAAGGCTCCGTAAACTGTGATATTTCTCCCTGTTCGGGTAGTGCACATTTCCGTTGCCAAACCTGCCTGTATTAGTCTTAAAAACCCCAGGCTGGTCGCTACTTTAGCAAAAGATAGTTAATTGGTGGCTGTTTGGACTCACGGCTGGGCTCGGGCATGGTGGGTTTCTCACTCTTTTCTCACTCTTTTCTCACCATTTAACATACATGATCTACATCAAATGGGCATTGATTTGACCCCAGATGTGTTGCAAGAGGTTTTTGGGAGATAACACCGATTTTTGGGTAGCAGGCAATGCGCACTCCACTGCTGAAAGCGCTGTGACTCACGTGCACCCGAATGCTTTTTCAAAACATATAATATTTTCTCTATTTCTATGGGTTGATGATGCCAGAATTTCAAAACCTGTTGCTGTGGACCAAAATTCAGGAGAAGTCCAAATACAATGAAGAAACTCACGTATTCAAATATATCAGTAGAGAAATGAAATGAGCTCTTTTTGATTATTTTAGGTTCCAATTTTATTCCAAAGGACACTATCTTAATTACAGTAATGGATTCCAATGAGACATGAGCTACACAGAATAATTGCTTCTGGCACCGTTGGAAATAGTTCATTGTTACAGACAACAAAAACTAACAACTGCAACTTTTAAATGAGATTCCCAGATAACTGGCAATTAGCAGGCCAAGGAATGCCTTTCCTCTTACAGAAGTGCCAAACGTCCAGGAAGCCCTGAATAACTGGAAAGGAACTCGAAACACTGGTCTGACAACTGGTCTAAAAATTGGCATCATCACTGCAATGCTCCTGTTTTTTTCAAGTCCTTCTGGGAAAAAAGGCTAACACTGGGAATATCTCCATAATTTATGTGTCTTTTCCCAGTTTCTAACAGAGGAACGGTCTTAGCTGTTTGACTTGGCATTGATATTTATGAGAAAATGGGTTAATATTGCCATTTCTGGGGGGTAAGATATACAAAAGTTGTAGGCAATTTGGGTGAAATACAAGTGCAAAAGTGATTTGATGGTTTGCATTCAGACTCTTTCACTTGTTCCAAAATGGTTTTCTCAAGTGCACATCTTCAACTTAGGAAAGAAAAATCAGAAAAAAGTCTGTGATTTTTTGAGGCAGCTTAATACAAACATAGAAAATTAAGTTTTGTACCGTTGCGATGCTCTTGTCATGAAAGATTACCTCAATCATTAGCCTTGAATTTAATTTCAAATGTCTTCACTTTACTAAATTTGACTCTTAATGACATATTTTAATTAGGCCTAAATAATCAGACTTTCTTTTGCCCTGAACAAACCAAGCTGCACAATGAAATGCCTACAGAGCCATCCAATGCTCTGTAGCATCTAAAAAATCTGACAGAATATGATGTAGCTGCCCATTGTGTCATAATGTCTCATTTTCCAGCAACTATCAAAATATGCATCTGTTGAATTATTGAAGTTCACCGTCTGGTCAGCAACAGGATTATTATGAAATTCATTATTAATAATACATTGTAAATATTATGACTACTGGAAAGGATAGACATATTGCACTGTCAGGCTTCTGGGAGAAGATCTATGCTCTTCCTGAAGACATTTTCTGCCCTGAAACCAGAAGTTACTCAATCTGCTCTCGACCACAGCCTGTCCATTCTGGTGTGAGTGAAGATTTCTCCTGAGGGTGGAAAGTGTGTAAAAAAATCCCCAAACAAAATCACTGCTGAAATTAATGAATATGGCACAGGATAACTTCTGAGCTTCTTAGGAAAAATATTAACCTAGTGCAAATATTGATTATTTATCTAGAACCACCCGGCTTAGTGGATTTTTTTAAGATGACTTTTAAAAAAAGGACTTGTAAACTGTACACTGGATGTAGTGATGAGCCTTGGAGTTGTAAGGAGATAAAAAGAAGGTACTGCCAAGGTCCTCAAAACTATCTAAAAAAGAAACTCAGGAAGAGTATCTGTCTGATGTGGATACTTCATCCCTCGCTCCTGTAAGGGAAGATGTTCGCTGGCATTGCCTGCTACTCATAAACCTGCAGAAATAGCTTCAGCCTACTCAGAATTAGTTAAATTTGCATAGCTGCAACGTTAACAAAGGCAGTGCTCCGTGGATCAAGCAGTCTGGCACAGCGAGGCTGTTCCCATACGTAGGAGCCGTGACGTGAGCCAGGAAGTTCACTAAAGCTTTTCTGGGTGTTTGGTTTTGCACGGAATAATTCAGGGCATCAGAGCGGGCTGAGGGACACTGCTCCTCAGGGTTCCGCTGTGGCTGCTGGAGGTGCCACATGTGGTGGTTTTTTCCCCCCAAAATATGTTTGAAACAACACCTGAGTTTTGCACCATCACTCCAGGAAAGGTGTTGCTTCTGGTTGCTGGAGTTTAAAATACAATTCAGCGTTTAAAATAAATATTCTCTGTGGGTACTATACATCAGCCGGAAAGAACTTTTGAATTCTGACAAGGTTTTTCTATCCTTTTGGGAAGGTTTGTGAATTTCTGGCAGGGCTCAGCCACAAACCCGGGTTGAGGGGAGGGAGATTTTTCCTGGGGCTGGCTCGCCAAGGTTAGAGAGTTATGTTCACACCCAGGGAACAACGTCGCTCAACACACGCAGAAAAAAAACAGACCCTCCAGCCCCAGCCCGGTCCCATGACCCCGGAGCACGGAGCTTAACCTTCCCAAAGGCATCCAACGCCGTTGGGTGGCTGGAGAAAGGCCCGGGGAGAGGGGGAAGATGTCTCTCTCCCTGGAAAATGCCACCACCATGACCAAAGCAGTCCTTTGCCAGGCAACATCCCGATGGGAGCGTTCGCCTCCCTGCGCCGTACCTGGGTGATTTGGTGCCAAAAGAGTGAGAAATAACACCCCCCTTAGCTGGGAAACCGTTATCATCCATCAAGTGCTGCTTGTTCAGTCACTTTTGATAGAGGGTTGTAGTGCCGTGCTTCAGAGATTCAAAAAGTGGGATGGAGCGTGTTCAAGAAGCATACTCCGTGTCTTCAAAAAAAAAATAAAAAAATTTCAAGCATTATTTAGAAATCACAAAGCCATTTAAAGTAGGAACTGTAAGCACTTTAAATTGCGATGCAAATTGTAGTTTTTTGTGTGCAGTGGAAAGGACTGCTAGATACGAATGTCCTTGTTCCCTCTGGGGACCTGGGCTGGAATTCCCGCTGGGGGATACCTTTATGGCTCTCATTTCAGTATATTGTGGCCATGCCATTATAAAGCCATCAAATGCAATTTGGCACAGCGTGGTACTCCAACGGTGGCCTGAAATTAACAGGCTGAATCACCCTGACTACAGGCAGCCAAGGTTATTTATAAATTGGAATTCAGATAAGTAAGTGGAGTGCCTTACCGAGCTCTGTACTTTTATATTCCCAACCTCCATCTTCCGTGCTTTGAAATACTTCTTTTGCAGGCGTCCTTTAGTTGAACTGCCAGAATATTTAGCCGCCTAAAAGGGGAGGAAAACTGCAAGCAGGATGCTGCACTAGGTGCTCAAGGAGAGATAGCGCTGTTACATTTGTAAACTATCTTGTAAAAAGTTTTAATTAAACGAGCTGCATCTTGGCATCTGTGAGGTCTGGTGCAATTAGCTGCTTTAAACTCCCTTTTCTCCTCCCGCTGCCAATTAAGCAAACCTTGTGCGCGAGAGTCGCGGTTGCCTCAGTGACAAAATCAGAACACGCTAAATAATGTGATTAAACTTGTTAAAAGCCAAAATAAACACTTATAATTATCTCGAGAAAACCCGCCTAGCCCAAGCGGAGGGCTCTATAAAGGGGAAACTCTGCATCCATAATTCCAGACTTTCCTGCACAATAGATCATAGTTAAGGATCTGTTAACAGACCTCTGACCGCTGAACCGGGCAGCTTTGTGGTTTTTTTTTCTCCCCAACCCACTGGCGTAATGTGGATTTATGCAAGAGGTGCAAATTGGAAGTGGTCTGCTGCCGGAGCCATGGGCAGAACAGGAATCCTACTGTAGGCTTTAGCAGCGTGAAGTACATTGCTTTGAAATTACCCAGCGGGGCTCCAGCTCGTTGCCCCGTTTGCCTTCAAGACCGAGGCCTCGGACTGTCTGGCCGTGATTAAAATCAAAGCGTAGGGCCTCTTTGCTGGGTGCCAGTAAACGAAGGTGAAAAACAGAAACAATCTGGGTTCTTAATTATTTTAAAATGCAACATGGGCAAAAAAAGCAAGATGAAAGCATTTCTTACTAATCTATCCTAATTATTCCACATAAAATGATTTCCTAAAGAGGCCTATATCTTGAGATCACCTCTTGCTATGAGAATGCAAGAACTTTTTTTTTCCCATATAGCATCTTTTACATAAACCCACAGGCGTGTCCAGAAAAGGAGGACCGACAAGCGGTTTAAACGCTAGGCTTATTTAAATCCAGGCTCAGGTGTACATCAAAACTTGAAATAAACCGAGATGTCACACTGAATTTACTGAAAATTAAATGACTGTTAGTTTCTACAGAGGTCCATTAGTCAAAAAGTGCACATTTGGAAATGATCCATTTTATTGCCCTGCTGTGGAGATACGGGTACCGGCAAGTGGGATCAGAGAGAACAAAGGGTCGTTGCATCAGAAAATAAAGATATGATAGAGGGCTGGGAGTCCCCAGGGTAAATCCAAGGCCATCTACTCAGACGTTCATCCAGTTTTGAGTCACTATAGTCAGTTTTTCAAGTAAAATCACAGTAAAATAATGGCATATGGCAGAAAGTCAACGCTGAGAGTGTGTACCGTGAGAGTTAGCTACACCACTATCAGTTCTACCATAACACCGGGATTTTTCTTGACTTTTCAGCATATTCCAAAGTACATGCTCTCAGGATATTTGTCCAAATCGGTGCTTGAAGGGTTTATTGAGAGACAGAGCTCTTGAATGAGATGAATATGCTCAGTCGATAGCTGGAGATAACCAAAGGAAATCATAACAGCTGGCTGAAATCATTCTGCATCTTTGGAAGCTGTAAAAATTCCCAATAATTAAAAAAAAAAACAACAAAAAAGCTTTAGAACAATAGGTAAATCAAATCACTACTAGTGTCAGTGAAGCAGGTTTCCTACAAATGACTCCTTCCAATATTGACTGAACTTGAAGTATCAGGCACAAAATACTGGTTTCACAAGTGTATTCATCTCAGAAAGAAAGATTTTTTTGTTTGTTTGTTTGTTTGTTTGTGATCTGGTAGTTGGACACGCAGAACTTTGCAATCAAATGGTGAGTGGAAATCTTGGCATTCCTTCCTTCTTCACGTGTCACGTCTATACATGACCCTGACTTCAGAAGTAATGCATTCTCACTGAAATTAATGTATCTTCAATGACATAAACAATTTTAGCTGCAAAACCTCTTACTAATGCAGGCAAAAGATCAAAACCATAGAAAACTGGTCTGTTTGAGACAAAATTTTTCTCCTAAATCATCAATGGTTGATGGTTTCAATTACAGGTTTGTGTGTCTTATCCAAAACTTTAAAAATACTATTTTATACTAATTGTGGGTGTTCTCAAATACCTAGAAAAAATAATGTGGATGAATAGATATTTCTTAGGGCAAAGAAAAAGCATAATATCAAAGGGTGCATATTATCAATATAAAAATAGACAAAAGCTAGGTTGGTTGATCGACAGAGGAGACAAAACCTGGCAATTGATCTCAGCTCCAATTTAAATAATTAAACAGTGAAAAAACATGTAAAAAATAAGGACAGAAACAGTGAATTTGGCTGTAGTGGTACTAGTGTATTACAATAGCAATGACAGAGCCTCTGAGTCCTGCTCTCCTTTCATCACAGTTTTGGTATTTATCCTCAAGGAATTCACTGAATCTCTCCTCAGCCATCAAACCGGATAAAATGCTCATCCTAATGTGATATGAAGATTGGTAATATTTTTTTAAGTTGAAATGGGAACAAAAAAACACGCAAAGCACAAAAAAGAAATTAAACCCCAAAGAAATTATTCCTGAGTTGCATGGAATATGCAGTATTGGGTGAATAAAAATAAATGTTGCCAATGCATTTTAATGCTCTTTAGGAGATTTTCAAAATTAATGAAATAATGGAATACAGTAGCTTAACATACATTCTCTTAGCTCAAGTACTTAGTAAAGTCTCATGAACCATAATTTGAAAACATAATTCAACCTTTTATGTAAATGGGTCCACAGAGATTAGAAAAGAGGATAATGACAAATGGCAAAATATCTCACTGCCCAAGCCAGTGGAAGGATCAGTGTAAGAGCTGCTTTTAATTAACATCTTAGTGGTTTGGAGAACAGAATAAAGATCATATTAAATAGATACGCTGAGGATGTTGCATTGAAAGATCTTGCCAAAAGTAAAGCCAGAAAAAATACAAAGGAACTGGAGAGGTTAATAAAACATGGCAAGGGAAGTAAAGCCCCAGCCTGGGGGGAAATAAAAGCAAGCTAAACATTTGGTAAAAATGATAAAAAATATATGGGAGAGAAAGCACTGGTAGGGAGGCATTCCTTTGGTTGATGCCAGAACCAAGTATGTGGTTTTAGCAAATCAGACCTGGAAGGAGTTGTTCTGCTGAGGCTGTCTCTGCCCTGGCAAAGGAAAGGAAAGGGGGTCTCTCTCTCACCAGTCCCCCACCATTAAAAACTGAGAGAATATTTGTGATGAACTTCAACGAATGAATGACAAAACTGTACATGATGTTGCCAGTCCCAGTTATCGAAGACTTGTGATTCAGCCTCTCTCCCCATCTCCCTAATTGCAAGTTTTAGAAAGCAACACATTTCAAAAGTAGGAAGAGCTATTTCCCTTCAGCTTTTGGAAAATTTAAGAATTGCATTTTTAGATTTTCAGCAGGAGAAAGTGTTAGGGGAAAAAAAACCACCAGGCATGCTGTGATTTTTATTGTTGGTTTTGTTTCCAGAGACTGAAGAAAAATCTGAGATTTGCTCTTTCCATACAATTTCAGGAGCTGGTGCCTTCCAACGAGCAACAAGTGCTCTGAGTCACTATAAAATCACCAGGTCTTGCAACAGCACCCAGCCATTAACATTCTCTCCGAGACACCGGGACTGAAGGAGGGTGATTCACCTGCAAGAATTTCCGAGAAAGTAAGTAAATTGAGATGAAAGAGAATCTTATTCTTATGGCTGTTCTTGAGCTGTTGGTGTGTGATGGTATGGCAGATGTTGACGAGGTCAGGAACATCTCCTGCATCTGGCTCCTCGGTTCCAACATCCCCTAGAGAAGCTGGGCTCTACCTCTAAATCTTACAGTAGACTTCATATTTGTACATTAAGTACCTGGGTTTTTTTTTTTAGTATTAAGTTTAATATGTTTATATTTACATCTGTAAATTATCTGTGGTTAATGTTCTGTAGAATATCATCTCTATCCATAAAAGATGGAGGACTGGGAAATCACATTTAAACCTCTAAGAGGTTTAAAATATGCTGCTTTAGCCCTCCTGCCTCTAGCTGCAAAACCATTCTTCATTTGCTGCAGCTCAGAAAAGCTCAGGAAATGCGTCTAATCCACTAAATATCTGGCGGTTATTAAATATTATTACTTTTGATTGGAAAACTGAGGTGGTCTGGTCTTGATGTCACGAGTGGTAGTAAGGGGATTACAAAGCAAAATGCACCCAACACTGAAGTAGAAGTCCACATGAACACGTCCAAGATAATGTTGGATTTATTAAGGTTGAGCTTGGACACAATGCTGCTGAAAATTCAGGACTCTGCCTTGTTTTTCCACAGCTCCCTCAACCACCCCTGACACCAGCCAAAGCTGGAAACATCTGTGCAAGCAGTTGGTTCTGTCTGGTTCTTCTGAAACATTTGCAAATCCTGGTACAAACAACAAATTAGACTCTTAGTTTTCAATGTAAAAGTTCTTCCCTCAAAGATCTCAGCTCCATCTCCCCTCTTTCAGCGTCAAACCCTTCCCCCTCCTCCTAGGGCTCCTCTCCCTGACCAAGAGTCCCTCCCCATCTCTCCTGGAGCCCCTTTAGGGACTGGAAGGGGCTCTAAGGTCTCTCTGGAGCCTTCTCTTCTCCAGGCTGAACCCCTCCAACTCTCTCAACCTGCCTTCATAAGAGAGGTGCTTCACCCCTGTAAGAACATCTCTCCTTTTTTTTTCTTTTTCTGCTTCTATAATTTTTGACACTTTTGAGAGACTTACTGGAAAAGCAAAAATTCTTCCCTTAACACTTCCTACCACCATTTTAAAAATCGGATTAATTCATGCTTAAATGATGCAGAAACCCACCCTTTTTATATGTTATATGTTTAGTTTCAAAGTCTTCGTGTGCAATTATTGGCCCACAGTGTCTTCAAAGTAAAACCAGAGACTTAAATGTAAAACCACATCTAGACAGGCCAAACATTGTTGAGCAACTGGCTGAAAGAATAAATGTTAATAATAAAAACTCCTTCCAGTGAATCAAAAGAAAAAAGAGAAGTCGGGAATGTTGGATGATCTTGATATAAAAGGACCTGTCAAGGAGAATCCAGATCACTGCGAGCAGGGACGTGAATTCCTTGCACTGGTATTCATTACCGACGAGACCCTACGCTCTGATCGTGCTTCGCTGGAGAAGAGGCTGAGGAACTACTTCCACCTGAAACACGAGTAGAAGAGATTTGCTCCGTAGTGATAAATTAAGGGGGAAATTTTTTTTTTATTTTTTTTTTTCAGGGCCTAAATGGTATTTCCAGGAGTGCCAGAGGTACTCAGCTGGGAAAATCCTGTGCTGGTAATCGGGATGTGTTAACTATGGCTTACGTCTGCTTTGATTTTAAGGGAATATGACACAGATCTTTGATAGCCCGTCAACTACTAATCCAGAACTTTATTTCTAGGCTTTCTTTACCTAAGCCTGGATAAACTGATGGGGAGCACATTAGAATATGGTACATGGACATCATGCTTTGGGGAAGAGCCCGTACGTTCCGCAGATGTGGGCAACGGCCTGCAGACCCCATGAAGGTTCTTTGGAAGGAAGATTTACCGTGTGAACAAGGGTAAATCCGGGCGGCGTGGAGGAGCTGGACTTTGCCAGATGTTCCTACAGCAGCCGTGCCCTCGTGGAGTCAGCGGGAAGGGCTTGTCACGTAGTGACAACGGAGTGAGAACTGCTTAAATGACAGGGAACAAAGGGGAGGAATAAGTGGGCAGTTTTTCCCAGGAAGGGGGGGGTTCGGAATGTCCTCTCTCAGGGATGTGTGTGGGTCCCCGCACTGGAAGGTGGCCAAGTGCAGGTGTGAGGCTTTGCAGGTGATATGGAATTATTTTTAATTATTAAACGTCTGGAGGCATTTAAGAAACGTGTAGACGTGGCTCTTCAGGGCATGCTCTAGTGCCCAAGATTGTTGGGGTGCGGTGAGGTGTTGTGTGGGGTTGTGGGTGTGGGGTTCAGTTGGTGGGTGCTTTTTTTGGTGTGTTTGGTTGTTTGTTTGTAGGTTGTTTGCTTGTTTGTTTGTTTTGTGGGGGGGTTGTTTGTTTGTTTGTTTGTTTGTTTTTTTAATGTGGTTGGACTTGATGATCTCAGAGGTCCCATCCAACCACGGAGATTCTGTGATTCTGTGATTTTCAAAGAGCAGACATCGTAGGTCCAACGAGAATAAGAGTGCCTTGTATCTGCCACAGCTCAAGTGAATACACTCATGCCATTTCCCCGACACGCTTCAGTTCTTTCTGATGCAACCATTTGGTCACAGTTTTGAAACCTGTATTTTCAAGAGCTCTGTGAAAACAGAATTATTGGAGGATAATAATTATTTCAGTAGCGCTCCCGAAATCTTAACGTACAGCAGTGTAGGACCACTTCTCTGGAGTGGTTTAAACGGGAGTTACAGCATATTTTTGTTTTGCTTAAAAAAGAACGAGGGTTTTATTCTATCACAGGCTGTATTCAATGCAGAAGCTACAGTAGGATAAGGAGGGAAAAAAATAGAATGAATCTAAAAAAATTATTAAGTAGGTCATTTCATAAAATGAGGAAGAAGTAAGGACTAAAGTGTGCTGAAAGGCATCTTATTTTCTTGAAAATGGGGCTGTGTGGACACAGGAAAAATTGAGTTAAATACCTTGGGAATTAACAATGAGCGCTTGAGTTTTCTAAAATATTTCCTTCATGGATGAAACCTCTATTTTCAAGGGAGATTTGATTAAAAACATGTTTTCTAACAAAGCTGCAATGGCCTAGTCACTCATAAAAAAGATTTCTTTTTATAAGCATCTATTTACTTCTCCAGAGAAACATATAAGATGGGCTAACGATTAGTGCTCTTAAGGAGATAGTTAACTAAGTAATTACAATGGAAAAATTGCCGTAATTTATGAAGAACGTGTTAAGAGAAGAAAATATTCACTAACCGTTATTGAGACCAAATGCACACAATGATATATTAAGTCTTATCCTGGAGACAAGAGGCCAATAAAAATTCTGCACATGAATAAAGGAAAGAATTTAATCTGAAAAGAAAAAAAGAAAAAAAAGCCAGCAAAAATTGTCCATCTGCCAAAGCTTTTCCACTGCCTACCTCAGCCTCAGGGCTGGGAGTGGGCACCCCTTGGTTTCCAGTCCCTTTCTCACACCCCCATCCCCTCTGGGTGCCCCCCCCCCGGTGGAAGGGGGACACCACCACCTTGAATGACCACAGTCATTCCTACGAGCTTCCACTTTTAGCACCAGAGTGGCAATATTTAGGATTTTTACAAAGGGTGACAAAGAGGAGAATCTCCTGTCGATAGTTGAAGTTGGGTGCATGACTTTTTTCACATTTTACATTGAAGCACAAGACCATATGCTATGTTTGAGGAAAAGCTCTTCACCCAAAGGGTTGTCAAGCCTTGGCAGAGGCTGTCCAGGGCAGTGGTGGAGTCCCCATCCCTGGAGGTGTTTAAAAGCCAGGCAGAAGTGGTGCTGAGGGACATGGGTCAGGGGTGGCCTTGGCAGTGCTGGATTGATGGTCGTACTCAATGATCTGAAAGGTCCCTTCCAATCAAAACGATTCTATGATTTTATGAATCGTGTGGCACTAAATATTCATAACACAATATTGTGACCACTGGCTTTCAGGTGGCTTCTTGTGGGGACCAGATTCACTGGTTTTATTGTTCCTACACCAGTTTGAACTGGGTGTAATTTATTTCTTATATTAGAAACTAACCCCGCCCCTCATCAAAGCTTATTAGTGATGTCGATGGGTGGTGGATGAACCCATGGGCTTTTATGCAGATGTGCAGGTTCCTGCTGTCCTGGCTGTCATGTCAAGATGGCCCTGCCCTGCTTACACACCCACTGGGCTACTACTAACTTTCCAGCCTTTTTTTGGCTTATATCAGTTTAACACCGTCTTTGCAAAACACTTTAAAAGCCAGAAAAATTGGGGAAAAAAATATTATTTGTAGAGAGCAGCATGCTCATTTCTGGCCGGATTTGCGCGAGCCCATGTGAATTGCTATGTTATGTCTACGGAGACCATAGAAATAAGATAAAAATACTCTCCAGCTGCCTGATAAATCCAGGGCCAACGTCTCTCCTTCAGTTCAGACACAAATGGCTTCCACCGAGGTTAATGGGACCGGGACCCTAATTGTTTCTTGGCTGTTTCGAGCACTTGATATTGACGCACGTAGAGCCAGAGTTAAAATAGATGTGTTGTATCAGCCTGATCAGCCAGATGATAAACAACACCCTGCCGTTGGCTCTGACAGGAGAAGGAGATTTCAGTGTGCAACTGAGGAAAGCAATTGTCAGAAATGCAATAATGGCACGTAGCTCCTCGATGAGTTACTGAAGTTCAAGAACAAGCATCGTCTGTTTTCATGGGCCACCAGCCAGCAATCAGGTAGCAAGACCCAAAACCCAAGTTCTAAGTGGCTTTAGACTGTAAGACGAGACTGAATTACTTGTTCTGATGTATTCATGGATCTTTTTTTGACAGCTTTTGCTTGTTTTCGTTCTGAAATTAACAATTCAACCTTTAGTGTTGACATGCAGCTAGTTAAAACTAAAGCACCGCTGATCAGCAAGAGAGCACCATGTTATAATTAACTGGGTGACGTCTGTAAAAACACCAAGACCATTGGAGGAAAACATCAGATAAAGCCACTGCTACAATAAACTGGGAACTTTCTGGACTAAATGTAATGCAATCAACAACCACAAAAAAAATCAAAAGAAAAGGGTCCAGTGAAATACTGCAAGGGGCTGATAATCAATATAAATTAATTCAGAGGTCAGGGTAGATCTTTGATAGGTGTGAGCTGTCTTCAATTCATAATTAAGCATGTAAAGACTTTGGTAATTCTCTCTGAGGTCCTATTTTGCCTTTGCAATGAAAACGATAAACACAGATTTCTCCATTTTCTTATAACAAAAGAGAAAATTTTCAGGAAAATGTAACTGTGACACCCATGAAAGAAAATAAAGACTATTTATTCATCACAATCATGTTGTCACCTGCAGAACTCCCTAATGCCCAGGTATTTTATGTGTTCCTTCACCTATCATCTTATAGATAGATTTAACACTTTTTTTTTTTCTTTTATCTTTTTAACGATATTTTTAGGGCTTTCTTTGAAAGGCAGATGCAGAATACCTGTGTCAAGCTCTTGCAATATCCTTACAGCAGATCAGCCAAGTCGAATTCTCCCTGTGGAAATACTAATTTTTGGCCAGATTTATTTGGAATTACGATCAAACTGGAGTTTTATATTGTTTTTTTTTTACCCCTGGTTCCAGGCTATGACCTCATTAGGGTATATCATGTGAAATCAGAAATATCTGAGTGTTGAGCAATAGCTCTGGCATCCAAACCTATGGAAATCATCTGTTAGTCTTCTGATATCCTCATGCAGATTGCTCAGACCCTCTCACAGATGTCATTCCTTGCGTCAGGGCACACACATCAGTTTGTATTTTGACTGCATGTTGAAGTCCAGATTTCTCAGATCTCTCGTTACATCCTGTTCCGGCAAATGGAAGTGGTCTGTCGGCCCCGTGGTCTCAGTTCCTTCCCCTTCGTCCCTCACCACCAAGTGGGAGATGCTGAGGTGGCATCGGGTCTCCAGCCCCCGACTGCTCTGCAGCTGCTGGGGGACACTGAGCCCTTGGACCCATCCCCAGAGGAAGAGGGCAGAGGAGAGGGGCTGAGCTCATTAGATCCCTCACAGTTTGGTGATGAGGGTTTTTAGGTTGGTTTTGCTGTCCTGGCACCTACTGATGGCCTGGGCAATGACCACCCCCATTGGCCATGGATCCCCTGCTGAAGGCTGCCAACATGGCATTGGCTGTTCTGACCCGGTGCCAGAGGAGAAACCATTTCTAGAACAAAGGAATTTTGTTTAATGCTTTACAAATGCCAGGAGTAGTTGTTTTTGTCAAATTTTTGTAGGTTCTGACGTGCAAACTCTTCTATAGGGGAACAGAACCTCTGCCCTGGTGAGGCCCCACCTGGAGCACTGGGTCCGGTTCTGGGCTCCCCAGTTCAAGATGGACAGGGAACTGCTGGAGAGGGGACAGCAAAGGGCCACAAAGATGATGAAGGACTGGAACATCTCTCCTATGAGGAAAGGCTGAGGGACCTGGGGCTGTTCAGCTGGAGAAGAGCAGACTGAGAGGGGACCTCATGGATGCTGAGCAATAGCTAAACAGCAGGTGGCAAGAGGATGGGGCCAGACTCTTCCCAGTGGTGCCCAGGGACAGGAGAAGGGGCAACGGGCACAAACTGGGACATGGGAAATTACATCTCAACATGAGGAGGAACTTCTTTCCTGTGAGGGTGGCAGAACTCTGGAACAGGCTGCCCAGAGAAGGTGTGGAGTCTCCTTCTCTGGAGACATTCAAACCCACTTGGATGAGTTCCTGTCCAACCTGCTCTGGCAGGGGTCTGAACTAGATGATCTCCAGAGGTTCCTCCCAGCCCCTGTGATTCTGTGAATTCCGCACGATTATTCCAATGAGTTTGGGACTTAAACCTATAGGAAATGAACCATTTCCTCCAGAACTTCTCCTGAGAAAGAGGTATTCACTCCCTCATACTCCACAAACACAGCCAAGCTACCGCACTGGCCTATGGTGTCCTCACAACACAACATGGAAGATCATTGATAAAAATCACGTGAAAAGAGAAACCCTGCACAACAAACACGGTCTAGTTTGGAAGGAAAGCTCCCAGGTCCAGTCCTACAGCGCTCGGGTAAACAAAATTCCTACTGAGGTTACAAGGGAAAAAACTTCTTTTGTCCTAAATAGATACAGTCCCTTTAATTAAATGGGACTTGTTTATATCAGCAAAAACATGTCACTGAACACGTAGATTACGTGCCCTACAGCGCAGGACATACCTAACAGAAATTTAAGTAAGATAAATAAAGTATTTTAGCAGAGAATTTTTTCGTGATATAAAGATAGTTCTGACTTCTTGTGGAAAAAAAAAAAAAAAAGAAGAAAAAGATCAGAAGATCAGTGGAAAATGTAATCTTTCTAAAGAGGAGATGTTCATTACGCTTAACCTGGATATCTGATGTTTGGCTTACAGAGCACAAAATTGTGTAAACGACTTCCAGATGCTGACCTGCTTGAAAATGGTGGGAAAAGATAATCCTGTGTTTTAATCAGCACCTGTAACAGGTGAGAGATCTCCAAAAT
The DNA here is from genome assembly GCA_026546715.1 of Gallinago undulata. Taxonomy (NCBI): domain Eukaryota; kingdom Metazoa; phylum Chordata; class Aves; order Charadriiformes; family Scolopacidae; genus Gallinago; species Gallinago undulata. Next base: position 77,034,402 of record JAOTQQ010000032.1, on the reverse strand, counting down.
TGCTTTCAAGAAATGTAGACGTATCATTTTATTTTTTATTTATGTGGAGGGGAAGAGTAATAAAGTCTAAATTTTTCATGAGCGATTTTCCCGAGATGGATTTCAATAAGGATTTTTACACTCTAGAGCAATATTTTGTCTAGTTTTTGTTGTCAAAAACTGGAATGAACTCACCCCTCAAGTCCAACCCTTCAGAGCTGCGGTTTTCAATATGCAGAGATGAAGCATGAAAACATTAATTAATCTGTAAATATTCTGTCATTCCTTTTTTTTTTTTTTTTTTTTCCCCTTTTCAAATAACTCCTTGCAGTGACCCAAACCTGTGTGGTCTGAGAGCACAAATCTCAGTGTTTTACGTTTGTCTACAAGGGAGCTTTTTTGGAAGAACTTCACCAATTCTCATGTTGCTTCTGATCAATGTCCTGACAGCTCAATGGGCTGATTTCTTCAGAGATCGGGAACCAGATGTGAGAATTATATGCATAATGTAACAAACCAACCCAGAACAACCCTATTTATCATAATCAAAGAATAAAATCACCATTTGAAGGCCGTATCTGTTCCAAGACGGTTTTTAGGGGCCAACGACGCTGAGGCGCTAAGGATGCCAGGGAGGAAAAAAAAAAGGGTTCTTTGCTTGTGAAGGAGCTTATTTCTCATTTTTCATTTCTGTTTGTAATCGCTGTCATCTTTGTTTCTTGCGCTTTGGATAAAAAAGGTGACTTTTATATTTATTAGAACTGGGTTTCAATAAACATTATGCAATATGGTAGACCAGGGAATGATTTATTGATAATTTGTCACTTGTATTTATGGCAGAGTAGACCCTGGAGCCCTAGAGCTGGTAAATCATATTATGCAGCTACAAATGTGTTTTTTTTGTTGGTTTTTTTTTTTTATTCTTTGCTGCCAAAAGTGCACCATGTAAACCGATTGCCTCACCAAACCCCTGGGGCCTGATAATGATGCACTTGCTAATACAAAGGGAGGAGGGGCGAGGGAGAAGACAACTAATTATAAGTTTATTTTTCGTTTCAATATGTTTGCCATCTAATCTGCAGTTCCATAAACAATAGATTGATGAAATATAATTAGGGGGAAGATTACAGTTTAATGAGGCAAAAAAAAAGATTGGGAAAGAATGTAAATGGAGCGGGAGGCTGCGCGGAGTTTTTTAGCTGTTTATTATCGTACAGCTGGAAGGCGCCTTCTCACAGTTCCCAGATGGAAGCAGCTGTTAGCTCTTCGTATTTGGGGAAAAAAAAATATAAAAAAAAAATAAAAAAAAAAAAAGAGAAAAAAGAGGCTCGTAGCTCATTTTTCATCCACTTGTTCCAGCCGAGTTGGGTTGGCTACGACGCTGGAGGGAGCCTGGAGGAGGCTGTCAAGGATGGGCACCCATCTTCACGTGCCACTTTGCCATTCCTTTATCTGGCCCCGGCCACCTCTCGAGCGACAAACTGTCCCACTCTTGGTAACGCCTTTATCTTCCCCCCCTCCCTCCTCCTCCTCGTGATAAAGCCAGCGAAAAAAAAATCTCCCATTGGTGCTCGGGGAGATGTCTTGGTGCTCTTTGTTTATGGGACGGGGCTCGGTATCGCCCCCGCAGCTGCTTCCTCTTCACCCAGCTTTGTTTTCCTACCGCGCTCTTCAGATAGACCCAGGGAGCTGTGTGAAGTGGGTTTGTTGTGCTGTTTTTTTCTTTTTTTTTTAAAAAAAAACACCATAACCCCCTTCCCCCCCACCCCCCCATCTCTTTTTTTTTTTTCCCACAGCATGTTGTGAAACCTCCTCTTTCCCCCTCAGTTTGTCGAGGGCTCGCACATGAAGCAGAATATAAAGGGCCACCAAAGGAGGCGTGTCTGGAACAAAAGTGGCCACTGGGAAAGCAAAAAAGTCAGCAGACTTTCAAGAATGAAGACTGGAGTGACAATTCCAGGTTCTGGGCCAAGGTTTCCCCTGCCCTGCACCCTGCCCAGGCGTCTCCATGGGTGCAGAGTGAGCGTAAATCTTTGCTGCTTTGGACAAGTCACACGTTGTATTTGGTGCTGAGATCTCTAAGACAAGGTTCTGGTGTCAATTAGAGAATTAGGTGCTATTTTTGTAACAATTTATAAATTTTGAGCTTCCTGTTTCATGGTGCTTGGGACTATCTCAGGAGCTTTATAAGGCAGTTTCTGTGTGGGCTTATATCAATTTATATTTCTTAGGTGCCTGGTGGGTGATGGTCCTGCCAGCCAGCGAGGGGACAGATATTTCAGTTTATTCAGGGTCATGATGCATCTCAACAATTTCTCAGTTTGGGCGAGGCATGAGGTCAGATTTTATAAAATTTTTTGGCGTCACTTCACCATTCATCCAAAAGTTTTCAAGAGTTTTGGAGCAATTCCGTGATCTACTTACCCTAGCAGAGGACATATCTGAAGGTTCTGGGTTTAACCAGGTGGCAAGTGTGGCACTCACCTTTCCACTAATATAAAAACCAGTCTGGTTCTAAAATTTCTTTTTTAATTTTTATTTTTAAGGAAAAAAAAAAAGACTGTTGCTTTACACATTGAATAAAATTCTGGCCTTTTTAAGACATTTTTGCAATTGGCTGCCAAAGGACAATTTATTTCATTGTTTCCAAAACACCTTTCAAGAAATGTAAATGTATCATTTTATTTTTTATTTATGTGGAGGGGAAGTGTAATAAAGTCTAAATTTTTCATGAGCATTTTTCCTGAGATGGATTTCAATAAGGATTTTTACACTCTAGAACAATATTTCGTCTAGTTTTTGTTGTCAAAAACTGGAATGAACTCCCCCCTCAAGTCCAACCCTTAGGATGTATTACACTTTTTAAATTTTATGTTTAAGAGAAACTCAGGAGCAGAATTCTGTCCTGATATCTAAAAAAAAAAAAAGATATAATAAAAAAAATTCAGAGAATAAAGTTGGGTTTGGTTTTTTTTTTTTTGTTTTGTTTTTTTTTGTTTTTTTTTCTAATTCTACCACTATCACAGGCCACCCACACGCTTAGTCCAGAAGAACCAGCTCCAGGCGATGGGAAAGGCTGTTGAGTCTCTGTTTCCCTACAAAACCCGGCTATTTTGCTGACGAGGATGCCGGTTAAAGCCAATTATGGGAGGGAGTTTTACGGTCCAAACAGCTGGCCAGTCGGAATTGGACGGGGACCACCAAGTCATTTTCATGGCTCGCAAACAGGCGGCCGATTGGTTAAATAAAGCCGAGTATATAGATTTTTATGAATAGGAGGGGAAGGTTTAATTTGCTTTTGTTTGTGGGGTCTTATTTATTGCTTGGAAGTGTTTGGATGCCTGCTGGGTATTTGCGGAAAAGGGCTGCAAAAACTGCCCGTGTTTCCTTGGATTTCAGTTCTGGATGGAGCCATTGGAGCAAGAAGAGGGAAACAATTGCCAAGGCTGTAACCAACCCCCAAACCCCCACTACCCCAACCAAGAACCCCCCATATACCTGTATTTTGTGGGTGTGTGTGTATGTGTTTATTCAATATTAAGGAATCATTTACGCTCAAAAAATTTCACCTCCCCTTTAGGTTCTGTTACTACTTCAAATTACAGCGCTTAAAACGACTTCCTGACCCACTCTTTAATGCTTGTTTTCTCTGGTTTGATTAGTTGGAGCACCCGAAGTATGTTCCTACCTGCAGTTTTTACTGTTTCCCCCCGTTTAGCCAGCCCGCTTTTTTTTTTTCATCCCATCTTTAACGTGAAATCCCTGTGCAGAAGCCTGGGAGAGAAAAGCACTTTAAAATGTCAAAATTGTGAATTTTGCAAAAAATTAAAGGTGCAAGGGAAAAATTGGAAGCCCCAGCAAGAGAAGTCCAAGGCTGCTGGGGTGTCTGCAGCTACGTCTGACTCCTGGAAAAACGATGTGCATTAGTCTGAAAGCCACTGGCATCATTTTAAGATACTCACCCCCAAATTCCTGGCTTCATGGACCACATGGGGATTTCTCATTAGAGTAATAATATTACAAAACATTCATAACATGGCCAATATTTCTGACTTTTGTCCTCTTGAATATACTTCTAAAGCAAATTGCTTGTTCGTGGCGCAGAATTAAAGCCCCCAAAAGTTAAATTTGCTCTGTTATATGAAACCTACAGAAAATCTACAGGATTTTCCACAGAATATTTGGTCGTCTTTAGTATCAATACTTTCTCAGTGTTTGCTTCCTCTCACAGGGCATCTTTAATCAGCTTCTCTCCCTGCTGTCTCACTCCATCTTTTGCTTGTATTTTTTTCCCTTCAGGTGGTTTTCTTTTTTCTTCACCTTCTGCATCTTTTTCCTTTTTCCTTTAAATAATCCTTGGTTCATTCTTGCTCCCTCTGCTTGCAGTTGTCACATCCACAATTTGTTCATAATTTCAAGGTTACATTATTTACCTCATATTCCCACAGTATCTTTGCTTCCTCCCTCCATATTTTTTCTGTCCTACTCCTTTCCAGTCACTGATCTGCCTGCTATTTATTCTCTCTCAAAAATGGTCTGTTTTATTAATAATTATTCCTGTCCTAGGGTTTTCACACTGTTTGTCTTTTCCCTGGTTTACTTCTTGTCATCCATCCCAAATCTTATTTCAGTAATTTAGTTTATCTTAGTCTTTCCCAAAATTCCTGTTTTTTTTTTTTTTCTCAGTCAATCATCTGTTTCCTCAACCTTTTTTTTTTTTTTTAAATGTCAGCCCTTCTCCAAAGAATTTTGACAATTTCATTTTAGCTTTTAATTGACTTGTAAAATCAGTGAAGAATTCTCTAAAAGTAGGTATTTTAGTTAAGGTAGTGTATTTTAGAACAAGGAATAGTATTCCACAGAGTTGCTTGGATAATCAAACTTATCATAAGCCCTGCATTGTTTTTAATTCTTTGGCGTAGAGATGACTTTTTATACGAAGGCCACCACACCAACATATTTAATGCTTAGAAAAGTAAATAAATGTTTCTGTCTTAATTTCCTCAGCTGTATTTCTTTCTCATTTTCCAGTGATCCAGCATGCCAGGTAGTACATATTTTTTGTAAATGGGCTATAGGCAGTATCTAAATCAAAAGCAGCATATCCAATAAATAATATCTTTATACATTTATAATGAATTCCTTCCCTTTTTATATCTTATTATTGTTAACAATTGACATCTAAGCACAAGATTTCTGTAATTTGAAGCAAATATGTTATATGAAACTCATCATTAGGAGGGTGATTTATTCTCTCGTTCAAGCAAGAGGAGCTGTGATAAGAAGCACAGAAAAAGCTGGAGTCCACAAATCTGTTTTTCTCTCAGTTAAATTACTGCAATATGGGAACGGTTGCATGGACCCTAGCGAAGAATTTCGTCTCCAAGATACCACTGGGCCAGAAATAACTTTTATGACCATCTAGCCTGTTCTTTAGGGTAACTTAATAGAAAGAACCTACTCAATTATTAGGTTCATTTCAAGCCCATTCGAGACTTAATATATCCTCTAGAGGAGCACCTACTCTGTAAAGACCACAACTACTGGAGAAGCCACCAGCCCCCTCTTAATCTGGAATTGTCCAAAAGTTAAGGCTCCTGGGCAGGTAGCTTTCACCAGAAGAAAAAAAAAAAAGTACGTGAAACACGTAGCTTTATGGTGGAGCTGCAAGAAGTTTCCCAAAAACTAAGCGGGAGGAAGTTTTCCTCTCTAAAAATTTCACTAGAGTTTTGGAAAGTTTTGTGGGCTTGAACCTCTGCGGACATATGGTAACTATCAACCGTAAGGCACGGGTCAGCCTGATACAGCTTTGATAAGAAAAGAATAAAAGAGAAGAGAGGGAAGAGTTCCAGGGTTTTCCTTGAAAACAAACCTCCCCTTTCCCCCTTCCCCTTCCCTCCCCCCCAAAAAAAATAAGAAAAAGGAAAAAAAAATAAATCCAAAGATGTTTTTAGCTTAAGAACTTAAAAAAAATCTTACAGGGAAGCTCTACTTGTCTAAGAATTTCAGAGACACATTGAAATACCCTGGGAGTGGACTTCACCTGCTGATACATGATGGAGTTCCAGAGTACCATGCACAAATTCGGCACGTCATTGTGCCATGGCCACCGGGAGGGATGCACAGCTTCTAAAATGCACCCAAAAGCGGCGAGTTTCTAGGTACGGGGCCTGAATATCTGCCACTTGGCCTCGAGGCCATTTCAAGTCCCCAAGTAAGCTGATATTTAGCACCTCATAAAAAAGGCGGCGTACACCTGAGCAGAGGAAAAAAAGTGACATTTGTTGGTGGTTTATGGGGAGGATCACGTTACCCTTCTTAAAAGCAAGAGAAAGAAAGATCTTCATCTCTGTTAAGGAGAAGGAGAAAGGGTGGTTTTGTAAAAATGTTTTGGAGAGGGGAGGGTATTAAAAAACATAAGGTAGCTTTGCGCGACAGCTGGCAAGCCAGCTGATTTGGGGAATCCACACAAAATTGCGTGGGACTTTAACCTGAATGAAGAGATTTTCAGTGCGTTTTAGGGCCACTCTTCACTTCCCCTCCAGGTGCCCGGTGGCTTTTCGACCGCCACGTGCTGAGAAAGGTCCCTCTGGATGCGCCCAGATTCCTGCTGTAAGGAGGAAGAAGAGGGCCACGGGCTGCAGGGGCTGCTCTGCTGTTGAGTGAAATATGGTTTTGTGCCTAAACAGGGAAACAGCACCAAATATTCAAAATATGTCCTAGCTGGTGAGTTTTTTCCCCGGCGCGGATTTGTTTTCCGTTCCCCCCTGTGACATCTCACAACTCTAAGTGCTCAATGACAGCCTGTAGAGGTTTCACCATAATCCACCTTTATCCATTAACAGACACTCAATCACTAAAGTGCTTACTAGACTAAACATATTTATCCAACCAAATCACGCTTTACAACGCTAAGCTGCCAATCAGGCCCCAGCTATTAACGAGGAACTGCTTTAAGGGGATTTTGGTGTTTGTGCTGTGAAGAGCATGCTTACCTCCAACAAACCACTAAACCAAATTAACATAGCTGTATCCTCATAAAAGAAACCAGATATCCTGTTGTGAAAATAGAAAGCTGGGTAGGACAGGGCTCCTTTGATGGCTAACAGCGTGGCAGACGAAGACTTCAGACTACAAATCTGGTTACCACGGGCTCATTACAAAACTCCGGCTTAAGCTTTTTTTTTTTTTGCTAACTTTAAAAGCGAAAATAAAAATGTATCATTTGGGTAACTCAGTAAGTCGTCAACTTACCGAGTTACTATTATAATTGCAATAAGTGGTGCAATTGTTGGATAAGGGTCCTTAATTCTAATTGCTCCTTTGTCCAAGATCATGTTGTAAAAAGGCTTGCATTAGCCAAAATAAAAATCCAAGAGACACAAATGTGGTAGTAATAATAATTCTTTTTATTAGCCTGGAAAAGAGGAAGAGAACAAAGCTTTAAAAAGACTTCAAAGTTCTGACCAAGAGGAAAAAAAAAAAAAGTCTAAAATCGGAGAAACATGCATACACTCTGCCCTTTTATTAGACTCATACAAACTAAGTGCCATCACCGCAACTTAGAGCTTGACAGCATTTTTTTCCCAGGCAGCAGGAAAAGTTACACCATCCATGTTGCAGGGCTAATTTAAGTTCTCTGTCAAAAACTACATAAAACAGTCCTGTACATTCTCACTAGGAAGCCCTAATAGTTTTAGACTTATTGGTATTATGCCTCCTTTAAATCCCAGTATTTTAAAGCTGGATTTGACGTTTGCTGAGACTTGGTGCGTTTTCCCCCCGTTTAACCACAGCACAAAGAAAGGCGAAGCTTTAAACTCATGAAAATTCATGTTTTTAAGAAACATTTATCAGTTTAAAAATGCATATACACCTTTCTCCTTTACTTCCAAAGAGCTCCAGCTCTGCGATTGAAATATGTATTTCCAATCCTTCACTGCTTATCAAAAATAATGAGCCCTTTCTTTTTTTTTTTTTTACTAGCTTTTATAAACACTTCTGGGGAAAATTTTATGAGCAGCTAGAACAAGTTTTACTTCTTGGAGAGAGGGCTTCGTGCTGGAACCGTGTCCAAAAGGAGTAAACCACAACATGAGCAGATTTTCCAAAAATCACTGGAGCAGACTTGGTAAGTTGGGGTTGGAAACATGTAAAGTACAAATTAAGCTGTCATGTAACAGAATAGCATCGTTTCGTGTGCTGGAGTCCAGCACCGTGTCCCATCATAACATGCAGCCCTCCTCACTACATCTTTAGTTTGCATGAGTCCTGAGCAGTTACGAATAACACAAAAATTTGCAAAAATAAAGCTGTTCCAGGTCTGTGCATACGACTTCATATAAACCCACATGTTTTTGCGTGAAGGAAGCTGGTGCAGGTTTTCAGCGCGTAATTGCACCACTTGCAGAAAGGGAAAAACATCATCCCGAGACGAGGAGTCCCAGAATAAAGGAACAAACTACAATACGAAATAAAAAGAGGAATTGCTGTAGACCACATTGAACCTCAGCGTTTAGAAAACGCTTGCTGTGGTTAATAAGAAATACATGCTTTCACGCCTTCGCACGTTAATACATTTTATATTCTGCATTCTATACGTGTCATACCCAAGCCATGAAAATACGCGCTAAGAAACGACCCGTGCCAGAAACCCTTTCCTCCCGATTAGCAGAGAAAGGGATGTTAATAACTGTAACCCTGCCAATTTGGTTCCGTACCACCGATTTAAAACAATTTGTTGTTCCATGGAACATGAGTTTCTCAATGTTCCACTTTGTTATTTTTAATTGGTGTTTTGTTTTGAGAGGTACCACATGTAACCCAGTGAAGCTTTCCAGCTCTCAGAAAGTGAGGAGCGGTGCAAGCGCTGGAGCAACAAAATATTTCATTCTTTCATAACTTTGTTACTTAAGTGAAAAAACGCAACCGCATCATTAAAGTGTTTTACTTGAGTCCTCTTGTCGTGTGTAGACGCCGGAGACATTAATGAGCTGGTTGCCAACTTCATAAACACACAGGGAAGGGAGGGAACAGAGAATATTACATGTATTATGTACATGCTGAATTACATGTAACGTGTACAAATATCACAGGAACATCCTCCGTGGCTCCCATTCTGAGAATCCTGCCCCCAGTTTCTGCGTGCAAGGGCGGTGTTATGCCTTTTCACCCGTGGCACATGAAAGTGTCGAACTTCCCGTTTATTCTCCAGTTGTGCCTTTAAATAGACACAATACATCCAGCCCAGATTGCCTATATTTTCCACCATATGGCCAGCACTGCTTGATTTGTCTTCTGGAAACGACATGATTCATTCTTTCAACTTATTCCACAGAAAAGGCTTTTCCACGTGTCACTCCGTATTGATAACCTCTCTGGAATTATATTTGTAGGAGATACAGTAAATGCTAAATTTGTTAGCTGCCTCTGAGCATCTTTGACTGATTTATGAAGAATAAATAATAAATGCTTCCTGCAAAATACTTTACGTTTAAGAAAATTTCAGGACTTCCAGGTCCCTAAAACCCCATGTGAATTCATTAATATAAGAGGTATATATTTATTTACCCAAACTCAGACAACACTGCATCATATTCTGGAATTCTTTTCCTTAGACTGAAGATAGAAACTGAAGATTTCAATTAGAAAATACATTGCCAATAATGTGATAGATCTTTACAAACACATTCTTTGTGTTCTTAGCAACGATGTTGCCATCGGGCCATTTGTCTCGCAATCAACTATGGTAATAGGCCTAATTTGAGAGGATAATTATGCTATCAATTCTTCATTGCCCAGGCCAATATAGACAAAAGAAGCAGATAATAGAGGTGGTGCTTGATATCGCTGCCATAAGCGACCATGTGGAGTCAGGTCCTTTGGGGTTATGAGGTCCTGCTCTGTACGATGTCTCTGGACCATGGCTCTCCCTGGCAAAGCCAGACAGAGTTATTCCCTATTTCATAGAATCATTGACTGGTCTGGGTTGGAAGGGACCTTTCAGATCATCAAGTCCAACCATCAACCCAGCACTGCCAAACCCACCACGAACCCGTGTCCCTCAGCACCACGTCCGCCCAGATTTTACCTCAAGTGGATGCTACAGGCACGTATGGATGGAACACACTGTTCCTCTATGCTTCAGCTAGACTTTACGGGAAAGTACTTAAAGAGGAAAATCCACAGCAAAAATGACGCATAGATTCCAGCTAGCATACACACAAACAGGGCCTTTTAAAATGTCACTAGCTTGATTTCTCAAATTCTGACAGCACATAACACATTCAGGGGTTTATGAGCCCAATAATTCTGTGTGATACCAGAAAGGGAAAAAAAGTTGGAAGCCACAACTGTAATATTTAAAAATAGTCTACACTCATTTTGGTATAACAACTGTAGGTTGTGGAGCATTTTCATATTGACTGTCTTTTTTTCTTTACATATATGAATATAGATAGTTTTGGTTTAGACATATTCTAATTTGATGGTGTTAGAAAGCTATTGGAAGAGGTGTTTATTCAATTCAATTCAATTATTCAACTTTATTCAGTTGAATAGGAATGGTTGCTTGGCCATGACACTGTGGCAGGGGTTTAGAAGCATTTGTTCCACCAGCCAGTGTCCAAGAGGAGGGCTGTTGCCATATTACTGTCCAGATAAACGAGTCCAATTTTTTTTACTCAGAAATTAACTTTGTTTTAATAGAACCCGGAGTTTTCTTTTTTCCCCACAATTATCCACAGCATCCAATTTGCTGGATCATTCTTGGTCAAAATAATTTTGGCCCAAAGGGGTCAAATGATATCATATACCTCTGGAAAGTTGAGCAGAAACTCATGCTTTCTCCAGGAGAAGCTCTTTTTTCAGTCTTGACATCTCACACTGCAGGAAAAGTTCTCCAAACGCAGAGCTATACTGACTGCACACACAACTCCATTGAAAATATAGACTGATGGGCCAGTCTGCATCAGGACTTCAGTCTGAATTTGTGGGAAGCCACAGAATGACCTAGGTAGTCAAGCCAGGCTTTATGGGCCTCACAGATTTTGCTCAAATATCTGTGGGACAACAGTATGGATTCATTAATTAAAAAAAAAATAAAAAAAATTGACAAGCTATTACTGTGTCAACTGTGTTCCTTAACTGTCCCCCACCATTGTCGCAGCAGCTGAAGGGTTCATGACATTATGCTCTCAGGACAATGTCTCCAGGCAACTCATCAGCCCACGCTTCGCATCTAGAAGCCATTGTATTTTTATGTAGTGATGTGCTGTTCTTTTCCCCCAAATGCTACCCTACAACATCCTTAGAATCACAGATTGGTTTGGGTTGGAAGGGACCTTCAAGATCACCCAGTTCCATCCCCTGGGCAGGGATACCTCCCACCAGACCAGGTTGCTCAAAGCCCCATCCCAACAGTCATCATCTCTTTTGTGCTTCTTTCCTCCTCTGTTTTTATTGTAGAAGTTGACAGCATTAAAAAACAACAAAATATGTCTCCTTTCTTCTTCTAGCTACTAGGTTCCTGATAATCTTGAGTAAAGTTTTAAGTAACTTTTGCTGTTGTGAAACTACGTGAACTGTAACATAGATGTAGGATTAGATATGAACATTTCTTTACTATTGGAAAACTGAACCTCTTTTTTTTTTTTCCCCTTAGTTTGTTCCAGGAAAATATTTATCTGGCTGCCCATTTCACAATCCTCTACTGAAAGGTCAGAGATTAAAAGTGAGCAGCCTCCTCCTGTGCCCTCCAAGGCAGAGAGCAGACACCCTCTGCTCTCCGGGCTTCCTGCGGCTCAGAATTTCTCAGCCGTCGATTACAAATCACGCCCCGAGCACTTATCTCTACTTTCTGACCCAAATGTCATAACCCATGAGTCACCCTGAGTAAGAGAAATGAGATTACCTTCTCGAATCAGCTCACAGTAATCCTTTCCTTAAATGTCATGGCCAACAACTCATTCTCTCGCACGACACACAACTTTGAAGTAAAACCCACTTGTTGGACGCGCTGTGACTTGGTATTTCCATGATGGAGAGGGGAGCGGATTACTTTTTCCATATGTCTTTATTTGTTATTTTTTGGAGCCCAGCTCCCTTTGCCATGGAGTATCAGTATAAACACGCAACCATTTCTTTCATACATTTCTCTTTCTTTTTCTTTTTTTTTTTTTTTTTTGCATTCACAGCACTTCATTGGCGGAGAGGAAATAAGTCAGACTCCTGAAAAGCGGAAAGCTTTAAAATAAAATAACGAGCAAAGAATTTTCCAGTAGGTGGGGCAAGAAAAATGAAAGGCGGGTCCCCCAAGACTCACCAACATGGAAGATTATAGCGGAGGAAACGGCCAAGATTGGATAAGCTGGCTGAATGGAGAGAAACAATACCAGAGACACAGGCTAAGTGGGACGAGAGCTTTGAACGGGTGATAAAGGACCCATTATCTGCATTTCTTTAATTGACTGCTGTTACAATGGATTTAAAATAGAAAAACAAGGGATCCTGTGGAACCGTTGGCATTTAAAGATATGTTTTGGGGGAAAGGCTCAGAGAAATTTGCTTGGAGCAGCGGGGTTTGGGCGGGATATGAACTTTTTCCCAGGAATGGTGGAATTGTTAACAACACTTACAACTGCTATAGATTGGTCCATTCTCATTCTCAATAGCTCATATTGCTACTGCCTCTGCCAATGTTTCCCAGACCTTGGAGGCAGGTAGGTCCAGGCATCCAGGTCCAGGTCCAGCCTCAGGGATACCATCAGTTTCAGGGTGAGCAGAGCATCTCCCACGTGTTCCCTTGCAAGATCCTGGTCTTTTCCAACGTGGAGGCCCCTGGCCTGGAAAGTCTTACGCAACTCGTGAACCTTATGTTTCTTATCTTGGAAACAGACATATTTAAAACTTAAAAGGGGATTAAATCCCTGCCCGCTGTTTTCTCCACACGAATATGCTGGAGGAGCAAACAGCATTAGCATACTAAACCATACACACGGATCTGGGAGATGGTAGTGGGTCCAGGAGCTAGAATGTCCTTCAGCCTAATCCCACCTACAGACAAGCTTTATCATCATATGCTTAGACATATCTTTGAAAAGATGACTTCAATGGACAAACATTTTTTCCATTTATCAGGCAGCCTCAAGGAGTTTTCTGTGAATCACTGAACTTGCAAGCTGAGCTTCTGCCAGAACTGGGCTGAAAATACAAATGTTCTGACCAGCCTTAGGGTTCCTCCACTGGCAAGATCACAAGGTGTGTTTTTTTTTTCTTTTTTGAAAAAAATCCTCAGGCTGCAAAGCCCATATTTAGGTCTCAGAAACCAAGACATTAAGTACCACTGAGGGTTTCCTTTGAAGGCTGATTGAGCAGCTGGAGCACTAGCTGTGGAGTAAGACTTCTACTGGAGTAGAGCTGGAAGGTAACAAGTCAATTTGCCTCGCTTTGTTTCTTCACCTCTGCCTCTTACCACTGTTTATCAAGAAGTTCTTCTCTTGAGGCTGCTAATATATTGTTTAGAGGAATCAGCACATTTTGTTCGAAAGTTCCGTCCATTCTTTGAAGATGTGCATGTCAAAAAATTGTACACAACTTGGCAAGTAACAGATTTAGTACGTAATCTATGAAACTATCAACTATACCAGCTTTTTCAAAGGCATTGCTCCTTAAAGACAAGAGTTTTCTGATCAAGCTGTGCTGCATAACCAGCACAAGTCTCACAGGAATTTTGATACCCTCTTATTCCATCATCTTTATCCCCTTCCTTTTTTTTGGTAATTGACACAAGGAAAATTGTTAATTTTCAAACAGACGTTGTCTCCTCTTCTCACAAGCTTCTTTTAAAAACAATTCTATTTCAAGAAAGAGAAACTTCTGCTTTTTAGGACTTGAGAATGATGTCTTTTAAGCACTAGATTTTTCTGAAATTATCTTAGAAAAAGATTTTTCCACATACCTTTTCATGCAACCCTTTTCTCTTGTGCTCTCCCAGCATCCGTGATTGATGTATTTGGGGTATTAGAGAGAACATCCTTCCCAGTCATTTTAGAATCCATTTATGGACCTCCTCCTCTTTTCCTGTAATGGATTTCTTGGACATCCTTCCACTCTCTGCCTCCACAACCTCCTTTGACAATAGGTTCCAAAGGCTCCCTGCCTGCTGGAAAGTACTTTTTACCTCTTTGAAACCAACCATATGCTGGTTTCAGGGAGTGCCCTTATTCTTACCCAGAGAGATCAGCTGAATAAAAGTTCTCTGCTTGACTGATAAGAAATTCATGAATTTATGAACCCAAATCATATTCACCTTCAGGCTTTTTTCCTCTGTTGGTGATTCCTAACTGAAAGTCTTGCTTCTTACGGATCCCATCTCCTTAGCCATTTTCATTGCCTTCCTGCCTAACAACTTTAATTACAACGCGCCGCTCTTGAGTTACGAAGATCAGAAACACAGAACTGACACTAAGGGGTGTCTTGTTTGACAACATTGATGCTGAAAGGTCAGGATTTGAGCCGTAGATAGCAGCGAATGCAGAAGACTTTCCCCATCTGGTGCTCAGCAGCAGGAGAGCAGGTTGGTGCACAGCAGACGTGAATTCTCAGCACCTGATCCACAAAAGCTCCTCCAGACCAATGGCAAAGCTTCAATGGGTCAGGCCTCTCCGTGGCCATTAACAAGTTTTCTCCTTTGCTTATAAGAAAATCATCTGATTAATTCTCTCTCCTTCTGCCTGTTTAAAGAACATACAGTAACTGAACTGGACAATGAAATGTCTGTAAAAGCTCTTTAAGGCAGTAAAACCACTCTTGACTCTTTGCACCGGCGCAATTAAGGCCAGGGCCAATTATTTCAAACCTTAAATAAATGCAAAACACATTCAGAGCTGAGAAGTCTGTACTATCAATGAACTCGGCAAAAATTACAGCTAAATGTTTCTGATTATATTAGCTTAGTATTTTAGTGAAGTCATTCCATGGGAGAGTCTGCACACACAGAGTATTTCCTTTTAGGAAGTGAAGGGATTCTGTTTCCAATTCAAATCGGGAGGTTTCCAGCGTCTGCAGCACTGGGTTCTGCTGCTTCTGTAGACACTGTTTGTCACACTGTCCTTGTGTGATTTATTGTAGGACACGGGGCGACAGCTGACACTGAGACACTGACACCACAAACCGTCCCTCAGGGTCACATCTCTACATTTATGAAGAGATTCGGAGAGTAAATCTGTCCCTTCCTAAGGAAGGTTTCAGAGCTGTGAGTTTGAGTCAACCCAAAAGTCAGATGGGACCTTGTAATTCAGTGTTGAGACCTTCAAGGAGCAGAAATTGGAGAAATATCCTATCCAGTATAATTCTCCTTCTCTCAAAAGCTGGGACTCCAGTTCCTCCCCAAGTTGCACCGCAGCCTGTCACAGAAGCAAGGCTCCAATTTCTCCTCTAGTTCCTACCATACCATTTATTCAAGTGTTAATGTTCACCTATTGCCTCTCTCCTGGGAGACTATTAAAGTTCTTCCCTTTTTGCTGGTGAGCAGCCTTATTCCAAAGCACCATCCTGGTGCCAGCACCGTCACGGCTCTGTCCCAGTCAGAAAACCCTAAAGCTGCCACTTCTGAAGAGGAAGAAGAGAGTGGTCTTAACCCGGGCTGAGATAACCCGTGCTGATTAACCCACATCAAAGTCCTGCTGGAGATAAGGCTGTTGAGGCTGAACTACGTCACCCAGCCAAGAGAAAAGCTGAGATTTTTATCTTTGAATCTAATGATATGAAACTAAGTGCAGTTACTTAACGTACCTGAAATAACTGAGGGAAGTAAAGTTCGAATTTGTTCTTTAAAGAGACATGGTGAAAAAGTCAGTCAACTAAACATCAGCTGATTCTGTTACTGAGGTTATTAACACATATTTGTTCACAGTTTTGTACCGTAGGGAAGTTAAGTTTGTAAGGAAGAACTTGAATTTTGCATATCATAATTTTATTAACATGGGAACTAGGAATCCACTTTCCATGAGTAGTGAAGACCTATTTAAAATTAGTTGGTTTTAATTTGTTTTTTTTTAACTTTAGGTTACATTTCCATACGCTTTCATTTTGACAATGGAAGCCTTCTCATACGCTTGAACGAACAGGAAACAGAACTCAGGAAAGTTGCAAATCAGTAAAGCTGATGCTAAAGGGTTCCTTCAAGGAGAATTTGCCAATTGATTAAAAGACAAATCTTTCACCCCAGTTTGGTTGAGCTGAAAGAATTCTGGGAAATCCCTAGGGAGTTTTAAAAGTTACTTGGCCTCCTTCCAGTGAGAGGAGCCCATCACTGAGTACTTCCACCGGTGGGCTCAAAGGGCTTCCAGATCTCCTGCCCTGGGCTAGCAAGAAAGCCATTAAAGCCGAAGATGCCAGACCCACCTCTACCCCTTCCTCTAGGGCAGCCTTTGGGAAAGTGGGGAAAAAAAGGTGCTCGGTTCATGTTTGTGAATGTAACGAAGCCAAATGCGAGGAGATCAGAGCGTTGCGGAATTAAATTTCTCCACCAAGCCCTACAATGAACCGATAGTCATCTTGGATGAACAAATCTTTATTTGCTTGCTGCATCCAGACGACGTGAATCCCCTTTCCCCTGCCCGGCCAAACGGCTGACATAAGTAGTGCTGAGAATAGCTCTCAAGGAACATTAGAGAACAGGGTCTTTCTTTTATGTTATTTATTATCTATGTTGGCCCATCTTCAATATTTTCATCATCTTCATAGGGATTGTGTTTCCTTCCAGTGTCTTTCTCCATCCTTGGGGACTCTTAAACATTTATGGCTGCACTCAACAGGAGAAACCGAAGATATTGTACGTGACTTCCAGCTAAATCCTTGAGTAATGTATTACTGGGGAAATCATGAAATTCCGCCTGATCTGCCAATTTTTCTTGCGAGGAGAACTATGGAAAAGCTGTGCTTGTAGCACTCAACGGGCAGATGTGCACAGTAACAGAATAAAGTGTAAGGCATAAATTACATGATTTAGCAAATCATATAATTGCTTGCACTTCTGGCTTCCGTAGGTTGCAATTGGCTTATCAGCACGTGGACCCTGCAATTAAAGGGGAGACTGGGAGTCATGGCTCATAGATACCACACTTATTTTTCCCTCCACCGTTCTAAAATTTCAAAAGAGAAATGATAAGGGGAAAACCGGAATTATCAGAAACCTGATTTCTAGTATGTAGGTACTCAGCAGTTCTTCAAGCCTGTCAGACTGTTTTGGGGGCAAGGATTTGGGTTATCCATTAGTTATGTTTCTAAAAATATTTGACGTTATGTATTATCTTATCCATAAGCAGCTCTGCAGGAAGCAAATCAGCATTTATCTTTTTCCTTAAGAAATGGCTTTTAAAATAGGTGGTTAATTTGGAGCTGTTACTGGCCCGTTAAGAAATATAATATGGGATTAATCACCAGTGAAATATTATTATTACCCAAATGAGATGCATTTTTCATCATGCTTATTCTTTTATGAGACACACTTAACTCATCACAGTTGAACTCCAGATGGTAATTTCTTGTGTTACACAACTGAATTTTGTCCTTGAGTATTTTAATGGAATACTAGAAGTTTACACTTTCTTTTGGTCAAACTCCTTACGACAAACACAAGTACATGACCAATTCCCTTAGATCATCCAGCAACAGCAGCTATTGCAAACGCAGAGTTTGAAAGTGTAGTCTATTTTTAGCTCATAACGAGGAGTCCAAAAGCCCCACAGTAATTTCCACATTAATTCAAATATTTAGCTTTATTGCAAATTAATATCAAGCGAGTAACCAGAAAGGATTTCACTCTGTGCCTCAGTTACCCTCTGAGCTCTAATAAGTAGAACCTTGTTCTACTCATGTTCAGCTCTGACTTCAGCCAAGTCAAGGACAGTTGGAGACCTGTGGGGTCACAGCCAGGTCCTTCTCTTTTCTCCCGTCCTGAGACACAGATGACTCCGGCCACCGTGGTCCTGATGCTCTGCCTTCGGTGGGAACCATCCTCTTCGCTTCCCTGGGATCTTGTTACGGCTGTGAAATTAAAGAAAGAGAGCTTCATGTCTTTTTTTTTGACAAATCATCATATAATTAAAAAAATAATTTAAATTCTAGTTCTACATGAAATGGGAAATACAGGAAATTGACCACAATTTGATTTTTTTCTAGGGTTTTTTTGGCAGTGTTTCTGTCACAGAAAAGGTATCTTTTTTCCCTATGATTTATCAGCAACCAAACAAGGATGCTCTGCTCCAGCCCTTCTCTGGAGGTTAAATAACATCTTAGAAGGAGTTAAAGAGTTTCAGGAGTGCAAGTATCATGAGAAGTTAAGTAGCTATTTGTAAATCTATGCAAAAACTCAGCAGTGTTTATTCCATGTATTTAATGTAGCAAAAAATATAAATCCTGGGCACTAAAAAAATAATGTACTGATGTGATCATTGTAAGGGAGAAAAGATCAGTATTTCAGGATCAGATAACTTTCATATGGCATTTTAAATCTAAATACGTGGCTGATTACGGGTGAAATAAAATGGCTAGATTTTCAGGTAATTAGTTTACATCCCTCACAGCAAGTATTTTTTCAAGGTAGCCTGAAACGTCTTCTAATTTTGCCCTTTAACACTTTTGCTTTCTGGAGCCTGTTTGAAAGTAATCACGAAGAAGTTGAATGAATGTTCAGTTAATATTTTTATTACCTTGTCTTTACCAGAGATTGTTTAAAATCTATCTGCTCAGATTTTGTGTTATTCTCCTCTTCCCCTCCCCTCTCAGAAGGCTGCATCACCTCAATCTTTTTCAAAAGCTTCATGTTTTTGTTCACATTTTTG
Source organism: Gallinago undulata (assembly GCA_026546715.1). Taxonomy (NCBI): domain Eukaryota; kingdom Metazoa; phylum Chordata; class Aves; order Charadriiformes; family Scolopacidae; genus Gallinago; species Gallinago undulata. The sequence continues at coordinate 77,015,578 of JAOTQQ010000032.1, read as the reverse complement.
ACTGCCTGGAAAAGACAATGCCTTGAGAAGTGTATGTTGGTTCCGTTATTTCATTATTTTAATTTGAAATACGGCCTCTGCTTCATGATCATAGGTTTCAGAGGATTATTATGCAAGTTCTTGTTTCTATTACCCAGCAACAAACCTGACTTGTTTTGGTGTGTGACCAGTGTCCTGCTGTATCAGCTCTCGAGAATATTTCTAAGGATTATGTTGGCAATTTTTCCATTGAAATCCTTGCATAGCTCATTCTTTGTCTGGAGTACTTTGGAAATATTTACTTAAAATGTTATGCTATTTACAGAAAATAATTTGGGAATGGTTATCTCAAAGAGCACCTGTATTTAGACAGGAAAAAAAATAATCTTGAGTAATCTGCTATCTCTCTTGCCTATTCCAGGTTTACACCAAAGTTCTCATGGTAGGAAAAATGTTCTGCTTTTCCACAGGCTTCTCTCACTACGGGAACACCACAAATTAGTACAATAAATTCTTCGTGTTTTATGATAAAGACCTTTTCCTGAAGGGTATTTTTTGGGAAGGGGGCAATATTTTGCAGTAGTGACAACTGGTGTGTGAGCCGTTTGGTTGGTTTCCTTCACCTGAACCCAGCTGTAGGGATCTATTTAGATTTATTATAGAACCTAATTAACTCTCAGCTGCTTTGAAATAAGAAACTCACGCTTACACTCGTATCAGTTTCATCAGCAAAAATGTCGGAAATTGGGAGTTTTCCTGCTTTTAGCCCGTGAACCACCTTTTTACAAGCCAACAGACATTTGACATGGAGAACAGGGAGAAAGTTGGTGATTGCTTTCCTACCTGCTGATGCACGTGGTGACCTGTACCGGCACGGCACAGAAGACAAAGAACACAACGTTAAGGTACTCTTTTCCTCATGCATAAAAAACACGTTTTATCTTTTTTCCTCTAACGTCCCTTAACCTTGACTGTAAAGAGCAAATATTTTGCTTTTTGATGGAAACCCTTCCCCAGTCAGGCAGGTTTTCTGAAGCGATTTGGGTGCTGTTCCTGAATACTAATGCCCCAAGTCTGGAATCTCTGACTTTGTGATGGTTAGAAGTAATTTCCATGAAGAAATACTGCTGTGGACACTTAACTTTTGAAACAACAACAACAGAAAAACCTCAGAGAAAGTTTTGTGGTTTCTCAAAACCCAAAGAACTTAAATGTATATGATATACGTTGGGTGGGTTTTTCTCTTGGCATTCAGCTGTAATGCAGTATGCACTCAACATGTTTTTTCTAGCATGACATATTAGAAAAAAAGCCTAACTTGTTATTTTCTATACAGACTGAAAAGCTGCTTAAACAGGATTTGCTCTGATTTCTCTCCAATTAAAATAGAATGCAAATAGCTGAAAGTTCTTAAACAATGTAAACAGCAACAGCAAGGGTACTATTAAAAGTTATCTGGCTGTAATTTTAGCTTTTAAAACTCTGTTTTTAATTTTTCCCTACATACCACTGGCAAAAAAGAAAGTTCCTTTATAGGGACAAATGAACAACAATGTGATGGAAATATGAAAAGACATCTTTTCATACCTCTTGACTTACATTTTTACCTTTTTCCCCGAGATCATCGAGATTGCTGTCTAGTAATTCACCATCTCAGTCTTCCTTTTGGTTATTTCATGTAATAACTTTCTTATTTTAAAAACCTAACAAGCAATGAAGCTTTTTGTAACTTGCTTATCAGCATGAAGGACCACATGACACTTTTTAGTCTTGCAGCCTCTCCGACTCTCTCTAGGAGAAAGGGGTGATCACCACCCTCAATGATGGGTTCCCATCGCTCCTCAGTAGACAGCATGCTTTTCTAAGGCTTTTTCCAAGTCTTTTTCCATAAGGACTTAATGACAAGGGAGAACTTTTCAAGTTTCAAGAATAGAGAAAAAAAAATTAAAAATAAAGTGACATTTCTGATCTTTTATATTCCCTTTTGGATGTGCACAGATATACCCGAATATTTCACTATTGTGCTGGCAATATTCAAAACCAACTTAGACATTTTTTCTGGCAATAAGGGTGGTTCCACACTGCTTGAATCTTCCAGTTTAGGCCAGCAGGACAGGAATTGGATTCCTAAAAGCCTTTGAAGGAGTTAGTCTCGCAGCATCCATATTGATGTGCCATTTCCTATCCAGCTCAAACGCATGTTGCCAATAAAGTTATCAAATGTTTGAAGAGCATTTAAGCAACGATGATAGGTAAGCTTAAAACCAAGTTTTTTTTGGTTTTTTTTTTTTTTAAGGGTCATTCCACTTTGAGATCCCTATTTTTACTGACTTCCAGATTATCTGGTCTTGGAAAATAAGTTCCTTGGAGCAGAGATGCAAACTTTTCAATGCGCTCAACAAAACACTGTGGCTGCGGGTCAAATAACTCCTAATGCCATGTTACGTTCTTCCTTCCACGTTCTGGACTGTAATCCCACTCATTGGCCACGTGCACCAATTTTGTAAATTCAGTATTATGTTTAAATCCCAGTGAGATTACTCGAGTTATTCAAACATAAATCTTTCTAGGGCTGGGGGCCTAAGGCTACGCAGTCCCAGGGCAGGAAAACTTTTTAGCTTGTCTTCTACAGGGCCAAGCACACTGTCAGACATAACAAATAAATAATACTGTGGAAATATCATTATCTGAATCACAAGTCTATTTTTGCAAAAAATATCATGTTCCCTAGTGGTTGAAACGTTATTCCAGGCTAGATCAATCTTGAGTTCGTATTTCAACGTTACATATCACAGCACAGCCACATACTGTGTAATTCATCCAGTGGATTCATATTTGCCATTAACAACAGCATAGGGTTTGTTTGTTTTGTTTTTTTTTTTCAAGAAAAGAGTAAAGATTTTACCATTTTCTTCCCATTGAACGCAGTGAATGTAGCGTTAGAACTGAAAAAAAACCCCAAACTTAATTTCAAATATTTCCTTTCACTTTTATAAGGGCTGTGATAGGCTTTGACCTCCTAATTGTACATCACTAATACCTCCTCCATGGTATTCAGTTGCATGCGGTACCTGAAGTTAATTACCACATGATTGCTCTTGGGCTGTGTTTACAGACAGGGGTCATCCCTTTAGTAACACCTGAGCAGCAACACCCTTTCCAGACACCTGGGGACTGCAAAACCCTGCAGGTTTCAGGGTCTCTTTTAAGTGTTTCTCTGCTCAGAGTAAAAGAAATCGTGCCCGGGGGTCAATATAGTACCATGTGCTGTTGAGGTTGGAGCTGGCACACCACTGTCACCAGCAGCTGCTTGTCAAAATTATATTGGGAAACCTCAAAGATGGAGAATCATCTCCATCTCTGAGCAATTTCCTTCTTTACCATTACAGAGATTTCCTCCACGAGTAACCTGAATCTTTCCCTTGTAATTAGATGGCAGTAATTATATTCTATTTTCACACTGTGTTTTGTTCCCTTTTCGTGTCCTGTCAAACCTTTGAAATTCTTCGTCAAGACCAAGATTTCTGCAACAGAGGGGCGATTCAATGCTGGATCATTCAACCCTCTGGAGTTTTCAGATTGCAGATCAAAAGTGTTTTTCTTTCTCATCCGTTGGGTGAGTTCAATGGGGACAACTGAAAGTATGGGTATAAAGGCTTAATCTGCTCCAGTCTCATCATAATAACCACCAATTTTCCTTTGTAATTAATTTCTAGACACCTTCTTTGCTAATCACGCTATCTCAAATCATTCTTATACGAAATTATTCTGAATTACATTAACTTTTCCATCCTACTCTGGCTACAGGTGCCAGCTGGACGCTCCTCTCAATTACCTTGTTTGTTGGTGTCCCTGCTCCCCAGCTACCTGACAATTACCAGCACCCAACGGGAAGGAAAAGGAACAGGGAAAGGAGATGTGCTTTGTGCTGTGATTCTGGAACCACGAGGAACGGTTTGACACTGAAAGAGGTGAGATGGAGCTGAGATGTGGGGAAGAAGTTCTTTGGGGTGAGGGTGGTGAGAGCCTGGCCCAGGTTGCCCAGAGAAG
>JAOTQQ010000032.1:76990511-77009941 GCA_026546715.1 Gallinago undulata | reverse complement strand
AGGGCAGGTTGGAGGGGGCTTGGAGCAACCTGGTGTGGTGGGAGGTGTCCCTGCCCAGGGCAGGGGGTTTGGAACTAAATGGTCTTCAAGGTCCCTTCCAACCCAACCCATTCTGTGATTCTATGATTCTATGATTAGTATTATCATGATTATAGTCAAAACTGAAAACCAAATACTAAATACAGCCCTTTTGGATGTTCAATGCAAAAAGAAAAGGGAAAATATGAAGTTCACTGGAGGCTTCAGAAAAGGGACTGAAGCAGCATCACCTACGACAACACTGCTCTTAGCGGTTTGAAAGCTTCTGCACCCTTTGAAGCAATTTGGAGGGAAAAGCCACCCCAGCTCTCCTTTCGTAACAGTGTTTTGCTGTGAGTATGCAATCAACAACAACAAAAAAATCTAGTTTTAAGGATCTAGTAAGGCTTAGCAAGCAGAAGGTCTCTTAGCAACAAAACCCCATAACTAATGCGAAGCAGCTGTGGTAATTTTAGAAAATGGCTCAAACTGTTGAAAAGCCATTAGGAAGCTGATATATAGAGAATAAAAAGAACCACTCAACTTTAAAAAGATTTCCCAATATGGAGTGTTATGTTATTTTACAACCAAATCTTAGTCATCCAAAGTTTACATGCCACAAAATGCTATTTATGACCATGTGGCTGGACTTTCTACAAGTAGCTGGAATTCCATCACATACCTGAAATTCCCACCCCAAAAAAGAAATTGCCGATGGCTAAGCACATATTCTCCTGCGGGAAAGGTGCGATTGCTATATTTCAGTGAGGCTGATGCCACTTATGGTTTGATTTATTATATGCACTTGGAATGGGATCCTAAATAATTGGAATCAATTTCTTTAATCCTGTAACTTTCAGTCTCTATTGGAAATAATGAAAGCCACTTGCTGTTGGTAGGCTTTGCCGTACAGCCCATGGTCAGATATTAGCTAGCAGCCTCTCTGGATTATTTGACTGCTTCTTTAATTGGAAATACCCTGTAGCCTGAGGAATGGCATATTTTAAAAACAGTATCCAGCGTCAAAAATCAAACGTGTCAGGAATGACAAGTTTTGTTGGTTTATTCTTCATGCTGCTACTGATTGGTGTGTTATTAATGTTTTTTACTACTATACCATGGTCTCAAAATAGCCTAAAACCTTGCAGGCAAAAGTGGTCTCACTTAGCACATCAGCTGGCTTCAGCTAGATTGAAGGAGGCTTAAATGATTTTTTGAATAAAGGATGAAGGTCGGAAAAATAAAGAATATTAATTTAGCAATCTTCACGAGACAGAAGAAATTATCCAAGCTGAGTAGGATGGGATATTCAGAAGTCCTGGGTGAATGCAGGCAGAGCAGAGTGATTGGTCCACGTGCGCAACGGGAAGAACCTGCTGCGTCCAACCTGGGCACATCAGACTTATTGGTGTTGAACCCATCCTTGCCATCGGGTCCATATGTCCATTAAATGTTCAATAAAAATAATTGTACTTGGAGATTTGATGGCAGCTAAGCCTAACTGAAGGATTGTTGGCAACCTCTAATGGTCAAGCCTTATCCGCTTCCTGGCAGAGACAACTAAAGGGATGTTTTTTTGGACAAGCTGCCTCATAGGAGACAAGAGGCAAGATATACGTTATGGTATTAAATGATAGTTATTAGGAAAGCACAAAGTCAGCTTTAGAAAACTTAAGCTTTCAGGGAAATAACTGAAAAAACAGCAACACAATTTTAGGATGACCAGATGATGAGAGTGTGTAAGCAGAGCTTCCAGCTCTGACAGCCACCAAGTAAGGAGCTCCAAAATTAGTGCTAGCTATAAATAAATGTAAAAGTAAACAAGTTTTCACAAATAAGCAAATTCTTGAAAGCTCAGCAAGTTGCTTTTAGTATTTCCCAATAAAAAACAGGGAAAGCTCCACTTTTTTAGTATTGTGTTCTTGTCTGCCTTTTTAAAAATTCTCTGTTTTATGGTGACTGATGTTAAACAGGGGATGGACTGTTAGTTGCAAAACAAGTGATAAAACCCAGCACAGAAAAGATCATAGTAAGATTTCAAAATCTGGTGTTTTAGGCCACTTCTAATTGCGCTGGCTCGTACAGTCTCTTTCATCTGTTTGATTAGATAATAAGTTTATTAACATAAAACAAATGAATCAAGATCACTGGACAAATAAAACTAAATCTAGCGAAAGTTATGGGATTGCAGAGAAATTGTGATATTTAGTGGCTTTGACTCAGAGTTGGAAGGAAATTGGTAACACTGGCAAACTTCACTTTTGGCTCTAAGTCAGCCTGTGAAGTCAAGTAAAGAAACAAGAGAACATTTTTTTCAGGAATGTCCATAAAACTCAAGCTCTCAGAATTCACATATCTGAAATAAGAGATGTCTTCAAGTCCATTTATTCGTGCAGTTAGTTACTTATTTAAAAAATATTTTTTAAAAAAGCTTTTTTATAACCTTAGTATTGTATAATATGCAGCGAACAATCATCGTGCCTAATTTGATGTTACAAACACCAATTGGTTAGATGGAAGACACATTTTGCGATGAAATTTTCTGCAGATGCAAATTGCACATTTCAATTAATGGAATTGAGGAAGGGTCATCTGCGATGAGAAGACAGGAAAGAGGCAGAATTTATGTTCAGCTGCTCTTTTTCCAAATTTGCTATGAAGAGAAACTTGATAATTGTAACTAAACTCAGTAGCAACTCAGTGTCGTCGTTTGGTGTAGTTGATAAGAATTTTTCAGCAAAAAAATTGATTGATTTCTCATAGAAATTAATATTATTTTTCGTTATTGACAAAGTACAAAAGCTATTTCTCACTATTAAATGTCAGTGCAGTCATCATTCCAACCAAGCTGGGTAGACAAAGACAATCTGTGCTACTACTTGGAAGCTTCCTCAAATATGTACATTCTCTTATCATTGTCTTTCTTAGGCTGTATTTCGTGCCACCTGATTTCCATTTCTCTCATCCAGCTCCTACTCTCTTTAAAATCATTCAATCTGGTTTTTCTCCTTGCTTCCTCAAAATCTCCTTTCGACCTGCCATCCTTTGCTCTTCCTCCTTCGTTCCCACGCGCACAGAATTTCCAGCCTGAAAAAGACAACTTATCTTGGATTTGTGCTTGTGTCAGTTTTTATTTTACATCGAGTTTAGCCATCCATCTTTTCTCTTACCAATATAAATAATTATCATGAAGCCACAAAAATGGCCGCATGTGTTAAAGCCAAGTCGGTATCCACTTTTTTTTTTTTCTGAAAAGTCAGGCTGTTTGGAACATATTCAGCAAAACACTTAAGAGTTCTCAAGAAGACAATCTGCGAGTGCCTTGAAGCCCACTTCTGTGATATACAACACTAAATCATAGCAACCAGTACTTAAACTGATATCCTTTCACAGACAGGAAACCATCTCAGGATGAAACTGTCATACTTGGCTGCTAATTAGCTAACTTTTGGAGTAGTGTAATTTGAGAGTAATAATAGAATAAGAGGTCTCTTTCAGTACCCCTGAGTGATGTATTGACTTGAAGTTGTGCCACTGGCCTCACCACATGCTTTGGAAATGTGTTCAGGAGAGTCTTGTCGAGAACCAATGCTGTGTTTATACCACACTAATGAATTATTTATTAATAGCAAGTGTAGAAGATCCCCAGCCCAACAACCAGAGTCCTCATTCACCCATGGATTCAAACTTCATAGGATTTTTGTGTGTCAATATCTTTCCCATGTGTCAAGGATCTTCTTCTCTGTGATATGGTCCTTCTGCATTAATCTAGTATTTCACATAACAGGGATATTTGTTTTTAATTGTCTAATTTAAGAGGCCAGTCTCCCTTATACTCAGTGGAGAGATTTAGGCTCTTCCCAAATTTGATTATGGGCCAATAAATTAGGCTCCTGCCTTGAATGGCTACCTGAGAAAAAACTGTGCCCATCTGCAAATAAGAAGGAGGGTCATTAGCCCTTGCTAGTTATTAGTGGGAATATCAACCTTGATCTTTACTCTCGACTTGTAACTACACATTATGCAAATTATTCAGAAGATTTAAATCATATTTACTTTCCAGTAATATGTTTACATGCCTGACTTGCCTCTATGGAAAGGGAATCTGGGGCTTTTTTTCCTAATACCAGCATGGGAACACCTGGGTGGAGGATGGACTGAGCCTCCTTAACTCCATCGTAATGTTTAAACCAGTTCTTCAGTTTTGACCGCTCGGAGTGAGACTCTCAAGATGGCTTTTCTTTAACTAAACCTACAAAATATATCATGACAAGGAGTGCCTTAATGAATTTATCCAGTTGACTTTCAACTCTGTTTTAATATGCTACTGATATGTCTTAATTTGCGGATGGAGAAAATTATGAGACCTATAAGTCAAATGGGAGAGAGGATAAGCACTCCAAACTGACAATTTGATTAATATGAATTAGTACAAGTCTAGTTTAGTACTTCATTAGTTCATGTCAGCAATGATAAAAACCAACATTAATGATGATACAGAAATGCTGAGCTTTTAAAGTTCTAACTCAAGTGTTCTCGTACATGCTGCAAAACAGCCTTGTTGACCCTCAAAAGCCTACTGTAGGGTTAGACAAAGAGGGAATGTAAAGGAGTAAAGCTGGAAAGAATGAAGAATCTTTAGTGGGGATGGGTATCTATAAGTTGAGTAAGGTTTTCAGAAACCTCGATGGTGTTATCATTCTTAGTTTCTGAAACATCCATCAGTTTAGGTAAGCTGGTACCAGATCTATGTGCCATAACCATATATTTGGGTGTGTGAAAAAGAGTGAACTCCCACAATAACTGCTGTGAGAATTAGCCCAAGGACTGAAAGAGAAAGTTCAGCATGTGAAAGTCTTGGTCCCAGGTCCACGGGGCTTCCTGGGAAGAGAAAATTCCCATCACCAGATCCTGATGGCATCGCATTTAGGGAGAAGCACAAGGAGCAATCAATCAACTAATTACAGCTTAGATTATGAAGTGGTCCATGTGTCAAGACTAATACTCTGAAATGGATCTGCTGGCACAGTGGCAACCATTACAGAGCAGTGTGTAGGAGGTAAGAAGCTTCTTTATTGCTTTCACATCTTAAGATACATAGGGTTTGAGAATCTGAGAAATTCGACGCTGGGCTGTTACTCCAGCCAGGGGATAAGAGTGTGGAAGCCAATGGCAAACTTTGTAGGAGAGAAACACACGTGAGGATTGCTATGGCATGAGTTGACAGTGTCCACGTTCATCTCTTCATCGTGACTCTCCTGGGTCTGGATGTTGGAGGGTCATTCAAACGCAGACATTGGCCAAAGAGACAGCTACAAAGGATTAAACGAGAAGAAAGCATGTCCCATAAAACTTGCATTTTTTAATGAAATTAAAAGAAAGAAGCTAAGCCTGCCATGTTCCTTGGGGGAGGAGAGCTCCCAACACCACACACGTATTATAATTTCTTGATTTCCATCTTCTAGAACCTTTTAGAGATGACCACACTCCTGGGTTTATCTCCAAGTTCTCATGTCAATGCTCTTCAGCCTGTTGAAGTGCTGCAAATAAAGTGGATGTGAACAGCAGAATAACTGATGCATTAAAAAAAATATCTAATCCTCTTGGCATTGCAGTTTTAACCCCCTGATTTCAAGGGGCTGGTTCTTAATGCTGCTCTGATTATAAGGTAGTAATCTCCTGTTCTCGGAGAGGACTTTGGCTCAAAATCTGAAGAGCTAAACTTCGGAGTTTATTGCTCACTTTTCTGCTTGCAGGTTTATTTTATGAGGGAAACATTCTTATTTTTTTGCAGAATGCTTTTCCTTATGTGCTACTGTACCAACTATTTAAAGTAAATCTGTCTTATATATAGAGCCACTTCAGAATGGGCGTTTTGGGGTATTTTTTTTTTTTTTAAATCAGGGCACTATTACATTATTTGGTATAACAAAAATAAACCAAAGGTTTTTCTTCACTCTGCTTAGAGATATATAAAGAGATAGCCTCAGGCTTTTATGATGTAGAAGTAAAAATTAATAGCTAAGTGGTATGTTATACTTTGTCTAAAAAAGCTCATTTAATTTTATGGCGTGGGGTTTGCATCTGTTTTCCTTTTTCCAATGATATTTTACAAAGGTTTGGGCCACAGCTTTCAAAGTCACTTATATAACACACACACACAGAGAAAAAAAAAAGACTTTAAATAACACGTAAAGAACCATTGTGGAAAAAGAATAATGAATTTCCTCATGTTCTCCAGTAAGCATCCTGTACGCTATTGGGAGATCCTTCATCAAAGAGGGTGGTCCACTGGTAACGTACAAAAAAAGGATAGTGTACAAAAATTAAATTATTATTTGACCCCGCATCATTACATGCCACATAACTAATTAAAGCACCCTTTAAACAATGCACTCTTAATGTGCCGTCGGTTGCTTGCATGACTCACTCATCTTTCAGGAAGAATAAGCGATTTGTGTCGGAGGGGAGTTGCTGAGGATGTTTTTTGGGGCTGGCAACTGCTGTCACTGCGATGTTAAATCGCAGGACAGAAAGAGAGGGGCTTATCTCCAGCCAGGAAAAGAGCGGCCCAGGACTGATAGCTCTGACTTGGGGCCTTGTTTGAAAAGTTATGACTCAGAGCCAGCAGCCAAAGCTCCTCAGCCTTCCCCAGTTCACGCCAAAGCCACCATTAAGAGCCCTAATGTTCAGGTTGCGTGCCTCACTCTGATTATTTTTGGGAAGCGGATCACAGCAAGCCTTTTTTTTTTTTTTCCCTCCCCCTAATAAGCATTCATCTTCATTTGCTGGATGAAGGGAGCTCTCAGAGAAAGCTCTGTCCACGGGGAGGGATGATGGCAATTTCTGCCAAGCTCTGTAACTGTACGGGAGCAGGGGCTCCGAGCGTCTCCTTTCTTTCTTCGAGTCGTGCAGTCACAAGCACGTATCACTATAGCTCTCACGGACACGACTACGAGCAAATTACACTAATAATTGGTGAGGGGATGGAGCTCTTTGGTCCAAATCTGCAAGTAGCGCTGATAAAACCTTATCATACAAGCACACAGAACATGCAAGAGGGTGTTGTGCAGCAATATCAAAGCTTTAGAAACTTAACCAGAAGATTAATTTCTTTTTTTTTTTTTTATTGGCACTCTTTTCCCTACTGCCTCATTCTTACAGCCAGGTTTCGTTAGCAGCACGCATCCAATTTGCAGGGAGAGCATACATTACATTTGACACATTGCAAAAGTGACCTTAGATAACTCGTAGACACCTCAGAACGCTATGATTTAAAACTCTAGGAGTGCTAGTGCTCCTTGGAAATTGTGGGAATGGGTTTTATTTTCCTCATTTCCAGTTCAAAAGTATTGTGAGAAAGCTGAATTGGAAAGTTTACTAATCCAGGACCAAGTGTCGGCTCTCGAAGCCAGCATCATTTTGAGAGAAAGAGGTAATAGATGAGGAGATTAAATTCCATTTTTCAAGGGGGTAGGACATTTTTTCTGAATTTCTCCAATCCCATCAGCCCTAAAGGGGTATTTTAGTCCAACATTGTGAGAGCACCACTTAGCACATATATAAACTCATACTTATTTATTTAGGAGTGAAAATATGTAGCTATTCTAAAGCAAAAGCAAATGGATTCTCAAGATGATTATAATGTTAAACATGCAGAAGTTGATGAACCCAACACTAATATTGTAAATATTTCCCTAATTCTGTCCCTCAAGAGTATGGGTCACCAAATGGTTGGTACACATTTAAATTGTAGGATATAGGATATGTATATGATGTGATATGTCAAAGAAGATGGTAGTTTTTGAAGGACAAAAACCTGAGGGATTGGGCACACTGACATCTGCCAACCTGACTGTGGAAATATTAAAAAAGGTAAACGATGCAAATGAGGACCCAATTGCTACTGGGGTCCTGGTGGATCTATAATTAAAGGGAACTGAGATTTCCAGCAAGGCATTTACAAGTACGAAGTGCTTCCTCATCAGTAGGAAGTAAACTCTCCGAGTACTTCCTCACGGGGATTAAAAAATACACTGGCATGCAAAAAAAATGTCAATAAAATGTAATTTTCTCCTCTCTCCTCACCCAACTGAAAACACACACACTCCCTCTAGAAACTGGAGGACTGCAAACTTGTTAAAACATGAAAAAAATTTGTTTCCACAACAGGGCCAGCATCTATCGTTTTTAAAGGGAAACATCTTTGTTTCATTTTCTAGATATTTGCAAGTTTTGTTTATGTTTTTCTCTCCCCAGAAATAAACTTTGCAATTTTATTTTCCTGCCTACTATTTTCTTCTCTCCCTTTCCAGTTTCCGCCATGGAAAACAGTCTCAAGAAAGGAAATAAAGAAAACTTCTCACGAAAGGGGGAAGTATCACAGCTGAAAACAATTTTTCCATTCTAGGTCTGTTGCATGGTTTGTGTATGCTCTTCTTACAAAAACAGGAGGAGGAGATAGGAAACTTTCACAAGACATCTACTTATACGAAAGATCTCAGTTCCTCATTAAAAAAATAAACACAAAAAGAAGAAAACCCCCCCAAACCTTGTGAATTTTGATTAGCTGAAATGGTCAATGTCGTATATCAGAATGTTGTATTTCAGCAAAAAATGAGGGGAGGAGACAGCCAGAAGACAGAAAATAGGACTAAATGGTGGTCTCATTGATTTTACAAAGACTCCTTTAGGAGCAGCCTATGATGGATAATAAAAAAACAACCAACAAACAAAACAAACAGCAATAACATGCAGGGAACAACAGCATTTATAAAAGTTATGCGTCCTCTGTTACAAAAACTGATGGAAGTGAAACAAAAGCTCCAGGTCAGTGTGTGGCATGAAAGGAGGAGGCAGGAAATCATGGTCACTTTTCAACACGTTCTTAAACTGGGCGCTGAGTGGGTTAGATGAATCGGGGGACGTGACTTCAGATGACCCAGAGTAGACTCCTTCGTCTACTGATAGCCCTGTGCAAGTGTCAGCCAGGCCTGGATAAATGATGGAATTCTTCGTTTCATTTGACATAATTCGGACTCATAAATGCCAAGAAGACAGAACAGATGAATCTTGAGGAAGCAATGAAGAGTTACAGGGTTGAAATGCAGTCACGGTGAGGCTGGGAGCAAGCTCTTACATACATTTAGTGGCATCAGGTGCCAACGATGGTGATAGGTGTGATGGTGAAAGGTGACAGATGTGAAATAGAATGATCTGGGATGGTACAGTGGGAACAGGATTTAAAAATCAGCATACAGGGCTGGATACACCCAAAAAGAACATGATGGTGGGATACTCCAGAAAACTGAGAGGCTTTAGTGTAAAACAAAGACATATTTAAAACAGACATGGTCACTTTGAAGCAAGAATCAACCACTGGTTAGACTGGGGTTTAGGCACTAGCCCAGGTTGCCCAGAGAAGCTGTGGCTGCCCCATCCCTGGAGGGGTTCAAGGGCAGGTTGGAGGGGGCTTGGAGCCACCTGGTGTGGTGGGAGGTGTCCCTGCCCAGGGCAGGGGGTGGGACTATTCTTTTATAAAGTGCTTTGACAGAGTTGGGCTTAATGGAAGAAACTGTCCTTGATGAGAATGACCAGCCATACTGTACTCCAAAGAGCTGACAGGATGCCCTCAGATTAAGAGACATAATTAATTTAGTAGGTAAATTGATGTGCATTTGAAACTCTGGAAGAAGATAATATTGATTTTTGCTGTTTTTTTTTTCCAAATTTTGGGGAAGTAACAGGTGCAGGGCATTACAATTAAGCAGATTCTAGCACCTGTAAGCTGTAGAACTACAAAAAGACTTATTTTAGGCAACATTACTCAGGAAGACATTGATGACCAGGTTTCTTCTAGGCCCATTGGTTCACAAGCATGATGGAAAAGCATTCTAGCCTAATGTGGGGTTCTAGGTTTCAGCTGGCGTGCCTTCCCTCTTCTGTTCTGGATTTTCTTCCCTGCTTTCTTGCCAAAAGTGTCATTGCTCACATCAACCACCTTCTGAACCGCTTGGACAATCTGCCAAAGGAGGCAGAACTGGTCTCTGTTGGAGCATTAGATCATGGAGTAACTCTAAGCAGGTTCTGCCATCAGACCTCAGGAGATCTAACAGCTGAAGTTCGATGATGTTATCAGGTTGTTTGGTGAAACGAGGCTGTCTTTCACCCCGGCGCAGGAGACACTGGTGGATATATGCAAGTTTTGGGGAACTCCCCGGGGGGTTTCTGCTTTAACCTATTCTGATAGCAATGCAGGAAAGAAATGAGAGACATAGTGTAACATATATATGTGTGTGTATATATATATATATATATATATCAGATGTTTAATTGCATCTGGGGAAACATTCATTATGGGTATCATTCACACCATACTTTACCTGTTCCTCTGGCGTACACCTGTGTGTTAGTAGTGCACGTGGTGGTAATGTGAGAAACTCTCACTACCAGCCTTTTAAATTTTACTATGCCCTCTTTTTTAAAATGTGCTAAATTAGATACAGAAACAAAGAAACACACCTAAATAAACAAAAGAACATAAGGAACATGAGCAATGCCACGCTGCCAGAAAGAGCAGGTGGAAATGTAAGTTTAAGGGCCATTAAAGCACTGCGAAATTTTTCAGTGTGTCACAATTACAGGAACACCTGGGTCAAATAAATTAGGACTAATCCATTGGGGGTGTTCTTTACAGTCTACTCTGGCCCCAGAATGACTTGACCCTAACCTGTAATTCCGAACCAAAAAAAAAAAAAAAAGAACAAATTACAAAGGAAAGCTTACCAGTTCAGGTGGCTGTTGTCAAGGTAATCCATGGCTTTGTAGGAGACTACAGAAGGGGAGGGGAAAGAATACTTATAAAGAAATGTCTCCATGGGCCTTGGAGAGGAAATTCAGTATGCATGTGTGGTGTGTGATAAGGGGCCCACCTTTGATTGCCACTTGATTTTAACCATAATGAAGGCAGCGCTGATGTACAACTAAAGATAAGGTTGGGTATGAGAGCTATTTTCTGAAAATTGTTCAAATACTGGATCAAGTTTCCCAATTTCCAGAGACTGAGAAGACATTCTGGTCAAGTAATATGCCTGTAGCTTTTAAGGTGAAGTCTGCAGGAACAACCCTCTCCCTTTGCTCCTTGGAAGGGAAAAGGAACCAGTAGATATAAACTATCCCTGGAAGCAGTGAAAGTTGAGGGCTTTCTACTAATGCACCTCATATAGTTGTCCCACCAGCAGGAACATTGCAACCCCCAGTTTGCTTGCCAAGCACTAGCTGACACTTCTGTTTTGGGTTCCTCTACCTTCATTTTATCCACCAGGGCAGTGGAGCAGACTTCCCTCGGACCTAAAAAAGAGTCAGAGGAAGGTCAGAAAGTGTTCTCCACTCCTGACGGTTCTGCTAAAGATACTGTGCTTTCCTCTTTAGAAAAGCGGTAATTAATTAAGAGAACAGACGATCACCTCAGCATTTTTACCACGGCACAGCTCTCTGCCAAGAAATTTAGAATTTTTCACTGTTGCAGGGATAATTTTTCAAGAGCAAAAAGGTTGAATTAATTAAAGGGTTAACAATGGTTTAAAAGTAAAAAAACAAATCTAGGTAATAAAAGCTCCAACAACTATAGAGCTGATACGATAGCTGCCATCCTAGCACACACACACACACACAAATTAATCTTACCTAAAAAAGCAAACCACTTTCAAATCTTCTGTGAATTCTTCAAGCAGAAGCAAATTGACAGCTAAGCATGGAACGCTGCTTTTTTTGCTGAATTGTATGCAAATTTTTTCTCTTAACAAACAAATGCACAAATGCCTGGAAACACGTTGAACCTCATTTACGAAGTTCTAATATATCTAAGGAAATTCAAAGAACATAAATTCAACCTTTTTAATAACTATGCCAGCACTTAAAACAAAGAACCTTTTAAAACAAGAGTTCCTCCTTTTTACAAGGGTTCTCCTCCCTGTTAGATTGAGGCAGTAATGTCTCTGCTTCTGAAAACAGATCATCTAAAATTTATTATCCTAATCTACGTGGAAGGAGTCCTAATGCCACAAACAAACTGAATTGTAGTACTTTGAGGACATTGATGAATGGCAGTCGAAATGAAAGAAAGAGAAGGCTGGACCAAGGGAAACGGTATTAACGTGTCCTTTTCTTCAGGAAAAAAAAAATAATAAAAAAGTGCTGTTCTTAGCAGGATACGATTATTATCTCTTTAGAAAGACCAGATTGTGAGTTCTGTTACAACGTGGGCACGGCTGTAGGACGACCCACCCCCCTTGAACAGAAGCAGAACCCAAAGTCAAATAATCCTTGTTTCAAATCACAGCCCTTTGAAGGCTGGTGTTTCTGCAGGGATGAGCAGCTGAAGATGAACTCAGGAATGACAAATGGAGTCCATAAAGGATCTAAATGGTACATCAGGAATCTGAAACCTGCATTTATCTAATGTGAAGTCTTTCAGAAGCTCAGGTAGAAATCCACCAGTTTTTACTGGAAATACAAAGAAACATCAAAGTCCTGGTCTAAAAAGCTGCCCGTGCCATATAGAATCATAGAATTGCCTAGGTTGGAAGGGACCTTAAAGATCATCTAGTCCAACCATCAACCTAACCCTGACAAAAATCACTAAGCAATATTCGTAAGGACTATGTCAACCCATCTTAAATGCGGTGTTGTGAGGCTTATCCTGCCAGCAGAAGACAAATTCTTGACAGTATTTGTCTAGACCATAACTAACCTGCTTTTGCATCAGTTTAAATTTTCATGAGGTTTTATAATTACCAAAATTTAGACAGTGAATACATTTATGTATGTTTGGTACCAACAACAAACAAATCTGACCTAGAATATAGACACCTGTAGAAGGCAGGAGAGGGTGGAATAGCTTTGTAAGCTTTACTTCAAGGTTAAAAAAAAAATTTTCAACACACAGGATTTCAATATATAGAAATTTTTGCAACATGAGAAATTGAAACATTAGAATAAGGAACTGCACATAAAAAGACATTTTTGCATACAATGGGATTGTAATGCTGTGTAATTTCAGAATTTGCACGGAAATATTCTGTCATAAATTAGACAGAATTTGCATTTTGACTTTGACGCATAAATCAATTCATCTGTATTTTTACCCGTTCCCTAAGAAAACAGCTAGGTTTTGTTAGGTAGAACCCAACATAAAGTCAGCTGAGAATCCTCATGAAGTTGGCACATTTAATCTGAAGGAGTTTCCCAGTAAAAACTCGACTCTAAATATTTGGCATAGCGTTCCAGGAATAAGCCCACAAAGATAAATGAATTTGCATAAAATTTTGTACAGATAACAGACATACTACTCATCTCTCACATAGTTTCCCTACTACTCTCGCTTCTAGTAGCTCTCCTTATAGGGAGCGAATCTAGAAAGAAAAAGTAAATCCTGACTCACATTTTTCAGTGACAGTGACATTTTCTGCAAGTCCCAGTGTCCATAAACAGCAATTAAGACCCTCTTGTTTAATACACACTTTTTGTTTTAAATATGAATGGGGACTCTCGGCTATCTACAGGAGCTCTGCTACGGTATTTCCATTATTTTAAAGAGAAACTGAGGCTTTCTGGAAGGCATTAAAAGTTTTAGCCATCTAGAGTTGGGATTGTAGAGCAAACCATCTTAACATGTTGTTGACCAACAGCTTTTGGCTGTAGCACATCCTTTGAACTCGGTGTTGGCAGCTGGGAGGTTGCTCACATTGACTGAGGGAAGGTCAGACGGCAGGAAGAAGATGAAGACAAGACCAGAAAAGGCACTGCAGAGGTTTAGATCCAGCAGATTTGACTGGAAAGGTACTTTGCAGTACGTAATATGAAAATGCATATACAGTAAGTTCATCTTTTTGTTCACTGAGTGCTTAGTTCTAGTGAGGGGAGAATGAGAACGTTGAGAGGTTTTGGCAAGGGCTGAATTAAATTTCCCTTTCTATTTGCACTGGCCAGAGCTGATGAGATGCTGAAGGAAGCAGACCTCTGTTGGGTTGCTTGGCTGCGAGAGGTACCAAGCCTGAAAACCTGAGCAGAAGCAGCAGACCCATGTGAAATGTTGGTGCAAGTCCCACCAAACTGAAAACCTCAAGACATATGGACAGAAAGTTTAACACCTGAGCCTAAACAACTTGATGTTTTAACGTCTTTTCAGTTATTTCAACACAGAAGACTAGTCATGAAATTGTAGGAGGCAGATTTCAGGACCTCTGTGCTCCCATGCAGAACTGGAACATTTCTGCTGGATATGAAAAAGGATGGGAATGCAGAATACGGGAACTTAGTTTAAGGCCAAAGGGCCAACCTTGGCGTGGAGATAACGAGGGACTGGGGAGAGTATGTGGGGCAGGGGGCTGTCAAGTGGGAAACAGGGACTGAGCAACCATTTCTGAAATGAATGAGGAAGAAGGGTGTCAGAGTAGGAGAAATTTGAAGGCAAGACATGTTAATACAGGAAATTCCCATAGGACCTGAAAAAAAAAAATGGTAGGAGGAACGAGGCTGTGTTAATTGAGAATGGATAGTCACAATGAGGAAAATGTTGTGTTTTGTCACAAAGACCAAAAACCAGACCAAACCAATGGGAGAGCGTGGGACAGTGGCATCCGAGTTGGTGTAGATTTTGGCTGCCTGTGAAAAAAAAGGCATTCTTGCCCAACCTACTGTTCTCATTTTTTTAAAAAAAAACCACCTTCCTAAGACTATTCTGATGCAAGGCATACAGTCTTTTCCTTTGCTATAATGGAAATGATAGTCCCCGAGAGCAGGCCACAGTTTAGGGAGTGTAAGTTTAAACCTTGTGCAATGAAATGCAGACCCAGCCCTGTGTTTCCCAGCGGCCAATACACCCAAAGCGATGGATCAAAAAAGTCAGGTGGCTGCTGGTAAGTGCTGTGAAGCCTACTATGGAGTCTGTCAAGTTATAACTGTTAAATTATAAATGCACCAATGGAATATGATTGTTAACACATTGTTTAATGGATAATAAAAATGTTGGTACTCCTAGAAACTATTGTGAAAATTAATGGAGACTTGCAGATATTTAAAGAGTGTCTAGAAAAAACAAAATGCTGGTAAAACCAGCTTCATGTTTTATATGCATACACCTGTGAATTTATTTATTGTTTTGGCTGTTGAGTTTAATATTTGCAAAGGCTAGGGTTTTAGTTTAAATGAGAGCTAAGTGTTCTTGCAGCTCTTGTAGCCAGATGTGTAGGCACAAAGCTATCTACAGGAATAAGTTGTCGTAACTGGAAAGGGATAGAATGAGTGGGACAGAGAGAATTGAAGGACCGAGTTCAGTTGTAAAGAAGATTTTTATCTCCTCTCCTGCATCTTTTCCATCCCACCATGGCCATCCCCAAGCCATCTCCTCGGCTGTGGAGCGGTCCCTTGCAGCCAAGGAGAAAGATGAGAAGTTGCAGAAAGGAAAGGAACTATCTGAGCTTCATGTCCACACTGACTCTGGTGAGAAAGAGTAGACCTGAAATGCAGCTGGGAAGAGTCATTCTCAATCCCTAGGTGGTGGCACTCAGTCACCCAAAAAAGAGATTGTCTGGGGGAGTTTGGGGTATCCCAGCTCTGGAGGGTCTTTAGGTACAAGGAAAACAAGCATTCTCAGGACTAACCCAGCTAGAGGTGATGGTATCCAGGGGCAAGAGATAGACCAGATGACTTCTTCAGTGCCCTTTCCACTCTATTTTTCTCCAGCTGTAGACCCCATCCCTTGTACAGGTGATATTTGTTGCAGTAGTGGCTATAAAGCAATAGTGCCCAATTTTCCATCACTGAAGAGGCCAATAACTCCTTATTTTTATTCAAGACCAGAAACTGATTTTTTTTTTTTTTAATTTAATCTGTGCACACGGATCCCGCTGACAGCAGTAACCTCCAGCAGAACATCCTGGGTCTGCAGAGGGACGAGAGTGGGTCTTTAAGTATTTTTCACATTAATGTATTTCTCACACAGTCTTCTTTACCCCCAAACTGAGACAGCAAAAAACGTGATAGATACAAATAATAATGTTTGTTCAGAAAGGCAGGCAGTAAACCTTTCACAAACAGTGTCACTGTAACCCCTAAATAGTAATTGTGGTGCCTGAGGCATCTGATAAAGGATCCTAGTGTTCTTGCTCCATTGTGCTGGGCAGATGCATCAATCAAACCCCATAATGGCCTAAATTGGGAAATAGGGTACTGGGAATAAACAGTTCTAAAAAGAGGTGAAACTCTGTGACAAGCAGCCTTAACAGAGCAATCTCGGTTCTAAACATAGAAGCAATTTCAGGGCTTCTCTGAAGGCAAAGGACAATTATTGCCTAAACAAATAAACCAGTGTCTCGCTACCTCGGGCACTGACTGAAGTTACTTGGAAACAGAGTTTTGAGACCCAAATAGTGGGGTTTCAGGGAGGTAGTAGCCTGACCCATTAACTTTCATTGAACTGCGTATGGACATCCTTTTAGATAATCCATAAACGAGGCTGGAATAGAATGGGAAAACTGGAATGTGTTATGATTTCAGCACCGGTTCCGCTGCCAACAAAAATAACTAGGTCTTAACTAAGATTGAGCGTGTGTCAGGCTCTGAGTTTGAATCCACGTGCACGCTGCTCACTTCAGGTTCTAAAGTTCAATTAAAGACCTGAACTTCGGCTTTTATTTGGAGTGTTTATTTAAATCTGTATGGCAAGCTGGCAGCAAACCTGACTGCTAAATAAAAAATTAAAATGAAGGGGCTTCTCTGGCCATTTTACACCGTCTTGTGCTGAGGGTCTCAGTGCCTTGGAGGTGAGCGTGGAGTCCAGAGCCTGCAGATTCGTGCTCTCATTCATACTTGCACCATGCACTGAATGATATCCTACAACCACAGAGGGAGAAAAATGTTTCCTGAGATTTTTTTTCCTCCGGGAAAGGTGGTCATTCAGACTTTGAGAACAATTTTAGATGTCGCAATTATTTAGGATTCCCTGAAATAGTTTAGCCTCTGCTATAGCTTGTGGTTGAATTTTACCCCCACGATTAGCTGACAATATTTTCAATAGGGATCAACTAGGAGACAAAATTCAAATAAACTCTTTATGTGAACACAATCAGCATCATCCTCACGGCATTATGATTTTAATGAAGTCTTGAAGATAAGGCATAATCTTGTTTTATGTTGCATCACCATCCAGTGAAATTCCACCTAACATGATTTAGCTTCAAACACATTTTCTTAGCTACTTCCAGTGCCTCTTCTAGGAGACTAGAAGTATTACAGACTCTTCCATGTCCTACTGTTATTCTGCCGTTGTGGTATTTTGTGTAATTCAAGGAATGCAAATTTCCTTTTAATTTGTTCACTTTCTTTTTACGTTCTGGTTTAGATGTTTTTTTTTTCTTACTCGTACTTCAGAACCACATCTCCCCACTGCTCCTTCTTCCTGTACATCTGATCATACTTTCTCCGTCATTGTTTTGACAACATAAAATATACTAACATGGCTGGGCTGAGGGGACATCATTTATGGGAATGAGCACCCTTTCTGGACACATTCCTGTTGGATTTCCATTGAGTGAGTACACCTGTTCTTCCATGAAAATAAAAAAAAAATAGAAAAGAAAGAAGAAAAACTTCTTAAATGCTGTTGTTTCTATTTTTTTCAACTCTAGAAAATACCCAACCACATTATAACTGGAAAGGATGGCACTGTGCTAGAATTACCAAGCAGCATGAGACTCTAAGTCTGGAAAAACCACCCATATGAGATCAAAACAAGATCCACATAATGCCAACGTGTTCACTGCCTTCAACAGTGACCAAACCCAGAATCCTGAAAAGAGTATGAAAATGGGCAAATCTAGGTAATATTTCCCCCAAGGACTTTCTCAGTCATTTGTGACTCACCGAGCAGCTCAGTTTTAAAGAGTTACAATTTGTAATAGAGGGGAAATCCAAGTTTTCACACAAAACCAATCCAGTATTCCATGCAATATTTTCCATATTGCTATAAAAAAATTACTGATATAACTGCCTATATTTAATTTTGCTATAAACACAAAAAAGAGAAAAGCCAGCAATGCAAGGTAATTTATCTGTAGACTAAACCACCATTTACTTTAAGAATCTATACATTGCATGCTTTCTAACCTCCATTAGTTAGGGATGAGAAAAAATTTTGTTAGACAAAGTTTTGTTAGATTAGAAAGTGGACTTAAGCAATCTGGAGCTATTTCAAAGTTAAGTTTTCACAAGTTGTTTTGACATTTCTTTTCATGGGGTTTGAAGGCACAAGGTCACATAGCAACTGGAAAGGGAAAAAAAAGTTTACCTCGTGTGTAACCTTGTGAGTTTTTAAGGTTTTTTAAAGGGAAATTAGGCTGGATCTAATTTTATTCTTGGGCGTTTGATCATCCCTAACATTGCTTACTTGGTCCAGTAGAGAGAACTGTTAAGGATGCCTGTGAATAGGTAGCAGTGTTGTATTCTTCTCTTATGTGGACCTTGTCATTCCTTCTATGTGGGCAGTATCTAGTATTGTACTGTCATCCTGAGAGGGGTTAGTGCAGGCCAAAAACCCTCTTATTACTTGGAAAGGGTAGAGCTGAGGAACACGCCATGAATTTAGAAGTCACTTTTGGTGTGAATTTTGCCAAAGTCTTCATCTTCATACATCTGATGCTTGCTGGTTCTTCCAGTCAGTCACTTCATCGATCTGGCACGATCGATGGTTCTTCGTGGCATGAAGAAGGTCCACGTTTCCACTCCGTCGTGACCACGTACATCTTTCCTGCTGCTGTGCAGAGCAAGCAGCCTGGGAAACCCCGTGGCCAAACTGTCCTCAGCACCAGACTGATAAAGCCTTTAGCTTTTGTCACTTACTGGAGAAAAACTGGATGACAGTATATAAATCAAGCACAATAGTTTGGCCTGAAAATACTCAATAAGATTAAGTTACTTTTTTTTTTTTTTTCTTTTTCAAAAATAACACTATTAAAGGGATTTTGACAAAGATTAAACAGAAAAACAGAAACTTTATCTCTAGCATTTTAATGTGTCTTTACACTTTGTTTCAGAAGTATTAGGACTATTAGTACATATTTTTTTTACAGCTGAATCCTGTAGTTTCTCTTACACTCTTTTGTTCTTGAAAATCTTGCAGTGGCTCCTAAATGAAGGGGTAAATGAACATGCAGGCATTCAATGCATTGGAAGTGTGCCCTAAAATGCACTGTCATTGGCAGAAAAATTAAAATCATAGATTCACAGAATCACAGAATGGTTAGAGTTGGAAAGAACCTTAAAGATCATTGAGTTCCAACCCCCTGCCCTGGGCAGGGACACCTCCCACCAGCCCAGGTTGCTCCAAGCCTCCTCCAACCTGCCCTTGAACCCCT
>JAOTQQ010000032.1:76968987-76981252 GCA_026546715.1 Gallinago undulata | reverse complement strand
GGTGTCCCTGCCCAGGGCAGGGGGTGGCACTGGGGGGGCTTGAAGGTCCCTTCCAACCCAAACCATTCTGTGATTCTGAGTAGTCTGAACTTCTCTGCATCCTGCACCCCACCAGTAGTGAGTCTGTGTAGTCACAGAAGCTCCATGGTCATCCTAACACCACGTTTAAGTGAAGTGAGACTTAAGACCTGCCCAAGTGTCCAGCCATGCTCTCACATGGACCAGGGTTCCTGGAGACCCCTTTTTTGCTAGTCCTAGGAATTTTCCTATATGAAGCTCAGAAAGAGTAGCCAGGTTTATGCTGTGGGTTTTCCTTTTTTCCTGGGATTCTGTACTGGTTGTTTTGCCTGAGAATTTGCTGAGTGGTTGGTTTACAATGAAAATCTAATCCACCATCTGACTTGGGGTCTGTGCAAAATGGCTGAGGCTCAGGAGGAGAGGATTATTTTTAGGTTGGTCTTTGTGCCTTCATTCTGCTGGCTGGCAGAATGCAACGTATAGTTAGCACATGATTTCCTCATTTCCAGATGGATGTTCATTTCCAACACAGGCTGGTGCAAAGCTGGAGATGTAATTACCACTAGAAAAAAAAAAAGTTAGATGGCCGCATTTGTTGGGACGTGGGATTTCTTATTATCATAAATGTTTTATCTGCTTTTATCTGGCTTCTGTCCCTGTCGAGCGAGCGAGCTACGATAATATCATGCTATGATACAGGAGGTTTCCATTGCCACGAGGTGGAAAAGCAAGAGGGTTAAATACCAAATGGTTTGCTCAAAGCTCTAATTTGAAATCCCATCAGGGTCACTTGTTTACTAGCACTAATAGTTAACTAGTGCACAGCCTTTAAATTACCGCTTATTACAGCGGTGCTGTTCACACCACTCTGCTTAAGGACCTGTCAACGTTTCCAGTGGAAAACCCTCTTTTCAAAGGCTTAGGACTTTGTCACGAATATTTGCTCTGAAACTTGCCAAATGTCATCTCGGGCTCGAAACAGATTATTTCCTTTAACGGAGGCTGCTTGGCTCGAGTGGGGAATAAATCAGCTTTCAAATTATTTTGAAAGTGAGAAGATCCAACTGAGGTGTTTCCCCACCACCTTACTCTACTGTAATTAAAATAGTGTAAATGAGGGGCTCTGGGCTAATGAAGGGACTCATGAAGGGGCAATAGTGAGAAAAATGAACGTAAAGGTACATTGATTTGTTGTAGCTTCGTGGTGAGTTCCACTGGAGTAACCATACACACACTGGCAGATTTCTCAGGCTTTTGCAAAATACCATTGAGGCTTTGGCCGTTAAAACTCAGATTTTCCTCAGTGCTTTGAGACTCCAACTTACTCCTTTACATTGACCTCTTTGTTCCCAGCTGTTGGATCGACCTGAGCTTGGACAGAGGTGACCTGGGTTTGATTCCTGGCTGTCCATAGCCATAGTTGGTGGCCTCAAAAGGGTCACATCAATCTCGTGGGGAAAAAATGTGGAAACGTTGAAAGGATGTTTAAAAGAGCAGAGGAGATTATATTATAAAATATTTATACTTTTTGCATATCCCAGTGCAATCGGGTGCGGAGAGGCAGGAGCTGCTTCAGGATCTTGGCTTCAGCACTCGGAATCCTCAAACCAAAGCAGTGTTATTTTTGGGGAATTCCCTCTTGCCTTTCAGAAAAAAAAGATACTTTTTTAAATGCTTTTCTTTATTACTGAGGGGTATTTAAGAAATATTTTTTTTTTCTAGAATAGAACTCTGAGCTTTTAATGGTGAATTGCTTCAGGAAGGAACAAATTTCATCTCTTCTGACAATTTTTTTTCCTTCTTTACTTTTGTTTCTTACTCTTCCTTGAACAATAGATGTACCTAGACTCCAATGTTTTGAACTTTGCTAAATTTTATTGTCTTTTTTCAGTTAGTTACCAACTACTTCACGAATCACATCAGTGTCTTCATTGTACTAACACTGGACAGATACTGGCTTCAAAACTTCAAAGGTTTTTAGGTTTTGGTTTGGTGGTTTTTTTCTTTCCTTATTAATGCTTTCATAAAATTGATATTTACAAAACTCATTAATTGTGCTCAAGCACCAAAATTATTGTTTAGGGGATTTTAATGCACATTTTTGAGAAATCTATATATCTACGTGTCAGGAAATAGCTAAGTATGTTCAGCTTCAGCTCCAAGGTTTGGGATGAATCTTCTGCTGGCCCCTCAGCTTTCCCAGCCCTATTGACCACGGCTACATCATGTCCTATTCCGCATGTTTCCATCTCTTGCTGTCTGCTTGTAGGTGTTAGCCAGGGAAAAATATGCATATGTTAATAGATTTTTTTTTTTGAGGGGAAAAAAAAGCATAAATTACACCGAAGTGTGTTTTGCCTATAAAGAGAGAGTACATAATGCAAATAAATTTAACTTTATCTCTGTATTTGGGAAATGATTTAAAGAAGTTACTGGAATAAATACACACTCAACTGCACCAAATAACTCAAAGTTGGGTGAAATGAGAGTGTGAAACAAGACCTAAGGGAAAATAAATATGACAGCTTTAAAAACAGTTTTTAGATTTTATAGGAATTGGTATATAGGCTGGGGAAAGGCAAGGCCAGACTCAAATTGGGGGAGTAAGAAAAGACTGATCTAGCAGCCCCACAGCCCTGAACATGTTGGGGTTTATTGACATTAGGGTGGCTGCAGGAGCAGGAAGAGGAGTGAGCAGATTTCAAGAGAGATTTATTATTTTTCATGCAATGAGATGCACGAGAAATTAAGTGGGAAACACGTAAATGTTCTTCCAGGTTATCCATGCAATCTTTAGACTGAGGAGGGGTACTACATACTTTATTGTAGTAAAGAGCAGTTTTCATCTGCCAAATTTATTGTGGATCAAATGTACAGTGATTAAAGCTGAAAAAAAAATATAAATAATGAATTGCAGTGATGTTGCAATGGAAGCTTAAAAGGAGAGGGTGCAAGAGCATTCCAAGGTAAAAGGAGCTCTGTTGGGGGGGCAGCAGTGGAGACCTCCATTGTTCATCCGCAGCAGAAACTGGGAGTACAGGAATATTATTTTAACCCCTTGGCTTGGCCGTGACCATCTGGGTGGAATTTGGCCGCTGAGCACATCGCGCACACTCATGTCCCCGCTGATCCATCTCAATGCAGGGGTAGGGGTGGAAAAATTAACCTTGGAAGAAAAAAAAAATACACCCCACAACAAAAATAAACAACAAACCAGAAAATTTACTTTCCTTCCCAAATCTTTGTACCACGTGCAGATGTTAATTATTTCCTACGCTATTTCTTGTCGTTTGGGTGAAGGATCCATGTGTGCCTCCCATGACCCCAAGGAGGTTGTTAGCTGCGAGAGGGAACCGGGACTTCAGAGGGAGTTCCTAACCTTCTCTGCAGAGCCTGTCAGCCAGAGAATGATACAGAGCACCTTCAAAAGGTCCCCCAAGTAATGAGTGCTAAGGAGGGTCATAACGGGCCCATCATTAGCTCCAGCTAATATTCTGACCTCGTGCCCACGAACAGTACAGGTGTCGTGCCGGGCCACCACAGGATCAATCCGCAGGATGTTTTGTGGCTGGATGATGACAACACATTTCTTCAGCATGTTCCCCCACTTGTAAAGCCTTGCACGTATTTTCTATCACGCAAGTCAGTTAGGACCTCGTGCATAGAGTTTTTAATTCTTTTTTGTTTTTGTTTTTTTTCCCCCTCAAGCTCAGTCGCCCACAGTGACCAATGAATCAGGGACACAGCCGTGCAAGATTAAAAAACAAAAGGCAAGGCATCAAAAGCTTACACTTTACAAAAAAGTAACAAAATGTGAATAACAGCTACTAGGAAAACTTGTCCTTTCTCGTATTGTGTGTCCTTTCCTTCAGCTTTTTTTTTCCCTTTTTTTTTCCCTCACCCCCCAAATCCTGGCACTAATAATTTTGAAAAGGAAAAAGACTTGTGCCTTCTACTTCTGCAGACAATTTTATGGGTCTCCTGTAAGCTCACTGCTGCTTTCCATGGAGATCTTAATTTAATGATAAATAATTTCTTTTGGTCTTTCCATTGGTGGATCTGCTTTCCGCTTTATCAGACTCATTCACTCGAGATGTCGGAGGCTCTTGCCTTCTAACTTGATGGTTAAGGATCCTCATCGTTGTGGCTGTTGAGGATTCACCTTCCCAGAAGTGACCACTTTCCTCGCCCTGTGTTGGTACTCTCTTTACATCACTCCCTAACGAGCGGCAGTCACTTTGTCACTGAACTGAGCAAATATTAATGGTATTCATATTTCTCAACTAGATCTGGGGACAAATAAACTCCATTCGTCTGCACTCCTCTCTGCACGGTGCAGACAGTTATATTTTATTAGCTTTTTATTAACCTGTGCAGGCAAATCTCTGGGTGAATTTCATGTGACTGGGATCTGGCAGTCACTGTAGAATGCTTTAATTAGAAAAAGACAATTCATACGTTTTTTTGCATAGGAATACCAAAAAGACATCAGAAGTTTATCATTCAGTAACAGGATATTTAATATAAGGAGGGCAGATAAGTACCTACTTTTAAATTCTTTGCATGCATACTACCCTCCAATAAGATTTTGTATTTTTGTATTGCTTATTTAAAAACAAGCACAGTCAAAACGCTGGGTGTTATTTACCCTACAAAGACAAAGAAATAGATTATTTGCACTCATGCTCCAACATCAGTTAATTAAAACAAAAACATCTAATAATGACTTTAAAAATGACACAAATTGAGCCAAAGTTTCAACTTCGCTTGTAAAGGGAAAGATTATTCTTAGATTCACTCAAATTCAGTGTGCAGGCTATATATTTGTATATATTTATATTCGTACAGAATTCTTTGCTTTAAGTAACTGTAGATGGACACAAGTTGCTTTTTTTTTTTCCTCTGTGGAGGAGCTTTATAAGAGACAAAATAAGAGTTCATGAAGAATTTTTTCTGAAGCTTACTGTATTTCTGATTACCTTTGTAATCAACATTTAGTTTAACTGTGCGCATTTGATGCTGAAGTACTTGTTAGAAATGGATTCTGCATAGCTCTGCCAATTTAGATAACTTATTAAAGGCCCTATTATTTTGAGGAGTTGGATAATGTTAAACTCCAAAAGGCCATTGCAAATAATTTCCTTCACTGAGAGACAGCACTTACCAGAGAAGAAAAAAGAAAGTATTTTGGATGACATTTAACTCGACTTCTTTTTGGGCACGAGACCTTGAAATTCTCATATGGGCTTACTGAGTACAAATTAATGTTTTGTTAGTGTTTTCTTTTTTTCTTTTCCTTTTTTCCCCCCTTTCTCAATTGAGTTATTTTCAGGGACATTCAAGCACTCTCAGTGTAGTCTTTTTTTTTCTTAGGGGGAAAAAAATAATCAAAAGAATGAAAACTTTTCTTGAGACCAAGTTATTCAGTGCTTAAAATGATAAAATCTGGTCAATCCATGTTTGTTGTTTCTTTCTCTATAGCCACTAAAAATAAATCCTTCAGGAGAACTTTTCTTTAGCTCACTTTTTCATTATTTCCAGAGGCAAAAGCTGGCAAGGCAATTTATAATTCAATTTTTGCTAAATCCACAACACCTAATATATATGTCAGGCATTTCAACGGCAGGGTACTTTGGGGATAGGTGATAAATTGTACTGATTATAAGTGCAAGCTGTTCTTCCAAAACATCGTATCAAAAAGAAGGCAAGTATTATTAGGAGAATGTAATGTATCTTTAGAATGTCCAGAAACATAAGAGATAATCACTTCATGTGAATATATTCTCCCTCGAGTTTTACAGCTCAATATTAAGGTCTTACCATGTTTTTGATAGCACTCATCTGGAGGGAGGGACCATGGTGGGTTGGTAGTCTTTCAGCAGCCACGTAGCTCTGAGCTCTGCAATAATTCATTCCTCCCAAAAAAAAGGCTCACTATGAAACCTGGTCATAACAATTTTCTGACTATGTTGGAGTATGTGAAAAGTATAAATATTATTTTATAATATAATCTCCCCCTGATCTCTTAAACATCCTTTCAATGTTTCCATGTATTTCCTTGTGAGATACATGTGATTTTGTTTATCAGTGCTCCTGAGCTAAAGCAAAAAACTTCTTCAGTCACCTTAATTGTCAAGCTAATGTGAAAACATGAAAAAAGACACCATGTCTTGGGGTATTTCCTCTTCATTTCAGCTTTTTTAAATGAAAAATCTTAGTCTTACAAAGATGAGGTTGGCATATCAGCTACAAATAGAAAAAGATGAAATAGGCGAATGGAAGTGGATAGTTGAGATTTGCTGGATCAATGCATATTAATATTTCTTATCAATTTAATTCCACTTAAAGGCAAGAAAATAAAATTACATGATGTACATCTAAGATCATGCAAACTGTGAGTCACAGAAGCAATAAGGCTTAGAGTAGAAAAAGACAGCTCCAACAAGTTTTGTTCTATTCTGTTCTCAGTTTTTATTTGTCTGCTACTTTTATTTCTCGGTTTCTTCCAAACTTTGTCCTAAGCCTTCTCATAAGTTCCCCTTATTGTGGATAACACCAGAAATGTTTTGTAGATTCAAGTCAGCATTTCAGGTGGTAAAAATCACACTCTGCCAAAATGCTTTTCAATCAACTTTTTCTACCAGAATTTCCATTTTGCTTTGCATCTACAATTTAATCCATCCTCTGTGGAAGAAGGAGGACTTTTCATTGTAAAAGAGAAAGCCCTCTTTTGGCTGCTACCAGCTGAAAACAAACCAAAGTATAAAATTGTTAAACTTCTCAACAGCATGTTTTAAAATTTTGAAGAGATCACTTTTCTTTCAGGTTTCTAATAAAAACACAGAATACTCTTTTGTATGTTTTAGCTGGTATTATGTGACTACACGAGCCCACTTTTAAACTGAGCCTTGTGTGGAAGAATCCAGCAGTGCAAATGAGGACTGAAAGTGAAGGAAGGAAAAACCGTTGCCCTCCTTCCCAAAAACTTTCAAATCATCAAATGGAAGGAGTTGAGTGCAGAGATTTTATTTTTTTTTTCCCCCCTGTTCTCTCTTTTGCATTGCCTTCACCCTCAAACTCTTCATTTTGGCCCTTTTGCATCACTTAAACTCCTTTAATGAAGAAGATGAGCAAAAAAAAAAAAGTGGAAAACAAATGATGGCTCATAAACCGGGGCAGCTCAGTGTGCTCCCTTGTCTGAAAGACTGATGAGATAATACCTGCAAAAGAATGGTCTGCTCTGACAGGAAAAGGAGAACCGATGTATCCAGAACACCCAATAGCTCATCTGGCAGTAAACGAGAGGTCAAAATGTCAATCTCCCAGTCCTGCCCCTTGCGGTGTTAGAAATCTATTAAAGAAGTCCTAGCGTCTATTCAGTAGGGTTATAGGCGCTCTTGTAGCACGGATGGGAAATTAAAAATAGGTGGGAGTAGGGGCAGCAAAGAGGTACTCTCGAAGTAAAAAATGAAAAGATGGAGAAAAGGCTGAAAAAAACCTCTGCAAAAATATAGAGAAATAAAGATTCTCTGGCAAGAGGCAGGGAAAGAGATACTTGAAGATATTAGAAGAAATAGCAAAGAATAAAAGGAGGAAGAAGCGTGAAGGTGTTTGCCCTCTCATTTCAGTCTTTCCCTTGGAGATTCAAGAAGAATTCCTTAAAAAAAAATAATAAATGTGGTTAAGTGTGGTTGAGAATTGGTGATTGATGATGCCAGGCAGGCTTGGTTTCTCTTCAGCTGCTTCTCTTGGGCACAGGAGGGCCCTGTGTTAGGAGACCCTGCTCAGTAAAGGCATGCTGAGACCCATAAGGCTGTTTGTTCAACCTAATCTCACGCTGGCAGAAGCTGTTCTGACAGAAAGACAGATGGAACCTGCTATTAATAATGCAAAGATGTCATTGCTTCCCAAAAGAGCTTCTTAATGCAGCTAGTAGGAGAGATTAGGTCTGCTTCTAATAACCTGAATAGTATCGAAGAGGGACATTGTCTACTGTATGAGTAGAAAAGGGTTGGTTTTTTTCCTGAAGAGCCTTTGAAAGGGCAAAGGACGGACCCAGACTAGAGGAGTTAAACCATCCCATGCTTTCTCATCATTTTCCATTAGGAAAATTAAAATTTGGGCTTCCACTTATACAAAATTCTTATTATGGATACACTCTTGGCCTTGAAGAGCATGGTGGAGAAGAAGGTAATTTTTTTCTTTTTAAGAGTGAATGTTTGTTTACTTCTGGACATGTTTGCTCATGCCCTGATGACACATTAATGGGTTTGCGAGAGACCCTGTGACTCTAATGGGACCAGGATTGAGGCTGGTGTATAAATATCCTTCAGCCAGTGCAAAAAGCATAGTTTTCAACTTTCTGGAATAAGGAAAGACTTTTGGTGCAGATGCAAATGTTATGACTTTATTCTTGCTTTTTTATTTTTGGTGGGGGGGAGGGCTTATTCATCAGTTAGTGGATTTTGAGGACAGTATCTCATGTTTTCTGCTTTTGTGTGTGAATTTTTACAAAAAAACCCCTAGAGTTTGAACCATTGGCATGGTGTTTCTGACACTTCTTTAGCTGAAAGGGTTGAAGAAGTTGGGAAGGCTGTATTTTTTTTTTTGAGTCTGAGGGACCTTGAAGCCAGGCAAAGCATAAACTTGGTATTTCTTAAACATAAACTTGGTATAGCATAAACTATTTTCAAAACAAATATAAAAGTAGCTCCTCCCAAAAACGATAATTGTGAAGTGTTAAAAAAGTTCCTAGTTTTTTATTTGTGAGGTTAATGAAGCTGTTGTAGAACTCAAGAGATCGTAGCACTGACTTCTGAAAGATTTTACAGAAATATTCTGTTGGGTGAATGTGTTCTTAAAAGAGGTGCTGATACCGCGTGGGACGCAGTGGGTGAATAAGGCAAGAAGAGCAGTGTCTGAGCAGGATGGTGTGAATGTTGAGATACTGCTGGAGTGGTTCTTTGGGCTTTAAATCTTTTCTTTCCTGGTAGAAAAGAATCGGCGTAAAATCTGGATCAGCCTCATGGTCTCCAAATCTGGGTGGAGGTAAATACCATCTCAAGCTTGATGAGATGTTTTTAATGAAGGAAAGGTCTTTGGGTGATGTCATGGGACTGAAAAAACATGGTAGGATCAAAAAAAAACTACAATGGAAGGTTTTCTTAATATACAAAAGTAGATGTGATTTGTTTTTCAGTCTGTTCAAAGGCTTCTGTGAGAGGTTTCCCTCCTGGCTTTCCTTTCACTACCCAATATTGAGGAAGAAATAGGCATGTGTCCGTTTGAATATGGAAGAGCAGGTAGTTCCATATAAGATGCTCACACTGTTTCATTGTTTAAAAAAAAAACCACCAAAACAAAACCACAGACAAAACCCCAGGTATTTAGGGTTGAGATTTTTGTAAGAAACATTTCAGAGATTGTTGGCATTGAGGGGATGCAGTCAGGGAAAGATAACGGGACCGCAATTAATTTCATAACGCGGAGGGAGTTTTAGTGAAGCTAAAACAAATAAATGGAGTTCTTGGGCAAATGGAAGTCAAACTTTCAATTATTCCGAAATAGATTCTGGCTCATTCGACCCGGCTGACACTTTGATGTGTTTAAATCTTTGCAGACGCTATGTCAGAACTGAGCCAAGGCCAACTCCACCCCCCCGAGCCCTCCCGCACACGCAGAAGCCGTGGTATCTAACCAGAGAGAGGACCAGCTCTTTCAAGAAGGAAATTTGTAGAGATAAGGTGAACAGTGGCTGTCGCTAAAAGTCAAATGACTACTTTTAGATGTTGCTGGTGAGGGTTATCAGAAGGCAAATATGGCACATTAGATTATGCAACCTACTTTCGGGGGTTTTGCTGTGTTTTCTGGTCTCGAGAAGAGCATCTTGTGCTTTCTGATAAACCAAAGACCGTGTTGCAAAAGACCTGATTCAGCAAAAGGAATCATAATAAAAAAAAATATTTGTTTCACTGTACTTCAACAGTCATCCCATAATCACAGATATCTTTTTAAAGTATAAACATTTCCTGCTCCTCCAGTTAATATCCCGAATGTACACACCCACAGCAGTGCTGTTACAGTAAGCAACGAAACAAATTATTTATGTATCATGGGATTTACAAGATGCCATTAAAAGCAAAGTTTGTGCTCTCAACAACTTTCTCTGCTGTGAACCGGACACAAGAAAAAAAAAAAAAGACAGGAAACATGAGGAAACCCAAAGACAGTAGAAATCTAACACTTGGTTTTAATTAAAAACTTTTTCTAGATCTTATGCCACATGTTACTTGTGTATATTATCAGGGTATGGGACAGAGTAGGAATTTTATGAAGGTTTTTTTAACCCAATATTTAGTGAAGAGGAGGAGGACCCAGTGGACACCAAACAGGGGAGGCTGTGAAGTGCAGGTGAGGCTCTTCCAGTGAAATCAGAAGGATGGCAATTTACAGTGTAAGATTCCAGAAAGTGATGGAAGGCTCTGTAAGGATAATTAATTAGCTTTGTTACATACTCTTCTGAACATATAAAACATCAGGAAACTGCTGCTTACTAGATCTAAAAAGCCATTAAACAATCAAAAATTAAATCTTTCCTGGGGAAAAAAAAAAAGTTGACTGTTCCCCAAATGAAGGTCTTGTGTATTTCTTGAGGTTTTTTTTTTTCCCCTCTGCATTTTACCACAGTCAGTGAAGCTCTGCTTTAGTATCATAAGCTGAATTTCCTGATTGTAAAGAAAGTAATTTAAAAATAAAAAAGACAGTTCTGTGATTCACCTCACTGGTGAATATCATGGCATTAAAACTCATTCTATAAATATTCCTGCATAGGATGCAGGACTGTAGCCAGATAAAGTGGGCTCTGATGGATTTGTAAGTAGATAGGGAGGTGGATCAGCTGAAAAAAAGTTGTTATCTGAAAAAGGATTGACTTCCAAGGCTGCCTGTGGAACAGCTTTAGCCATGAAATATGCGCTCGAACAAGAAAGGAAAACCACCAGATGACAAAATGGGATGGATAAAGTGCATGACACGACAACCCAAAAAGGCTTTCCTCTAAAACTCCGCTGTCACAACATATTCCTCTGCCGGCTGCGGGAACAAAACGCTTCCCGGGAAGCGTGGGGCGGGAGCAGGAGGTCGGCAGGAGCTATGGATGGGGAAGGGAAGGGATGGGA
This sequence comes from Gallinago undulata, assembly GCA_026546715.1. Taxonomy (NCBI): domain Eukaryota; kingdom Metazoa; phylum Chordata; class Aves; order Charadriiformes; family Scolopacidae; genus Gallinago; species Gallinago undulata. The sequence goes on along the minus strand of JAOTQQ010000032.1, from coordinate 76,970,057 downwards.
TGGAACGGAACAAGGGGAGGCTGGGGGAGCACACAGACCCCGGGATGGGACCAGGGATGGCCAGAGGGTTCCTACAGAAACACGGCTTTAAGGAGAAAATGATGTCACTCTTTTTACACGGCAAAAATGCAGTGGAGTGGAGGCTGGTGATGGGGGGTGGGGGCAGAGCTATGCTGGGGGTTAAGAGAATGCCTAATGTGTGTGTGTCCGAGTGGGAGGAAGCCGTGGTGAGACCAGAAATGAGAGAAATAATTCACTTAGTGTCTGCCACGATGGCTGCGGGCTTCTTTAAAGGTGATTTCTGCGTGTTGTGGAGGTGCGGGGGGAGCTTCTGCGTCCCTATGGCTGCTACCAAGTAAGTCTCCTTGCTGGGGCTAAATTAGGGTAACTTCAGTTTTGTGCCCATTAATCAAGGGGAAAGCATTTGCAAACTTTTCCCAGCCCCGTACCTGAGGAGGGCTCTGAAAATCCGTAGAAAGCAGTTTATCTGCCGCAGGGAGGTGAGGCCGTGCTGGGTTCCATGATGTGGGGAAAGCGTGGCCACCAGCACCTTCCCCACCGACCCCAGCGCCACATGCCACGAGAACAGAAGCCATGACAAGGTCAATATGGTTCCAGGATCAGGGTTTACATTGAGGAGCACAGGGAGGTGGGAATTCTTCCCTGTTTCTGCAGGGTTCAAAACCCATCATGCTTTTTATTTTTTTTCCTGCCACGCCAGCAGCTGAGGCTTGTCGTGTCCTTGGTTCACCTCATAAATAACGGGCTGAGGGGGTGGCTGGGGAAGGCTGCAGTTCAAAAGGGCTGAAATCTGTCAGCAGAACCTGCCTTCCCTTGAGATGCTGGTCATGGTTGGGGTATTCCCACTTGCAGTGTGCACCTTGGCTGGTGAAAGAATTCTTGCAAGAGGAAGCCACCAGATGGATGGGGTGAGGATGCAGATCATAGAATGGTTTGGGTTGGAAGGGACCTTAAAGATCATTGAGTTCCAACCCCTCTGCCCTGGGCAGGGACACCTCCCACCACACCAGGTGGCTCCAAGCCCCCTCCAACCTGCCCTTCAACCCCTC
>JAOTQQ010000032.1:76957513-76968887 GCA_026546715.1 Gallinago undulata | reverse complement strand
GGGATGGGGCAGCCACAGCTTCTCTGGGCAACCTGGGCCAGGCTCTCACCACCCTCACATCAAAGAACTTCTTCCTAGTAAGTTGATGGGGCAAAGCTTCCAGGAGAAGACAAAGGGTAAGGAGTAGGTGGCCAGGCCTGGGGACCTCCACGCACCTTGCTTGGGTTGGTGGCAGCAGCTGGGGAAAGGAATGGGCTGCGGGATCCAGGGACACACAAGCCCTGGGGAAGTGGTGATGCACAGGGGGCTGATTGTGTTTTCTCCTCTATTCCTGGAGGTAAATGTGAAGGCCTGGGGAAATAAAGCAGGGATTTATCAGGAGGGAGCAGATTTTCACAGAGGTAGTGAGCAGGGGACCACTAACCACCTCCTCCTCCTCCTTGTGGACTGACTATGGGACTTCCAACTCCTTGCTCTTCCCTTGGGGTCCACCACGGAGATGGAGGGGCCAAGGCAGCCCATCCTGTGGCAGCTCCTTCCTCCCTCTGCCTTGTTACCCCAACCCAAACCCGGACCTGCCTCTAATCACCCCGGGCGACCGCCGGCATGTGTGGAGTTCGGTGCTCCGATAATATTATGTGCCTGTGATAATACTCCATTCCAGTGGTGTCCTTGGCTATAATTCCTTCACCACGGCCACTTGTGTGCCTTCCAAGTTTTGCCCCGACGGTCACGTTACGACGCGGAAAGTTTAGAATTAATCAGAATCAGAATTAATTTGATATACCTCGGAGAAAGGGCCAGCAATGCGTTTATTTCTCTCGCGTTTTCTTCCAGAGGAAATTGTGTGCGCGTTTGGGGAAAAGGGGAGAAGACTTGAAAGTATTATTTTCTTTTTCCCTGTCCAATTTTGCTTGTAATTTGAAACTATTACCGATGTGTTGTCATATAATATTGTATTCCTCCGTTTTACAGACTTTCTAGTTATTTCTCTGATCCCTTACCTAGGCAGGGAGGAGAACATGAAACTAAAACTTGCAAATTTCTGATTGGCACTTTGTGTGAATCTGCAGGGGTTTGTTCTCTGTCTATAGGAAAAAAAACAAACCCTGTCTTAGATCGTTTACTTTGCAGAAAATAAACTAAAATCACAGTCTTGTGATTTGAGCAACAGCAACCTGTTCTTGTAGTTTGTGGTAATCACAAAAGGTAAATGCCCTGCCTGTGTCCCATCTGCAGTTTGCAAATTCACAAGGGCTGTAGAGGAGATAATATACCATTTTAAGGTCTGCCAAAATGAAAGTTTAGAGCTGTTTTGAAAAAATGCATTTTTAGACCTGTTAAAATTTCTAATAATATTTCTGATGAGTTCTGGAAGTAAAGTTTTCCTTTGGATCCATCAAAACAATTCATTTAAATATGTGTGATGTATTGTGCTGATATTGACTAGCTTTAGTAATCATATAAAGTAAATTTAAAGTGACTTTGGAAACAGAACATTCTGGAAACTATTTCCACTCATTTTGTGACCAAGTTATTAATTGTGTTTGCAGGCTTTCCCAATGTTTTCTAGAAATTTGTCCCGAAATCATGGGGACAAACTGTTAACTGTGCTCTTGGTTTGAATCCAAAAATTAGCAAATTGTACCAATATACAAAAATTTCTATTCTGCAAAGGAGGTAGGGAACGTGGGCTCTTTCGGAAGGTCCTATGCCCAGACTGACATCAGTTTCTGTGGTTGAATCTAACTTTTAGAAAATCCTTGGGAAGAAGGGCCTGACATATCTCTGGTGTCCAGCACTCCCAAAAGATGAGCATTTTGGGTCTGCCAAAGCACACACCCAATGCGTCTCCCCGCCTGTAGGAATCCCATGGGATTCTGGGCAGTAGGAAGGTGCCTCCTTTCCTGTTGATCTTAATGGGAGATGGAGGTGAACAGATCGACGCGGGAGGGGCTGGGAGTGCGGCGACTTAATCCTTAATGAGGATTGGAAGAATGTTTTTCCTGCACAATCTTATCATGGGACTGTCATCAGCAGCCGAGACACCACCGTAATCCTTTTGGAGGTAGCCAGGATTATGGCCTTTCTCGGTTCATTTAGATTTTCTTCACAACTGATGTTTGGCCTCGAGGCAGGGTTATTTCAGCATCTCCAGATGGTACGGTGCCTGCAGATCTGTGGAGCACACAAGTTCAAGTGGCTCCTCGTGCGCAGAGTTCAGCTTAAACCTCTGTCGTGCAAACACGTTGGTAGTGCTTGGGATTCCGATTTCCAGCAGAATGGGTCACCCTACATGTTTCTCTGGTGGAGGTTTGCACCTGAATCCCCACTATGGTCGATACGGAGGTATTTATCTCAGACCTAAAGCAGGTCCAAGGATACGTGCCCAAACTTTATCTGTTTTCCCACAATATCTCTACAAGGAGATCCCTGTAAACACCCGGATGCAGAAGAGGTGGATGCCTCCTCTCTCTCCAGCACGACTACAGTTTGCACGGTCCAAAACTACGTACAGGTTTTAGATAAAGCTGCAGGAGTCTTGTAACTCGTATTAACCCATTCTATCTCATTTTTTTATTTTAATTTCTTGGTGCTTTATGTGGAGTGGGAGAGTGTTGTAAAGACAGGCACTGGCTTTGCAGGTCATAGGATCACAGAACGGTTTGGAAGCCTAGAAGAGCCATCTAGTCCAAACCTTCTGCCATGGCAGGGACACCTCCCACCACACCAGGTTGCTCCAAGCCCCCTCCAACCTGGCCTGGAATGTTTTCAGGGATGAAGCATCTCCTTTGTCTCTGGGCAACCTGGGCCAGGCTCTCACCACCCTCACACCAAAGAACTTCTTCCCCACATCTCAGCTCCATCTTCCATCTTCCCTCTTCCAGTGTCAAACCCTTCCCCCTTGTCCCATGTCTCCCCTCCCTCATCAAGAGTCCCTCCCCAGCTTTCCTGGAGACCCTTGAGGGACTGGAAGGGGCTCCCCAGAGCCTTCTCTTTTCCAGGCTGAAACCCCCCAGCTCTCTCAGCCCCCCCCTCATAGCAGAGGGACTCCAGCCCATCCACCTTGGGCCTGAATTTATTTTCCCTTGCAGTTCTTAAATCAAAAGCAGTCTTTTGCTTCTGAGAAGTTTTGTTTTGATGATTCAGCATAGTCTGGGGAAAAAAAAAAAAGAAAAAAGTTCCAAATCAGCTTAGATAAACAAAGAATAAAGCAGTGTTGGGAGAATACAACTGACAGAAGAGTAACCTGGGTGATTACAGCGTCAGCTGCTGGTGTTTCACTTTCTCAGCTAAATATTCACAATCTCTTTTTCCCTTAGGTGTCCAAACTAGAGATGGATCTTTTCTTTCTCAATGACCCTTTCATCCTTTTACTGACATTTACTCTTCTTTTTTTATTTATTTTTTTTTTATTCAATTAACCCAGAAAGAAAGCTTCTGGCAGGGCAAGTCAGCTGTTGTCTGCGGGAAAGAGACATACAAATCTTGTCACATAGCTTTTATTTTTATGGTCAGGAACCCTCAGGCCCAGCATTAAGGAGACTTGGGCTTGTGTGGAACTTTACTGTCTCCTGCACACTCCAAAATAAGATTACATGATGGAGAAGATCAATTTACTGGGGACGTTTAGCTCAGAATATTAAGCTTTTTGTGCAATCGCATCTCCTCTCTAGCTGTGTGGCAGAAAAGCTGGCCACAGGGTCCTTGACAAATTAGATATTACCACATCTAACTGTGTATATTTAAGCTTATCAAACTGAATCGTTGCATTGTAACTGTGCTCTTACGCAGACAAGGACTCCATTTAATAAATGCAGTGCCATTTAATAGTAATTAATCACCCAACTAAAATGTCACATTAAGGTCAAAGAGACCAGAAGACAAAAAGAAGAGAACATTGAATTCAGCTGACAAACATAGGAAAGGAGAGCATAGAGCCAAAGAAAGTTCTGGGACATTGGCACTGCTAAAACATTGAATCCAAACCTCTTAACTTTCCGCTCAGTTCCGAAGTGATCACATTCGCTTGGTTCAAAGCAAGGTCATTTTTGTAAGTTTTAAATGAAATTTCCTCTTTGCGTGTGCAGTGACAGCCCATTGCAAGCTTGGAATTGTTGGTGCATTTTACAGATGTTGCATCTTCGGTACTTGCTGTTTCTTTCCTCCCTGCCTCTTTTTTTTTTTTCTTTGCTGTTATGATATTCTTCATTTGGGTGGAATTTTCCTCAATGTGTCCTGAAATAGAAGCAGTTTGGAAATGTAGCTTCTCTGAGGTGGAATGTAATGTGTACGAAGGAAGAGAGAATAAAACTCCACCTTCAGTCATGTACTTCACTAATTTGAGAAGTAATTTAGGACTTAAGTCGCCCTAATATTTGCAAGTTGTGGCAAAGTTCAAAAACGTGCTGCAGAAGTTTTTAATAGAACTACTGTTGGTCCTGAAGCTAACGACCCAGAGACAAAGCATCTTAGAAAATCTCGTGTTTGTGGAGTATAAAATACAGAACTTGATTCCACGTTACGAGTGTGTTATGCTTTAACATTCAATACCAAAAAAATAAAAAGAAATTGTTGAGCTGAACAAGAAGATCGTTTGTGAACAATATTCCAATAAACAGAAACTCTATGTAGGGGGCTCTGTGTCAGAGGAAGTGCATTTACCACCTGCAGAAGTAAAAATTTATGAGGTTCCTTGTACTAAAGGTAAGGAAGGTTGCAGAAAAGGTAAATATCCGTTGTTAATTCCACTGCTTCAAGTGGGTGTTTATCAACTTCAGGTTAAGTGTATGAATATGTTTGCATTCTCTCCCACATACTGTCCCTTTTCCTTTCACAAAACGTAGACATAAGCGAGCTTTACCTGCTTTAAAAAAAGATATATTTTGAAATGCCATGGGCTAAATAGGCTACTTTCTGTGCTTGAAGAAATGAGCTAGTAAAATACAGTCAAGCATGGAAATGTATTATTGCCAGCATATGCTACAGAATTCGGACAAACGGCTTCTAAATAGACTCGTTCTTTAAAGCATCTATCATTTCTCCTTCCTGTTCCACAGTTCTCAGTTTCGTGTCCAAGAATTTTTGTATTAGTGAATTGTATTGTGAAAAAGAGTAATTCTTCAAAAATTACACTCCATTTGGCAAGATCTATCTTTGCAACTTCTGCGTCAGTCCAAAGAATTTTGGCCTTTCCAAAGGTTGAATATTATCTTCCAAAATTGTGTAACTCTGCCTTTGTCAGGAAATGTGTCCATTTTCTAAAATAGCCTTTCCTTTTGTTACCTTTTATGTGAAAAAGTTGCAATGGGGCTAAGGAATTGTACATTATTTGTTCACATATGAAAGCCCAGACTCATGATATTGAATTATTTCTCACACTTGGCTTCACAGTACATTTTGCCTTGGTGCTGGTCATGGCTGGGGCATGTCCAGGGAGATATCTTCATGCGTGGAGCTGGACCGCAGTCTGTGCCACTGGTTCCCTTGCACAGATGTACAGTTCTGTTCTTAATGAAGGTTTTAATGATGTAAAATTTGAGAGCCCTGACGTTAACACCCGAATCACCTTTACAGGCTTTGTAGATGGGGAAAAAAAATACCCTTCTCTTTGAGTGTTATGTTTGTGCTGGTTTCTGGAAGAGCATATTTTTCCTCCATGTACTTCACTGTATTTCTACTCAGCTTCTGTGGCAATTCTATAGATGAGGGTCCTGCTAGTCCTCCGAGGAAAGCTCTCTTTTGCATGTTTGGCAGTACAGATTCAAAGATTATTGTGGGTTTTTTTTTTTTCATAATCCAGTGGTTTCCAAACTGTGGTCTGCTTTCCAACCTAGTGGGCCATCTTCAGCGGTGCTTGGCTGGCCTGTGGTGGACAGCAGATCTGGCCCTCTGGAGGGGCTCCTTTAGGAACCACCTCCTCTCACCACAGATGCTCCCAAATTTTATGACCTGGAACTCTACAGGGTCCTACGTTAGACCTTGCACGTGTAGGAAAAAGCTGCACAGGTGAAAAACAAATAGGGACCCGTTCTTGTGAAACATGAATGTGAGAGGAGTTGAAGTCATCTGGGCCACCTATACGCTAGGAATTCATGACACTGGGAGGGCACTTCTGAAATGGAATTCCACTTTTTGGGGCTTTGATCACTAAACGCAAACCAAAAATCCCCTCTCTGAGTCAGTTCTGTCACGTGGACCGGTGTAGGCAGGCATTCCCAAAATCCAGTTTGCACTTAGAGCAAACCAGCCTTTGGCTCCATCACAATCGGTAGTGGCAGCAGTAGGCAATTTGCCTTTTTTAGGCTATTTTCAGCAGCTGGAGGCCAGCTAGGTGTTTTTGTAAGTGCATTTCACAGCTTACAGCAGAGGCAGCTTGGAAAATTTGAACCAAAGAACATTTGCTGACATTTACAGCTCTTCTCCTCGGCATCCCTCTAATGACTCTCGCTTGCCCTCTCCCACGTCTTGTGTTCACCCTTCTGCACACCCTGGCTCTGGCCCGTCTCTTTTTCTCTAACTTTGCCTGTGATTTCTGCCCTTGATTTCCTTCCCTCTCCCATCTTTCCATTCCTATATACTTGCTGCACCTCCCAACAAGTGCTTGGCTCCTCCTGGCTCTGCAGACCAGTCCCATTGATCCATCACCACTCTGCCCGGGGTGGGAGGGCTCTGCTCTCGCCTCGGTCCTCGCCGGACACCACTCTCTCGCTATCTGTTCCCTCAAGAAGAACTTTGTTCAGCTCCTTGTAGCTCTGAATGGAGACACGCTCTTCTGACAGACTTCTTGGGCAGTGACTAATTCCTGTCTGTGTGCTCCAAGCACGTACAACGTCGGCTTCTGTGGAGGCTGTTGGTTAAATAAGGGTGCAAGTGTATCGTTGGTGTGTGGGCAAGCCTGGCAAAGTACACCATTGAACAAACTAGCACACAAAAAAGGGAGAGCTGGAAGGGAATATCTGCTTTTGGAAAAATCCTTGCTCAGGGGTGAAGCTTAGCAATGTTCTAAGGAAAGGTTGTGATGGGAACCGCACTGGTTCTGGCAACTCCATCTGTGGCACAGCCTTCTCTACTGGAAGGACAGAGAGATGAGCTCTGCGCGTGTGTGATTTATTAGGGATGGCTTCCTAAAACATCTGGTGGGGAACAGATGCTTCTTTCTTTATATTCCCCATATTTGAAGCCCTTTTAGAAAATGCTTCTTTGTGAAGAAGACTTGTTAAACAAAAATCTCATAAAATATCCTCTTCTGAGGTAACACCCTGTTGTCTCTACGTTCTGCATTTTCTTGCACAAGACTCTGGGTGTGACACCTTCTCTCTATGATTTGCCTGTGCTCTGCCTGTCTTCTCCATGGAGATGGTGCCAGAAGTTGAGGCTTTCTGCCCCCCAAAAAAGTACGGAGGATTTTGCTGTCTAAATAACATAATGTAGCTTGATTTCTGCTCTTTTGTAACCAAATGTGACAGGAAAAAAAATAATACTTTTAAAATTAATTCAAGCTTAGGTGGTGTGTTTTTTTTTTTTTAAAAATAAGTCTTGAGCTAGTACCTGTCAGACCTGCCTGCATTGACACTCTTTGACAGTGACAAAACCCCACTGTTATAGTTGCCTTGATTTAAGTCCCCAAGAAGTTATTTGACAGCAGTAGAATTTAGAATTTGGATCAGGGGTTTATTTCTGTCTTAATTTCATCTTCACGGAGTGTTTGGATATGGGTCATTAAGTCAGTGCCTTCCCATAGCTCGCAAAACCTGGGGTGCTCCCCTATCCGAACTCCCACCCTCCCCACCATCAAGATCCAGTTTCATTGGGTTTTTCAAGCTAAGATTAATGCTAGAATCTAACAGCGATGCCATGAATTGGGAAAAAATACTTTAAAAATCCCTGTGTGCCAAGCAATGTATTTGTCACGCAGGGGAAGCAGTCTGCTGGCTTGCCCAGGGGTGGATATGTCCTCAACATAGGACATACAGATTCTGTGAATATACTTTTCCTGAGCCTTGAGTGACACCAGAGCCTTGAAAGATGTGACCCACCGCATCTGCTGTGGGGCTCTCGGGGAGTTTAAGCAATGCTGTGTGCATAGATATATATACAGAACCATAGAATTGTCCAGGTTGAAAGAGACCTTTAAGATCATCAAGTCCAACCATCAACCCAACGCTGACAAAACCCATGCCCCGCAGCAACACGTCTGCCCAGCTTTTGAACACCTCCAGGGATGGTGACTCCACCACTGCCCTGGGCAGCCTGTCCGAGGCTTGACAACCCTTTCAGAGCAGAAATCTTTCCTAATATCCACCCTAAACCTATATTTATATAAAAACACTACGCAGCCCGGTTGTGGTATGAGAGAAGTGGATGGATGCGCTTTCTTCCCACGGTTGCCTCCTGAGCCTTTCCATCCTGGGGCTCCCAGTGCCGGAGGCTCCTCACCGTTGAGGAGGGGGGGGACGCCAGTCCCCCAGGCTTGGGACATGTTGGGCGTCTTTTCTTTGTTTTCTTTCCCGGCGAGGCTGCTCCTTTTTGGGGCCAGGCGCTTTAGTGAGATGGATGGCAGGCCGGCCAGCGGCGGGCAGAGGAAGTCCTCTCTCCCCCCCCCAGACCCCCATCCCCAGCTTGTTTACACCAAGGCGTTTTAGAGCAGCCATTTAGCTGCCACCCCGTCCCACCCCCCGTGACCAGCTGTAAGCCTAAAGGCCGCCGGCGGGGCCGGGGGGTCGCTGATAAACTCGCCCCCCATTTGGCAGGCAAGGAAGCCGGGATGATAAGGATGTTGATTTATGGTTTTATCTGTCAGTGCGTTTCCAGTAAAGCAGGGCAGCCAGCCTGAACGGAGCGAGGGCTCTTATCACCCCCCTCCTTAGCCCCTGAAGTGCAGCAGGCTCTTTGGTGTCTCTCGCCGTTAATTAGAGGGTAAACAGGATGCCCGGCACTGGCCATTCCCCTCACTTTGCACCAAAACCCACAGATCTGGGGGCAGAACTTTGGGTCCCGGTGGGGGGGGAACAACACACATGCATGAAAGAGTCACAGGGTCTTCATGGTTGGAAGGGACTTCTGAGATCATTGAGTCCACCCATACAACACACACACACACACACACACACACACACACACACAACCCCTCAAAAAACAAACAAAAAAATCCCCAAACAACAAAACCCACACCCAACCCAACAATCTTGGGCACTAGATCATGCCCTGAAGAGCCACGTCTACACGTTTCTTAAATCCCTCCAGGGATGGTGACTCCACCACCTCCCTGGGCAGGCTGTTCCAGTGCCTGACCACCCTCTCAGGAAAGTCATTCTTCCCAATATCCAACCTAAACCTCCCCTGCTCCAACTTCAGACCATTTCCTCTGCTCCTGTCATTATTCCCTTGGGAGAAAAGGCCAATCCCCACCTCTCTACACCCTCCTTTCAAGGAGCTGTAGAGGGCAATGAGGTCCCCCCTCAGCCTCCTCATCTCCAAACTAAGCATGCCCAGTCCCCTCACCAGTTTGGTGGCTGTCCTCTGGACATGCTCCAGCGCTCCTAGAAGTTCCTAGAAGTCCTCGGCGTTTCCTAGACTTGTTTCTACCATTTGAAATACGTCACATGCCTCGAAGGGGAGGTAATGGCTGCCTTAATTGGAGATAACTCCACCCAAGTGGCCACAGTTAGTATTGGTGTCGGCCCCGCACCTTGGGGTAGGAGTAGTCAACACAGGAAAAACCTGACAACACTCATTACTGGGGAAATAAATGTTGTGAATTATACATACGATTACGTACCATTTTCCCCCCCTCGTTTTGGAGGTGAGCGTTATTTTTTCTGAAGGCATTGTAAGATTTTTTTTGCACATTATAGTTAATGGCAAACACATTTTTAGTTGCGAGAAGCCCCACGTACCTTTTTGGGGGCCGGTAGAAGTGCCCGCAGAGAAGAGGGTGGGAAGAGCTCGGAGAGAAATGTGAGCATTAAAATACTTCAGTATTCCAGCAAAAACCACAATATGGAAAATCTAAAAAAAACCCACCAAAAACAAACAAACCCCAACCCAACAAACCCTAAGTAATTCTTGTTACATCCTATGCAAAATGTTAAAAATACAGCTCTTTCTGTTCCCTCATCCCCTCCTGATATTTTTTTTCCCTTTATTTCTCCCCCTCTCCCCGAGTATTTCATCTTACCTTTCAAGTCTGCCTTCATATTTCTTTCTAAACAAAACTGGAAAGAGAAAAAGAAGCTAGTTCCTGCTTGAGGTCAGTGGGAACTTTGCCATTGACTCTAAATAGGCCCAGAAGCGGGCCCAGCGCGGCGTTTTATAGCTTCCTTTATTTATCTTAGGTTTTATTTTGAGCAATGTGTCTTTTGTACGACTGCATTATTTCCACAGCGAGCGCCGTAATAACGGCCCCGTGTACATCATTACACACACGTGCGCCGAACCAAGCGATTATTGAGAGTTACACTCCTTCAAAGAAGAGGAAAAGACAATTATGAAAGTAGGGGGCCGGGATGCTGATGTGGGGCTGGCTCAGTATGGGATGGGGGGTTCTCTCTAAGCCCGTGCTCAGCGTCACTCCGTACCCATTTTCAAGTGTAAACTGGAATACTGTTGATTACCAAGAGACAGGTGATTAAGAGAAAGACAGTAATTAACAGTTTAGTCAAGAAAGGCCAGGCCGCAGTTCCTTTAGTGTTGTTAATGATGCCCGTAGCTGATCTGTTTGGTCTGGTGAGAAACTTTGGGGGAAAGCAGCCATTCTTCAAGACCTGGAAGCGGTTTCGAGCAACCTGGTCTAGTAGGAGGTGTCCCTGCTCATGTTGGAACGGGTTGGAACTTGATGATCTTTAAAGCTCCTTCCAACCCAAACCATTCTATGATTCTCCAGGCTGGGATGCAGTTCCGTGCTGCATTTTTTTAGCTCAGCATCCTGAGGCTGATGGGCCAAGGATAATAACATGGAGTTTGGCAGAAACATGTCTGATACCCAGGGATATTAGTCCAGGAACATGCTGATCATTTGTAACATGTGACTCAGAGCCACAAATGATGGCAGGGACTACTTCTGTTTTTGGGTGATGACTGTTATGAACCTCGAGTCCTTCTGAAAACTGTGTCCGAGGAATCCCCGAAGAGCCATCTCTCACAGAGAGAAAATTTATTGCAATTACTAGTGCAGTGTATTATGATCCTGAGTAGAATAACCAACAGTGCATGTGAATGAAAGAGATGAGGGAGGGGTTGCTGCAGAAGTGGCTGCAGCCATGAATCAGACCAACTAGCCTCCCTTTGTCCTGTCAAGAAATGAGGTGGACCCCCAGCAGGATAAAAGCTGCAGCTCACACAGATCATAGAATCACAGAATGGTCAGAGTTGGAAGGGACCTTAAAGATCATTGAGTTCCAACCCCCCTGCCCTGGGCAGGGACACCTCCCAC
>JAOTQQ010000032.1:76937928-76957413 GCA_026546715.1 Gallinago undulata | reverse complement strand
TTCTCTGGGCAACCTGGGCCAGGCTCTCACCACCCTCACACCAAAGAACTTCTTCCCCACATCTCAGCTCAATCTCCTCTCTTTCCGTTCAAAACCCTTCCCCCTTGTCCTGTGGCTCCCCTCCCTGATCAAGAGTCCCTTCTCTGGCATCAGGGATGGATCAAAGGCATGGTTTTTTTTTTCTTTCCCTGTCCTACTGAGGGATCCTCTGGATCAGCTGGATACCCAGGACATGCTGCTCTGAGAAAGCTGCACCTCTTCCTTCATCCCAGCCAAAACAGCCAGCTGAACTTCTCTCTGCACGGGTACATTGCAGGGACAAGACAAAGTGACTCTTGTGCCCGTTCCCTTCAGTGAGTTGGAGCAAAAAATCAATTTTCCTTCCAGTTAGCGTGCTCACACTACTTCTAGGGCGGCTTTAATACTGCTGGGTTTGTCTCCTGCAATAAATTAGAGCAGCTGCCCAGAGAACATTCAGCCCCTTGCCTTCTGGTTGTCACGGGGACAAATCTGCTGATAGGGAAACCAGAAGTGTTTCTGGAAATCCATGGGTGAGCAGAGGCCACGGAGCCTGGGGCTGTCATCAGCCCTACCCTTCCCTCCCAACACCTGTGGTGGGGCTGGTGGCACCACTGCCCATCCCAAATGTGTTTCCCAGGGTGAAAAAAGCATAATGGTAGTCCTCAGCACAAAAATATTCTGTTGGCAATGAAATGCCACTCTGGCAACTTCAAGGGAAGGTCTCCTTGCTGGGCGAGTACGTTTGTTGCATGCAGTATGTTTGTTGAACTGGAGCGGAGGAAGAAATTTTACAAATATAATCTAAATTTTGTATAATTGATAAATTTTCCATAAACCATTATGCCTGCTCTCCAGTATATTTATTTTCCCAAGTATTTGCTGAAAACTTTCCGCAAACTTATCTGTGGTGCTGATAAATAAGTTTGCCCAAATGCGTAGTTTCCTTGTGGTTTTGTTATTTATTCGTGGCAGAAAAAATGCATCTCTTAGAATTTGGATCTTACAATAAATATACAGTCTGGAAATGCCATATATTCTTGTATGGGCTTTAGTTGCTGTTTTTCTAAGCTTTCATAGAATCGTAGGATGGTTTGGGTTGGAAAGGACCTTAAAGATCATCTATTCCAACCCCGTGGCCTGGGCAGGGACACCTCCCACTAAGCCTTTCCTACCAGTAAACTGAATATTCATGGAAAATGGGGTGAGAAAGGGTGTCAACAACACTGAAATAAATCCAGTGTTTTATTCGAGTCATTATCCAGGAACATTTTTTTGGACCGCTTTCCCAATTTCTATTAAAAAATAGAGACATAGATCCTCCCATCCATTTATGAGTAAAAACCACTTAAAAAAAAAATAAAAATTGCTTTATTCCATTACATGGCCCCACACCCACTTGTTTGCCAAAAGAGAGTTTGCTGCTGGGGCTCTGCATTTGCAGCTTCCCCCTGCTCCCCAATACGCCATAAAATTCTTTATATTTGCCGTAAAAACATTTTTGCTCCGTTGGCTTAGTGACCGTGCGCCACAAATACTCTCTTTACCGCTAACAACGAAATGAAAATGTTTGCAAAGTTTTATTTAACGCCGGTACCTAATGACTATGGGCGTGTTCTGAAGAGAATGTGTAGGAATCGAGCGTTTCCCTCGTTTTTCTGGGCAGCAGGAAGGAGGTGATGGACTTTTCCTGGGAGCCCTCTGAGCTTGCACGCATTCGGTGTCTGCTGCCCGGGTTTATAACTCTTTGAAGCTTATTTATGGCCTGTGGAAGAGTTGACATGTGAAGTAATCTATTTTTGAAGTGTTTTTTTTTTTTTTTTTTTGGAGCCTTGGTCATATCTTTTCAAGATCATGTCTTCGTGCTGCATCAATGCGAACTTGTAGCTTCTCCTACCTCAGATCAGGGATTTGGGTTGGTTTCTCCTGCACTGCCTTAATGCTGTCCGTCATAAATACTTTTACACATTTCTCCCCACATTATTGTAACCCAAAATGTGCTTTTATTATGGTTTGAAAACATTGGTTTCTATATTTGGAGGGCAAATATTTGCCTTTAGAGAAACTCTGCCCTGTAAGAGGGAATCATACAACATAATTTAGTTAATTTTGAGTTGACTTCTGCTACCCTGGGATGGTCTTGTTCGCTGGCAGCTGGCTGCTCTTTGTAGAGGATACTTGGGATGGCCAAGCAAACCTTGGTGGCTTTCATCCCTTCCTTTGCTACTCTCGCTTGGTATCTTGCGTGCAGAACGCATTTCCAGCACCAAATCTTCTTTATTGCACTGGTGAAACCCAACTGTGATGTGTTGCCAGTGGCAGTGATGCGTGAAGAGTTAAAATCTTGGGGTTTGCTTCCCAACTGCTCTGCTTTTGGGGCAGGGTGGGAATCAGGCAGAAGAACTGTGGTACTCTGGCCCTCTGAACCTCCCTTCCTTCAGGAAGCTGATTTTTTTTACCTCTTCTGGGTATTTTTTAAGCACATACTTCGTCCCAGAATGTTTACCCCTTCTCTTGTGACCCTGAAGCCCATGACTACGATCAACACAGTAGCTGGATTTCTTTTATGCCGAGATCTTGTTCCCACCATTTGTTCATGTAACAGGTTCTTTGGTTTGGTGCTTTCAATTCACTTACAGGTGATGAGTAATAGGTATGTGGATATCTTATTTTCATACTTGCTAATATTCTTGCAAATTGAATACATTGGGATTTTTTTATTATTATGACATATAGACACACTAATAATAGACACAGTGCTTAGAAATAGGGTTTAATATTGGGTTTTGTCAATGTTAGGTTGATGGACTAGATGATCTGAAAACTCCCTTCCAAAGTAGGCAATTCTAAGATTTTTTTGGTCTGTTTATGGATCACTGCTAATGAAGGACATAACTCAGAAGCCTTCGGTTGAATTTATGGGTTCAGGTCCTTTTCCTGCTCTCATCAAGTGCAGGAACCAACACTAGAAGGAGACAGACTGGGAAAACTTTATTTCCCAAATACACCTCTGTGGCTTCTTGTGCGAGAAGAGTCTCACAGTCCAAAAATCAGAGACCTTCACCTTGTAGAGCAAAGAGCTGCCCATCCCTGGAGGAGTCAAGGACGGAGTGAGCCAGCACTGCAGACCTTCTGCTGGTGGCACCACCAGATGTTCTGCTCTCCTAACTGGGTCCCCAAACCCCCAAGCTCAATAAACTGCCTTCACTGACGGGCAGCTTTGGGCTGAGAGAGTTCATAATACTTGATTTTGGTATCTCTTGACAGCAGAAAGGTGTTTTTTCTTTGAATTTTTAAAGGCATTGTGCCTGCTCCTCTTCCTCCTTTTTACGGTGCGCAAATAGATGGTGTGTGATGCTTCCACCCCATATTCTTCCACAATATTCCCACTGCAGCAGGTACAGCCCTCTAATTCAATTAAGACAGGCTTCTGTGCACCGAGGAGCGGGGTTTGCCTTGCTCTAAATGTCACTGTTTCTTCAGGAAAGTGGCCAGCGCCACCTCACGCACCCGAAATTTAGAGGGGCCTCCGCTCGTCCAGAGCGGTTCAGAATATCTGGCACCATAAAATGCGTGGGGGAGATAGTTTTATCTCTTAAGCCTCCCCATCCCCAGCTTCGGGAATAACTAACTTTTCCTTTAAACTTGTAGAGACCGCATATGTTTTAGATTAGTTTCATTTGTGTTTTTGTAGGTTTTATGAGTTTTTTTAAATAATTTTCCTGTTTTCTGAGTAAATTATATGAAACATCTGCCCTAAATTTAATCTATCAAGCTCATAAAGGGAAAAGGCAGACGTTTTATGAGTGATATTATAAAATTTAGATAATTATCTTGTTTGTTTTAGCAGTTTCTATTTTGGTCTCTGTACAGTATTCTTCCATTAAAAGACAATTTTTATGTGGTGTACTGGTCGAGGGGAACAACCAGTGATCACATAAAATGCACATGCAATAATGCTCATGTTAATCAGTAATACTCAATGCATTTTTAACGGAACTGTATTTACTGTACAAGCAGAAACCTAATTTCAAGCCTGTTATACGCCTCTCGCATTAAAAAGGGAACAAAAGCCTCTGCGTAGAGAGCGTATAATTCCAGTAACCTTCATTAGCCATGCTGCTTAGGCAAGTGCAAGTAGGATATTTAAAATTATGCCTGGAGCCATGGATGGATGTCAGGCGTCTTCGTGGTAGCCCTTTCCCCTGCCATCTGCCTTGATGCGCTGAAGCTCTGCCACCCTCCATCTACTGAGTGTACAAATCTCTTTAAAGAAAGGTGGAAAAAAAATGCTCCGGGGAGTCATCGTGGTATGTTCTTTACTAGAGATCCACCAGTGTCAGCTGTCAAAGACAATTTTCTGTGCTGGTTTAAACCCCCGGTATGCCCTGATGTGGTTATCCTGGTTCCTTATGTGGTTATTCTTGCTTTTTTCTTTGTCAAAAGCAGCTCTTTCCATTAACTTTGCAGGATAGAACCAAGCTGTGGAGCTAAGATCCAAAACTGATGAGAAAAGTCTTTTATTCAGGAGGAGATGCCGATGGTTCAGCTTCAAACAAAAAGCCTCTGAGGTTCTGTCACTGTCAGACCCCTGGCCCCAAACCATCCTCAATGGAGTTGTAGGTGATCTTCCTCCTCTTGCAGGAGGATCATGGTCTTTCAAAGCTCATGTGGATTCAGAATAACGTCTTGATTCAGAATAATGTCCTGGTGGGACGCCCACCCTTCTGGGCAGGTTTCTGGGGGCACTTGTTCCATCCCTGCTTAGACCTTCTCTGAACTTTTCTAAGTGAGATGTCCATTGTTATCTCTCTGTTAGTTCGCATCTTATTTTTCCTAGTTCCCACAGTTTTTTGGTCAGCAATGTGAGATCAGGGCATCTTTCTGAGGGCTGTTTCTGTGGCAGAGGAAGGTAGGAGAAACATGTGTGTTATTTCTCAGTGCAGAGAGTTCTGCATTCTTCCCCTTTCCCCCCCCCCCAGTTTATATCAATGGATAGAGAATTCATTCATCTGGAACTTGCTAAGTGGTGCCAGAAGGCAACGGAAAAATAATAGCAGGGCTAAAGGCTCAGCTGTGTGAATGATACGAGTTTGTGTCCAGAATCTATTAGAGTGAGTTGGAACTTCAGGGTTGAAAAGATAGATTTTTATTTATTTATTTATTTTTGGACTTCTGTGTTAATGTAAAAGCTATGCCAGCATGGCTCTAGGGTCAGGAACTGGTTAAAATTCTGCTGATTCTCTCTGATGGGTAGAATATGCGATAGCAGGAATTTGTAGTTCATATACCACTAGTTAGGAACAACTGAATAATTCTCAGCAGATATCTGAATGGTTTTTTTTCTTGTTTTCTGTTTGGGAATCCTTGATTTCTGCACCTTCACCCATGAAACAGCTTTAATATTTTTTTCACGCTTTTTCTCACTACTTAATGTTTTAAACTCTGGGATTTTTCAGTTAGCTTCTCTGTGCTATCTTTGCCATTTTTTTTCCCTGCTCCCCTGTTGGATAAACACAATAATTTTTTAACCACCTTCCCGACCAGTGAGTTTGAATGAAAGAAGCACTACAGACCAAACAGAGAGGTCTGTGACCCCGTCTGGCTTTCGGGCTCTCACTACGAGCCGATTCATGATGAATTTAACCCACACAAACCCATAATGTCAGCGAGAGGCAGTCGGGCTCCTGTCCCCGGCTCCTTGGCCGGTGGCCGGAGGGGGGCACAGCCTTGTTGCCCCATCCAGCTTCTCCTGGGACAGAGGAGGAAAGGATTTGCCTTTTCACCAGCCCCCTTATCTCGAGCTGATCGTGAGACTGAGCAACAGCACCAGGGAAAACGTGGCTGCCTGCCTCAGGACAGGGCTACTCACGATTTTTCTCCATTAGAGCAGTTTCTGACCCCAAAGAAACTGATGGTGTCCCCACCACGACCCACTGAAGCAGCCATGTTTTTCTGTTGGCCCGTCCTGGGGGGTTAAGAGCACTCAATGTGCCTGTGAGAAATAAGAAGGAGCACTTTTGCCCCGGGAGCCAGGGAAGGAAAGGGAATTTAAATAAAATGCTTGGGGGACTCTGGGGCTTCTGTTTTGTCATGGTGCGAGAGGAGCCAGAGGACAAGGGCTTCCCTCCTGCTCAGCATCGTTATCCTCCCCCTCCATTTCCCACCAGGAAAGGGAAAAACATACTTTTGGGAGCCAGCGGGAGAGCTGGCTGGGTCTCCCCATCCTCCTGGATGTGTAAATCTGGTATAAGCCCAATCAGAGCGCAAAATTAAAATATTTTCTCCTTTATGTGTTTTCCATAATACCATTTCTTTGAGGATTTGAAACGCCAGAAAGGATTGCCAGGCTTTCATCTGCTTAGCTTACACGCTGATTGATGAGTTTGATAATATGGGTAGTTTAATGATATTTACGCTGTTTGCCCAGCTCAGTATATTATGAGAATGTTGAGAAAATAGTAGACGTGCTAAAATCCGACGGTAACAGCTCATACATTAGTGGTGTTTTGTTGTGAACAAAGTCATTTTTCAGCCCGGCCATAAAGTAGCCTAAAAACAAGCGTGGCACTGTTTGCTTCAAATGAGCCCGTTGCCGTGTGACCACCATTCATCTGACATCATTACTGACATAGCTTTCGTTAGTATGATATCTGATTAAGGCTCCCAGCCCTGGTGGAGCCAGACTAAGTAGTCTGAGCGAGGTGGCTGAGGCAAGTTAATGTGTCAATGTTACTGTTGGGTGAGAGCGTCTGCTCAAGGTTTCCTTCCGAGAAGGAGGACAGAAATGGTTGATGATCTTTCTAATGGGAATCTCCCCAAAATACTTGCCGATCTGGTAGTAATTAAAGACGTGCTGAACCCCTAAGAGAGATGTAATCGGTCCGGGAAAGCATAAAGATACCTTTTCTGGGTGAGGGAACATGTGAATATGACCAGGACCTAGAAAAAAGAGGAAAAAGGAGGGGAAAAAAAAAAAAAAAAAAGAAAAGGAAAGGAAAAGAGAAAGATAAAAGAAAAAGAAAGAAAAAAGGAAAAAGGTCAGGAAAAAAGAAAAACAAGAAAGAAAAATCATGAGCAAGAGAAATGCAATTGATCATATATTTGCAGAAACCAATTAATTAAATCTGTCTGGCTTTATATATAAATAAACAATCAGCCTTTTTTAGGTCCAAGTTTCTATATTATAAAAGGTTTGTAAAGCTTGATGAATTCTTACCCGAGGAAGAAATAATTTTCAACAGGCACTGTCAGATACATCCATCTGAGATGGAATGATATCCACTATTTATGATTTGGTTTTTAAAAATCCACAATGATTAGTACCATACCTAGTAATTTAGAAAACAATATGTTTTCTGCTAACGTAAAAAAACTCAAACATACTTTACTTTATCTCTATGTAATTGGATAACAAAAAAATTTCTTTTGAAAACTCTGTTTCTGATATTTACCTGTGCTCCAATTTTTGGTCTTGGACAAGGAACTTCTGCTAGTGTTACTCACTTTTTCCTTTTAAAACTACAATGTGGTCGGTTATTTTCCTTGCACAGATACCATAACACTTGATATACCAACTATGCTTTGAACTGTTATGGGGCTAAGACCCATAATTCCATAATTAGACCTTCCCAGAGAGCTGGAAGCATTAACTTCTGAAGCATTAACTTCTGATACCTGATGATGAATCACTGCTCAAGTGATTTGGGAGCCCACCTCACACTGTCAAGGGTAACGGAGAAGCATAAACCCAGTAACTTCCAGTGGGAAGTATGATTCCCCATATCTAGATCCCTTTGGGAAAAGAATTTAGGTGTTTTAAAATATAATTTTTAATCTTAAAGAGAGGAGATAAGGATTTGGCATGGGAAGGATGTGAAACTCACCAACGAATAGATTACATAAAGCCTTAACAAACATTTTTAGGTCAAGGAAGTTTTTAATTCTGATGCTAAATGATGGTCGGACCCTCAGTATCTGAGCACTGGCTTTGCCTGGATGACCAGGATCCAGCAGTTCAGGAGATGAACTCCCACTTTTTCTTACAAGCACAGCTGTTGGCACCATCAAGTGATACAGACCATTAAAAACCCCAAAGGACAAACCCTGAAGGACATGGCTTCAAGCACAGTCATTCAGATGAGTCCTTTGTTTTCCTCTATGAATATACCTGAAGAATAGATTCCATTTCAAAGAAATACTGAAATTTTCATGGTAAGGATTGCACACCCAGATTCAAAATATTTAATGGGTTAGGCCCAAATTAAGATGGCCTAAATTCTGTATAATTTGGCCTGTGGCCAGCCAATGGGAAATACTGTGGTTGTATGTGGGTTTAAGTTGGTGCAATTTGGATGTTAGTCTTCTAATAGAACCAATGAAATGAATGGATGGACTGAAACATTTAGCTCCAGTTTATTTTTGCAAGAAAGAATAGTAGAGCCTCTCCTATCTCCATAAACCTTGTAAACATTTAATAAAAGATATTTGTTTCAGCTCAAAGGAGTCGTGATAAAATGACTTTGAAATTGTTAGGGCGATGCCGAGCATTAATCTGCTACAGCCTTTAAACCACTGTTCTTACGTATTTTAATCTTCTTTGCCTTTAATTAGAAAAAGTTGTAAAGTGATAGATTCATTTGACGTTAGCCTCAGCGACACATTACTTAGATGAAATCACACTCGAGAGTGCTGTGGGCTGGGCCCGAGCAGCTTAGCTGATAAGGCCCTGCTTTGTCATCTACAAGACAACAGTTCAAGACTTCTCTGATTTCTTAAGTCAAATTAATTTAGTTATGTCAGCTATGCTGCCGTAACGATGATAATCCAAGCCCCGGGGATGCCAGGCATACTTTTACCTTCTTTGGCGAGACTGAAACTCTGTCAGAAACTCTGGGGGCAGCAAGAGTTCCTTTCAGGTGTTTTGAGGAGACCAGAACATTTGAATTGCATAAATTATAAAATAAGTGACAACATATATTGCCAATGGTCTGGGATTTTTTTTTTTTTCCTCTGTAAGACTGGCTAAGACCCAGAGTGAAACACTTCCAGCCCACTTGAACTTCTGGTTGGAATTAGAATCTATCTATTAAGCTTACTTAAAAAAAAACCAACCACCCAAGGACCAAATAATCCAAAACCCCTCTGTGTGAGGTTCTAGTGCGTGGGACTGTCATGACTCAGCTGAAGGATCCAGTTGTGCATTTCTCAGATCATCCAGCCTCTTCCAAACCACCCCTTGGAGGAGACGTGGTCTCCCCTGCAGAACCTTCTCTCCTCGGGTGCCCGTTTCCTCCCATGGATTTCCCCGGTGACAGTAAATCTTTTCGGGAAAGATATGAGGATAACGGAGCCCAAACGCTCACAAGGGAAACACAAACATTCTTCTGCAGAAGTGACTCACTTGGGGAGAGATAAAGGGGTTGGAATTTTCCTAAGGAAACCTCTTATAAACTTATGTTTTCTGTCTGTATCTCTGTCAGGGAAAAAAAAGCTGTCGTTCCCGCTACTTCCTCAATAATTTCCATTTCGGACAAAAATGTTGCAGGGGGAGCAAGGTCCCAGAGATGTAAAATGCCTCCCAGTTTTGTTAAGAGTGTTTTGCTGGGTAGGGAAACGCAGCCTTTCAACGGTCCCGCTGATAAAAGCGGTTCTCAGCATGGGAATCCCAGAACATCCACTCGTGCAGGAATCTTTATGAAGACTCAGACCACAACAAGTGCACACAAATTGTGCATAAATTGCCACCCTGAAGTAGACACGCTGTGTAGTAACAGAAGTCAGTATAAACTGAGACTCAAATAACTCTGATTCTGGAATAAACTCTCCACAGTTATGTATCGTTGCGCAGAGATCTGGAAATGCTGGTACCATTCAGGAATATTAGTGCAATAATGAAGCTGAGATAACATCTCTCCCTATTTTAATGCCCAGGGAAGCTATTTAAGCCTGCTGCAAAAGATTAAGATATTAGGGGCAGACAGAGGGGTGCAAATAAAACTTTGAAAGTGGGGCTGACTGTAGGGACTCTATCACTGTAGTCTAGTCCAAGCTTGAAAAGACACTGATCTCCTGAAAAAGTGTTATTTCCAAGAGGCCTTGACCCCTGGGAAGATGTGTAATTGAAATTCTTAGTCGCTATTACAAAAAAAAAAAAGTGCTTAATATTAGTCTTCTCATGCAACTTCTACGTTGACATCTCAGTTACCCGATTGACTCAGCTGGTAGCATCGCTCGGGTTTTTTGCAATAGCCCCAGTGATGATCAAATTTCTCAGGAATGATTGTCCATAATCCATCGGAGCTTGTAAAACTTTTACATTTATCATAGAGCAAATAATCTGGTAAGAAGCCAAGCCTTCATATTCCACCGAAGAATACTAAAAAGCATCCAATTCCTGGAATTTGATGCAAATGTGTTTTCCGTGAACTGCTCTGTATCCATGCACAGTTCAGAAGACGACATCAGAGAAGTTATTTAATGAGTAAAATATTGTTGTTTCTCCCCCTCCCTCCACTAGAATTCCACATATCAAGTTTTCCAAGACACATATGCTCTTTTTAATGACTTGAAATACTTTCCTAATGATTAAATTCTGCTTAGCTGTAGTAGGTTCTTCAAGACCTTCTGGAAGCCAATATAACGTATGCAACCGATGATGGGCTGTAAAGATCCATTTTAGGCCACTAAAAGCAATGCTTGGAAAAGCGAGTTGTCCGTACAAACTTTGTTTAACAGCTTGTGTGATAATCAGTCCTAAAATTATATATTATGGCTCCATAAAGCCATTTGGTGCTGCATTAGGGCTGTCCACGATGTCCAGCTACTCGAAATTGCAATGTCTAAATTACTGAGCTGCATTTCTGCAATGCTTCTGAGTCACGTGGAGAACTTTTTTTTTGTTTCCTTGAAATTCAGTAGGCTGCTTGACATTTAAAAGGCACTTCAGGGGTTTGTGACATGGGTATCAATTGTTCTATAGGATGTGAACGTAGTGCTTGGTAGTGATTTCTGTTTCCTCTACTTTTTCATGTTTTTACAACTTTCACGTTCAAAATACAGGGTCATTTTTTAGTGTCCAGCAGAAGACTACTGTCTGGTACTTCACATCTCAATAGCTTCAGGTGGTAAATACTGCGTACACATACAGATGATGGGATAAAGGGCCAAGTTGGCCTAAGACTAGTGATGCCATGGCAAGGTGTCATCTTGGGGAAACTGCTGTGGAGGGATAATTTTTCTTATTTTCTCGAGCTGATAATGGTTCGTTAACATGTGAAGGTATCAGGTCTACCATATGTGGGAAGTGGCATGGGCTGCTGTCCCAGTGAGCATCTCCTGCACCCTGGGGTGGTTCCTCGGCTGTAGGTGTTGAGAAATTGGGCATTGCTGCAAAACTGGATGCCCGTGCTGTCTGTCTGAGGCATCTTTTCAGAGAGGCTGACAAGGAACACAAATTTGTATCTTGTGATGGAGCTCCTTTTCTACTCACCCACCACCTTATTTAAGAAGTTGAGGCATTAACTATAAATATCACCTTGTTAATTGAATGCTTTTCAGTCTGTTCCAAGCGTTGTGAAGAGGAGATGATTATGACATAGAGGAGAGGCTGAGATGTCATCAGGGAGATCTTTGGGTGGTGTGTCACCTTCCATCCCTCCCCAAACCAACTTGCCTCCTGTGCCTGGAGGAATCAGGACCACCTTTCAGGGCTTCACCAGGCAGGCACGACACAGGGAGGACGTGTTGGATCTGGAGCCTGAGCAACCAAACTTGCCTGTGTTCCTGGCTGTTCCTCCGAGTTCAGATCTCTAGGCCCAGTGCGTGCCCTTCACCAGCTCTTCCTTTCAGTAATTCCTTTATCTACACCAGGAATCCTGCAGATCAATCCCATTATGGCATTCTAGTAGAGTGGGGAATTCTCTCATCTTGGGTATCTCCCTCTTTTTTTGTTGCATGGCCAAGTTTCTAGTCCTCCTGCTGTCTTGACTCGGGATCCCTGCTTTTAAACTTACTCTTAAAATTCTTCCTGTTTCCCATGAAGTTTTCCCACTCCGTACTCTGGGTTCTAGCCTTTCGCTCGTGTTTCCAAATGCACTTTTTCATTACTTCCCCTTCACCCCACATCTGCTGTTGCTCTGTTCCCTGCTGTTTATGGAGTTTTTGCTTCTTCCCACAGGCTGCTCTGGAAAGCCCTTCTTTTTTTCTTTTTTTTTTTTTTTTTTTTGTAGACTCTCAGCCATTATCTGCTCACTCATAAGATTAATTTGCTGCCTTTGAGTTATGCAGGCAGTAGAAAGGAGCAGTAATAGTATTAAACAGTCTGGAGAGCCTGGCTGTTCCCTGAGCAAGGTTTTTCTTGTGTTTTAAATTGCACGAAAATCAAAGCATTTGTGTCTATGGGTTCCTGGAACATGTTGACACTTAACAGCTGAAGCACTCCTGAGTTGTTGTCAGCTTATACAAAGAGCAACTGGGCCTGGGGTTGGATTGTGCTTTACCATGCCATTGAGTAGTTAATGGCATGATATGAAAAAAAAAAATTAAAAAAAAAAAATTGAAGTGCTGTGGAAGTGTTAGGAAAGTTGTATAATTCTCTCATATGACCAAAATATATCTTTTTTTTAGTCTTGTCCTGAGAATCATTCAAGTTCACACTTTATCCAACTCCAAAACAGAATGGTTCATAGTCACTTGCTGGTCTTTCAAAGTTGTTTGTTTAAATTTGGTACTATGCACATTAAGGTTAAAAAAAAAAACAACCCACAAACAAACCAACCCACGAAAACCAACCCCCAAGTGAAAAACTGGACCTAGTGCTTTGTTTGCAACACCACTACTGTAGCTCCTTGGAATATCTTGGCATTGGGGTGTAGTTTTCCCGCATTTCAGAGGACACCATGAATAAAGAGCTCTGCACGGATCAGTTCATCCTCTTCTTCATTATGGTATTGTAGAAATCCAGCTGACACCTTGAATCTCAAAGAAAGGTAGGGTAGATCTATCTGAAAAATATTCAGAGGGGGGTGACAGGATGGGCTCAGAGCAAGGAAAGACTTTCTTAGAAAGAAAGAAAAAAAATTTTGGGAAAGGAACAGAATGGGGGAGGCAGAACATGAAAGAGTCCCATAAAATTGTAACTAGCATGGAGAAGTCATTTGCTATTTCTTTGAATTTTGGAGCTCAGGGACATCAAAGCAAACAGAAGGAGAAAAGGTTCTTCATGCGGTTGAGTAGTTCAGCTGGGGAACTCTTTGCCAAAGGATGTTGCAAATGCTAAAAAAAGTCCATGGTTTGTGGAGAGGTTTTATGTGTTGGTGGAGGAACAAAATGTTTTGTGTGACTACATGTACAGAAATGACTTCTGGTTCAGGAAACCACTCAACTGAAAAAAAAAAAAAGCAGATTTTGAAGCTATCTTCATTTTCCTAATCTTTTTTGAGTGGGCCATAGGTGGTCTACTCAGTATTATTTTCCTTTATCACTTCACAGAATTGTCTGGTGGGTGATTTTTGGTTGTTCGGTTGTATCTACGCACCAATATTATAAAAAATGTATTTTATTCCAAATATTGTAATGTGGTGGCTGAAGGCAAGGAAAAAGGGGAAGGAGAATGCAGCAGCTTGTGCGGACGTATTATTATGCAGGAATTGAGAGAATTATTATGCTTACTTGAGCACACTGAGGGAATCAAAAGATCTTGGTTCCCTCTGACTGTCCGTTCTTGGTCGTCACATTTCAACAGCTTGGTTGAAATTCTGTACTTTATAGGCTCATTTGAATGACAGGTACGCTACATCCATTGCCAAATTTACGCATTTGAGAACTTTTTGAACAGAGGCAAAACTGGAATCTACAGATGCAGCTGCTGGGAGGGTGTTTCCTGTTCTAGCTCTCAAGACAGATTTGGCAAGACACGTTAGCAGGAGTCTGGTCAGGAAAGCAGACTTTTTCCTGCGGGCTTCCAACCTCTGTAAGCTCTTGAAGAACTTGATCGCTCAGAAAAATTAGCCCTAGAACTCAGCCTGTACCTATTATCTATTTTACTGCTGTGTTTTATTTTGTTTTAATGAGTACTGTTAGATAATGCGGAGTCTAGTAGTAAAGTTGGATTTCTTTTAAAGCAAGTTTAATTTTCCTTCTATCTTTCTACGTTTTGCCTACTCTTGGCTTTGTTGTATATAGCCAAAGTAATTTTTCTGTGTGCTCTTTCTTGAAAGTTTTTTATGTTGAAATAAAATTCAAAAGGGAACTACTGCCAAAAAAAAAAAAAAAGAACAGAACTTAATACAGAAAGGTGCACTGGGATCGAAGGAGATACCTATGCTAACAAATTTAATGCTTGTATTTGGGTATATTTAATGCTTATATAGGTAACAAACCCAACTGGACTTATTCTTCCTCTACTATAAGATATGTATGTGTAGACTTAACTGCTTAGGCATTCTTCTTAATTTAGTTTTTAATAGCAAGCTAACACAGAACAGGAAATCAACGGAGTTCAAGAGCTGTAAATACGAATTAGAAGCTTTTTTCCTTGTAATATTCATCCTTGGGAGGAAAAAAAAAAAAGAACGGCTAAATATGTTCTTTCCTCTTTGTTTTCTCTTTTGAATTTGGGCCAATGTGGGTGTGGAATTTTGGTGCCAGCTCCAAAGTTTGAGTTCACTGTAGACCTGTTAGTAACCCGCCAGCTGTAATTTGGCACAGTCCCTAGCTGGGGATTAGGAACGTGGAGCCAGCAGAAATTTCAGGCAAGAGATGGCAAAAAAGCACGTGTACTTGTCTCCGGTGCTCCCCATTCATTCTCAGAGGGACATGGAAGAGAAAGCTGTGGTGAGAAGGCCGGGCAGGCCCTCACGGGGTGAACAAAGTCTCCAAGTGCCTGTGAGTTCTGGGAGGTGAAGGTCACAGGAGCCGTATCGGGCCACTCTGGGTCTACGCCATAAACCGTCCATAAAGAGCTCTTGTGCGAGGCGGGCCTCGTGTTTTCTCTGCCTGTGTTTGTTTTTCACCGGCACCCCATCAATTCACAGCGCAGGGTTAATAAAAAACCCCACACGAGTCTCAAGGTGTTTCCTTTAAACCCCCTTGGAGGTTGGGTAGGTGGACAAGACCAGGCAGCTGCCCCGGTGCCCAGGCCACTACTGGTCTGTGCTCCTCAGAGCAGCACGATTTCACCCCTACTGCCTGGATCTGGCGTGATTAAGCTGTAGGGATGCGTTTTTAATGAAGTTTATCTGAAGAAAAATTTTGCGCGTAACATAAATCCCAGGAATCTGTCACGAGAGGAAGACCTTGAATCATCTTGGCCACCCCACCAGCAGATCTAATCCTTCTTATCACCGCCCGAAGAAGACTAACCCCCAATTCTGGTTAACGGGAAGACAAAGTTCCTCTCTCTGATCTTCCTGGCCCTCGATTCATTTTTATTCAACTTTTAAAAAGGATATCTGTGACCTTGACTCTCGTTTTGTCTTCTTAAGCATCTCCTGGCTGTCTTCAGATTCCGTGACATTTTGCAACATTGCATTTGGGCTGAAAATTCATATTAATAGCAAGGTCGAAAGAAGCACACTCTAATACCTCGGAATCGCGGCAGCCATTCATCAAGTTTAATTGCCATCAGGTCGACTTAAAAGATAGCAGATTTACCTACCCTGCATTACACAATAAAGGAGTATTATATGGAAAATACCAGAAAGAGACAATTATTTTAGCAGGTGCACACTGGTTTGAGCTAATTTCTAAGCTAATGAGCCGAGTTCCCATGTTTTGTTTTGGGTTTTTTTGACAGCATTCTGAAAATAGTCAAGGTTTTCCATAGCTTTTATGACATTATAAAGTTGAAAATCCCAAGCAAAAGAAAAAAATAATTAAAAAAGAATATTCTTTTACAAGTCAGCCAGTTTTACCAAGGATTTTCAGGACCATTGGAAAGTTTTGTATGGAAATAACAGAAGGCCAGGCTGATGCTGTTCAAACGTGGCTTTTTTGCACATCTCACTATGTCAAGATACAGATAGAACAACTGAAGTTATTTGGTCACTTGTCTGTCTGCTCCACAGGGCTCCATGATGTCTTATCTCCAATTCTAGTCATTTAAAAGGTCAAAGGATTTTTTTTTTAAAAGACAGCTAGAGCAGTGTGTCAGGAAGTGAGATAAGGAAAACCCTTTTATGTTTGAAAATATAGTCTTATCTTAAAGTTCACTTTTCATTTAAAAATGAAGGTCAGCTCTGAAAAGAACAAACAATATTTTATTATGGAAAGGAAGCAAATACAATTGTTGCCCTTTTTTTTTCCAGTGGAAGAACACAAGAATTTTTGTTTTCTACAATTGTGAGTTCATCACCTTTCATAACAACTGTGGTTTTATATCTACCTATGTTTATTTTCTTAAATAGTGGCCTTACCTTTGTGGCAAAATGTAGTTATAGAAAGAGAACAAGACCTGAAGTTCTAGGCAAGGCTTTTCAGTGGAGAAGCCATTTCATCATCGGATTTAGAAACTATTCTGTGATAGAGGAAGTTTTAATAAATCAGAATGAATAAGCTCATGACTAAGAAAACTATCTAGACCTCCTTATGAATAAGAGTATCCATTTCTCACAGCTGATCATAACACATTTATTATACGGGAAAGTATAACTCTTTTTTAGTCTACAAAATGACACTATGAAACCCTGACCTTAAAAAATTGACAATATGTCACCTACCTAAGCAGTTCAGTGTTGATGTTTCTGGGAATAACAAAAAAAAAAAGTAACACCAGTATAAGTAGTGAAATATCTGAATCATAGGCAGGTAATTAAAAGTACTCCCAAACCTCATATTTTGATTAGTCAGGAATTACTACAGCTGCACATGGCATTGGCAACAAAGCATAAGACCATTTGATACTCACTTGATTTGGAATTTATTACAGATTTGAGATGCAGACCTGGCCAATTGCAAAGTTTTCTACGTATTTTATAAACTGTTGATCGTACGATTACTATAGCTGAACTATTTCACAGCAATTTAGTTAATTCAGGAAGCAAATCTTATCAAATAATTTTCTGGCCAGCAAAGATTTCTCTTGACTGGCTGCAGAATTGTTCTTGGATGTTTCTATGTATTAGTTGCTGAAACATCCTCTTTGCTTCCTTGTGCTCTTTCTTCTGCAAGGAAGGCAGTAAGGAGTCCTTGCAGAGTGATTCAAAGTGCAACATTCAGGAGAGGAAAAGATATTTATCTCAACCTCCTTGATGAGGCATTAATAGTAATCTCCCTTGAAATTCTTGCAGAGATCTATCTAGTTTATTTAACAGAAGCCTAACATTAGGATACACAATACCTGTATTGCTGTGAGCCAATTAACATACAAACAGAACCCATAAAAACATCTTGCTGACTGAAGACCAACCAATATGACTGCATCTCTGAGGTATCAGTGTCAGTCACTGGTGAGCTCATCACGACCTCAGGACCACACAGCACATCAGTTGCTTTTGGACATATATTCTCAGCTGAAAGTGAAGTGGTTCTTGGGATTTAACTGCCTTTTTCACAGCCCTTCCATCTTTTCTAATTTAGCCTTATACATGTTCTCATATTCTTCTTGATCTCTACAATTCCCTGAAAGGAGGGGGGAGGCAGAGGGATTCAGCCTCTTCTCTAAAGGAACAGACGATGGGATAAGAGGAAACGGCCTCAAGTTGCACCAGGGGAGATTTAGGATGGATATAAGGAAGAATTTCTTCATCCAAAGGGTTTTCAAGCCTTGGACAGGCTGCCCAGGGCAGTGGTGAAGTCACCATCCCTGGAGGTATTTAAAAACTGGGCAGATGTAGTGCTGAGGGACATAGTGGTGGCCTTGTCAGTGTTAGGATGATGGTTGGACTTGATGACCTTAAAGGTCTTTTTCAACCTAAATAATTCTGTATTTCATATTTCTTTCAGTACTAACGTACTGAATGGTCAAATAGATAATGCAGTATATCTGTCAGATGAGCAGCATCCACAGAGTTCTTGGTCATCTATATATGGATAACATGGGAAAAAAGATTAATGAAGGTGTCTTGGCATTGAGATCTTTGAAAAATTGTGTAGGAAAATCAAGAGTTTCTTGCAATGTCTGCTTAGGAGCTACTGAAGAGGTACAAACGTAGCCAAAAGCACATAGAACTGTGCAATTCCTGTTTGCACATTTGTATTGTTTCCAGATTGTTTTCTTCTAATGACATTTCATGTGTAGTAGAATTCATTGTATTATTATTCATTCCAATGAAGCCAGTTATGGTTCTCTATTATGGTTCCAGCTGAATTGCTTCCATTAAACAAAAAATATTCTGCAAATGTTTGCTAGCATATCACAATAAAATTCTGGCAATTAGAATGGTTTTTGTGTGAAATTCTCATATACTTTTGAGAAATAACTCTTCTTGCAGACAAAATCTTCTTTATTTACAGGAGAAGAAAAATCACAGAAACAATGCTGGACTTATTTTAAAAGCTTTTGAATTGACCATGACGCAATCGTGTCAGATGTTACCAACACAGAATCATAAACAACTTATAATTGGAAAGAATTATTTTGAGTCATTCCGTTGACTTGAAAAGAATTTTCTATTAACCTTGATAGCAAATTCCATCACCTCTTTTTGTTCCCTCTGGGGGGGACATTTTTAGATGAAGAAATAAGCCGTACCTATTTAATGAATTATCCATTGCAAAATTCTTCCCTCAATTCCAGTCATTGTATCAAACCTTTACTATTGCCTGGGAAAAGTCACTTACAATCTGTCAAGTGCTCTAAGATGTTTACCATGTGAAAGAGGAAGGATTAATTTTGTTTTGTGATGGAAAAGCAAAAGGAAATGTTTTTGCAGCAAACAGCATCCAATCTTCCAAATTGCCCAAGTGAAAGTTACGATCCATCAAAAACTTACCTGCTTCTCTGTTTAGACTAGTGTTTTAGAGCAGGGGAAGGAGGCATTTTCTTGAGCTCCCCCGAATTATAAAGTCTTACAAAAAAGAATGAAAAAGTGACTTTTTAAGCATTGATATTGGTAGCAATGTCCTGTTTCTCCTATTGAAATACAAAGATAAGTTTAAGCCTTATTTCTATACAGAGTTTCTGGTTTTTGCATTAGACATGTTTCGTAAGATGCATAGCTCAGAGCTTCCTTTTTTATTCAAAATAAGGGATGATTTTCCACCTACTTCAAATTGGACAGAACATAATCCACGGGGTATTAAACGAGGGACTAGGCAAATGATTTGGCTGAAATAAAACTGACCTGAAGCTTTATGCAAAACTGAAACAGGAATTTGTAGCTTGCAAAAATCTGATTTAAAATAACCTTCAAGTTTAATAGGTTGTTGTCGGGAGGTAAAAAAAAAAATATTATTTACTAAAGCTTGCAAAAGAGTCTGTTCTACAAGGCCTACAACCTAATTTGGGGGGGGGGGGGGGGGGGGCGT
>JAOTQQ010000032.1:76901647-76929610 GCA_026546715.1 Gallinago undulata | reverse complement strand
GGGGTTCAAGGGCAGGTTGGAGGGGGCTTGGAGCAACCTGGTGTGGTGGGAGGTGTCCCTGCCCAGGGCAAGGGGTGGCACTGGATGGGCTTTAAGTTTCCTTCAAACCCAAACCATTCCATGATTCTAAGTGTATGTTGCTGCAGATCTTTCTTTTTTTAAGTCGTGTTCTTCCCTTGCACCGCTGACCAAGTGGAAGTTAAATGCTGAATTCAGTGGTGATGCCTCTTGTACATGGCCCTGTTCTTTGTAGCTATAGACAAGAGGCACTTGATAAAGACAGTGCCTCCAGGAGATCCCTAGCTGGAGTTTAAGCAGAAGGAGAAGTTTTTTCCCTACCCCAGTAGTGTTTAAAGAGGGCTCTGTAGCACACAGAGTGAGCATGTGCTTCTCACCATGAAGCCGTCCACCCTGACGCCGCAGATAAGAAAGGCTGTGAGATCTCTTCACGTATCACCTTGTCCTCTCCCAGCCTCAACGTTGAGATAGATTGTTTTCATAGATGCTGTTTGTTGATCACACGTGCGTGGTCAGCTGTGGCTCTGGAAAGTGTCTTGAGAATTTAGGCCAAAGGCTGCAGAAACATCACTGGGAACTACATGGGGAAGGAGAAATCACACAATATGATTTTCCAGTTTGGGTACTGTTGGATACAGAGGCTGATAGTGTTGGTTCCCCCAATTCTTCAAAGTACCAGAGCTGCAGAGGTAGAATTTAGAGTCTTTCATTAATCTATTTTTAATCATTATTTTTCACTTATAAACTTTAAGGAAGTATTTCAGTGGGTTTTTTCTGATTTGGATTCCTCCTTTTATTTTATTTCACCTTGCATCAGTCAACAGCCTACACCTGCAAGAAATTATTATTTACATCTTCTAATGAAAAATAAAGTTTGGAAAGGATAAATGAGAGCTGAAGACCTCAGATAATGCCTAAATAAACATCAGTTTCATGTTGTTTTGCCTCTCTATAAAAAACATTGTAAGCAGCATTAAGCGGTTGTATGCTGTTATGGTGCCATCATGGCAACCTTTTTTAAAAATATTAACATTATTTAAATTTTAAGGGAATTAGATACCCATCCCATTTTTGGATGGCCTGAGTATTAGGAGCAAACATTTTACCCGGACTCCTACAATGAAGACCAGATGCCTTTCCAAATACTGTGCTGTAATTCAACCATATTTTTATTGGACACGGTACAGGAATTACAGGGTGAAATTCCATGGTTTCTGTTATGTAAGAACTGGGACTAAGTGATGGTGCCATCCCTTATGTCACTGAAATCACTGACGATCTCATCCCGTCTTATTTAGTCAAATTTTACTTCCTTGGTTCTTGCGGTATCGTAATCCCACTCCCTCTCCAGCCACTGAAGTAAGTTCTGGGGAAAACTTTGCTGGCAAGATGTAGATTTTTTTTTTAATGTAGTGAACAGGAAAAAAACCCAAAACCTTGGAAAAACCTTCCTGTGGTATTTCCACTGTGCTTTATATGCTTATTTCACTTCAGGAGCAAGCTGAAGGGAACGCATAGCTGTGGTTTTGCATTCACTTTAATGCTGTTATCACCAGGCAATAAATCAAGGAGTTTCTGCTGGGTTCCTATCTTAAGCATCAGCTTTATCAGCAAAATCGAGATACTGATAAAAAGAAATAGAACCTATTTCTAATTCCCATGAATTTGCAAATGAGCATGCCTACTGAAAAACAGTTCCAAAATCCTCAGGTTCACTTCTGACGGGCTTCACAAATTTTCTTTAGAGCTTGGAAAATATCTCCTCTTCATTGGTCAGCATTCTAAAAGTGTTTTATTTATTGAGTCCGTATGGTGCCAAAACTTTTGAAGAACTCTAATGCCATTAAAAACCTCTGCAACGTTTAACCCACATTCAACTATAAAATGAAATTTTACATGCCTTTTCTCTTTTTGTTAGGCAAGATCATTTGAAAGGAAGAAAATTGGAGTGTCCCTTCTAATGTAAGACCCAAGAACCAAAAAAAAACACCCCCACCCTACCAAAACCCGACCTGTAGTGACCAACGTCAGTGGGAAATGGAACAAAACAATAGGTAAAATGTGACCTCTGGGCTCTTTTTCCTTCGGGTCTGTTGAAGCCATTGGAAAACTCGGGTACCCTCTGCTGGCCACGCAACCCAGCTGTAGCCCCGGGGATGCTGAGAGCCCGGCCAGCAGCTTGGAGCAAGAGCTGCCTTCACTTACATCCTGTTAAAACAGAATACAAAACAAAAACCCAAAACAAAACAAAAAAAAACCAACCCAAAAATAACATATAAGAAACTGCTATTTGGGAAAAAAATATCAGGCTACTAGGGGAGTACTATAAAAAAAAAAAAGAGCATTGCTAATTAATCTCTGTGATGTTCCAGCTTTTAAAGGATTTTTAGACGCTAAGTCTCCATCCGAGGGTGTTTTTCGGGGTGTGTTGTGCAGGGCTATGACCCGCCTGCTCCTGCCATCCCTCTTCTCCGTCCCGTCGGGACTCACCGCGGCTGAGCGGGGGGCGTGCGGCGTGTTTTCACGCTTTCACACGAGAAAAAAAAAAGAACCCCACTGCAGATAGGTTATTTCTTTGAAGTGGAGCTCTGCTCGCAGAGGTAGCCGAGCTCGCTTTTAAGCAGAAACCAGTGGAGTTAAAAACTTTGGTTCAGCCCCTTGAAAAAAAATAATGTGTGTTTGGTGCCTTGCAGTTCACGGGGTTAAAGAGGTAAATGGTTCGGTGTATACCATAACCCCCCCCCCCCCCCAGCTAAAAAGAGGACAATAATGATAGAGCCAGCCACTTTGGCAGAGGTGGAGAGTAACTAGTTAGAATAGTTAATCTTTTGAGACACGTCCCCGGCGTTAAGTGGATTCTTTCTGGTTTTTGGGGGAAGGAGCAGCAGCTGGATTCCGTCAGCCCTGACTGGGGCGGTCTTGTTAGTGTAGGGTGACCTCGGGAGCACTAACACAGATAATACTGGCACCTCTCCCCGCTCTAATCAACTACCAGTCTGAGCAATTCTGCAGGAGATGGGGGCATTAGGGCCGTATTATTCCAAACAAAATCCGGTGATGGTAGCCCAGTATTGTGACAGCAAAAGACGGATTCCGCCTTTCCCACCCGAAGGTTTCTTTTAATGCTGAATTGGGGGGAACGGGCTTTAAAAGCCACGCAGCTCCGTATTTTCTCCCTTTCCCCCAAAAGTCATGTTTTCGCAAAACTCGAAGTGTTTGTGTCAAGCGTGTCTAAGCTAGAGCTCTCACGGTTTTACTGCCGCGTATAAAACTGTATATAACCGCAAACACACGCAGTTAATGTGCTCTCCTGACGTCTCCTTCCGCACAGATTAGGGCTGGCAGGAAAACAAAGATTTCTGGGAATTTAACCGGAATGGGAAAGACTCAGGTTCAAGTTACTGCTCGGTCCTGTCCCGTTCTCGAGCTGGGCACGGAACAGGGGTCTCCTAGATCTGAGCTGACTGCTCTAGGGGCTGGACGAGGTGCTGCTTTGGGGATATAAAATATGTTTGACCGTATATATAGACATGCCCTATTTTGACCATTTTCAAAGAAACTTTC
Source organism: Gallinago undulata (assembly GCA_026546715.1). Lineage (NCBI taxonomy): Eukaryota > Metazoa > Chordata > Aves > Charadriiformes > Scolopacidae > Gallinago > Gallinago undulata. Next base: position 76,926,028 of record JAOTQQ010000032.1, on the reverse strand, counting down.
TCAAAACTGACCACTTCTCGTGATGCACAACAGCTTTCACTGTAAATACTGCCTGTCGTAAAGTCTTCAGTTTATTCAGCTAATATTGCTAGTTGGATTTGGTGATCTGAAAGGTCCCTTCCAACCTGGGCAATTCTATGATTCTATGGAAAAAAAAGTCAACAAGGTGTTGTGTGCAAGGTAGAATATATTAATTTTATAAGTAAGAGCAATTCTGTTAATCCTTATCATTTATATGTTTTTTTTTAAGAAAAGAAGCAATACTCACGCTGTCAACTAATTTTGGCTTGCAAATACAAAATGTGCATAGTTTGAGTTTTTGGGTGTGCTTGGCCCATTTTAGCAGTTGCAAATGTTCTCGAGATCCCTGGGTTACTGGAGCGTTGCTGCAGCGCCTTGGCCCTGGGTGACACAGAGACACGAGTGGCTTTGGATGTGTTTGAGAGCGTTCGACTCTGAAATTCAGCTCCTACTGTTGAAATCACAGCAGAAATAAATGTGTGCATCTGAGAGAGGAGCATTTACATCTACTTTGTTGTCAGGGGAGAGGAATGGGATACCATTTATCCCCTCCCAAATAAATATTTAGAGTGCAAATATCTGAAGTTAGCTGAGAAATCCCACCTTTGAATTGCCTATTAAATGATAAAAGCATAATTGTCACCTGCCAAAAATTTGGGGGGCTTGCTTGCCCCCAGTCCTTCCTGTGAAAGGTGGGGATAAACCCCAATTTTCCCGGGTAGCTTCACTTAATAGGAATAAGAATTGTATTCCACTCTCTGTTGGCAATTTTAATATGACACCACCAGCTTTATTTGCTGTTATAGCTATTTTTAATATATTTTATATATTGCAAATTATAGCTATTATGCTAAAGATTGTCTTGGGAGGCAAACCCATTGCTCAATGTGAGGCAGGAACTCAGGATGTCCGTGGGGTTGAGGACTCTGCCGTAACAAACCCAGCCATGGAGGTGGGATGCAGAATTTCTTTGATGTAGGGGAAATGTTGTAGGAGAAGTGGGGATGTTGTATAATTTTGTAAGCTTTTAGGAGAGCATGGAACTTGAAAGCCTGATCCTTAAGAAATTCATCACTTCAGAAATGCAACATAGTCCTTTACCCCTCAAACCATTGATCTCAGATGAAGGATAGGTATCGTCCTGCTTGTGAATCACTAAAGCAGGCATTTCAGAGCTTTAGTTTTCAGAGATTTTGGTAGAAAGAAAAAGGATTTGGAGGTTCATGAGCTCATCTCATTTTCCAGTGAAACTTTTTTTCCTTTTTGAATAGGAAGGAGTGAAGAGAGGGAGAAAATGCGATTCTCACACAACTTTTAGAGGGTAGAAGGATATAAATGTAAAAAAAAAAGAAATCGGAGAGTTTTTAATTTCACTTAAAAAAAAAAAAAGGAAGAGAAACTCATCATCATAGAAATGAGCACTAACTTGGTGCTTTGGAAGATTACCTGGCCTTCAGTTTCATCCCTTATCTGCTTGATACGGATGGGGGATGTAATCTTGATCTCCCTTATGAGTTTCCTTGCTGCAAAGGAATTCTTGTTCTCCCTGTAAGTTCTTTCCAAAACAACCCACATTTAAAGTGCAAATGTAGATAAGGTAAACTTCAGAACCATCACAATTTTTGCAACCTCCCCACTTTGCTGATTAGACAGATTAGGTTTCAATCACAGATCCCCTGGGGCATGTGGGTTGGTGACTATGAGTCTCTTGCCCCTGTGGTCTCTGTGACCTATCTCTTCACACCCATCGTTGCCTCCACTGGTTCTATTTCTTCTCCCATGAAGTCCCTCAAAGTGGTTTCTTCTGGCCCTGGCAAGGCATTTTCCAGATGGAACACTGTCAGCAGGGGGAGCGTCAACAGCACCAGAGACTCTCCCACAGGGGCCACCGGGTCTTCACGGGAGGAACAGGGACGGACTGGCCAAAGCTGGAAGAGAGAAATTTGGCCATTAAATATAGCAAGGACAGTTCCATGCTGGAAACTGTTGACTCACATGTAAAAGATAGAGAACTCATTATATTTAAATGGAAAGGGAAAGATGTCAACCTATATACATATTTGAGGTGCCATAAAAAAAGAGGCAGCATACGAACTGTGGGATTGTGCTTGAGATCTTTCCTCAATTTATGTTTAAATTACTTTTTTTTAAATATTAATTTATTTATTTTTTTTTCCATTCCTTGTTCCATGACTCTCTAGAGAGTTAGTTCTTTGCTGGTGAATTTCAAGGCTAACGAATCACGTTGAGACTGACCAAATAAAAAACAAACCAATTTTGAATACGCTGGCATTGAAAGAAAATAACCCGGGTAGTCTGCGGTGTCTGGGCACGCTGTGTCCTTGGCTGGTTCTTCCCTTTTGTGAGTCATTGTTTTCTGGCAACTGTTGATTACCCCTCCATGTACATTTGTGAAAATTTCAGCTAAGCTGGGCTGTTGCAATTAGTGCAAACATCAATATAATATACATCATCGGATGCCTGGAGGGAAAAGGTGCACCCTGGATTCTGTCTTAAGGATCCAGCATTATTGTATATAACACAATATATGAAAATTTCTATAAAATTATCTTGTGATATTTTAACATGCAAAATGAGGGATGCTAGCTACTGAGATGTGTATGCAAAAAAAGCAAGTAAAATTCACTGTAAGGTTGTTAAAAGGAAATATATGTTTCAGCTTCTTATGTGCAATGAGTCTAGGACAAAAGCACAAGTTAGTGGGTAATCACTCTGACTATTCAAGAGAACCAAACACCAGGGACAAAGAAACATGTAAGAATCTCCAACCACAGGTGGTGTTTAGGAAGCCTGGGTTTTTTGACGTGATGCTATTTGGGGGGCATAAGCCTGTGCTCAGACTTGCCCCTCCGTTGGCTGATGTGAGCAAAGTGTCATTCATTTCATACCCTCAGTGATTTAAGAGTTGCAGATAAAATGTTCCTATGAATCAATTCTCTGGAGAACCTGATGAGGTAGACACCTTCTGAATGCATTTATTTCAGACCAGTTATTCTGTATTCTGCTAGAGTAAAATTTACAGAGAAAAGTGTGGTGCTGGTATATCTGGTGATGATGGTGGTGCGCATCTTTTATTATTGCCTTGTGGCCTCTTCTACATTCAATTTCTCCTTCAGCTTGAGTGACTTGCAGTGGGCCACCTCAGAAGGGGGCCTGTCCCAGCCAAGGAAACACAACGGGGAGCTCTTCTTAGACCAGCAGTGAATGCTCAGGACAAAGACCAGAGACAGATCAGAAGAAGACCGTGCCCAAGCTGGGGAGATGGCGGCTCCTTTTGCAGGTATGAACCCTAGCCAGTATTTTTTAAAGGCTTTTACTGAATCCACTTTCACCTCTGTTTTAGCAAAAACACTAAGGTGCATATCTAGCACTAAGCACCAACAGCAAGATTGTTATCAGGGAACATTCATTTATGTAAACGTGGGTTTGGATTGTCCTGCTTCACGTAATTAAGACCTGTATATTTGTGCCAGCCCACACTTGTGACATGAGTCTTGCTATTTAAGTACTAGAGGATCCCAATATCTCATGAAAATGTCCTCACTTTTGTGTGTCTGATATCATGTGAGAAATGATTCTACATTTTATATTAATTTCTTTCTTACAACTTTTTTTCACCAAACAAGGGTTGACATGTATGGGAGAATTAGCTGGGAAATTATTTAATTCCCAGGTTGCGTTATGCTTGACAGCTCTCAAGGCTTCCTCCACGATGCAGAAAGAGCTGAATCTTGCCCTGCAGAGGAGGAGGACATTCTCATTGGCCAATGGGACCTGCCGTTCCTGGCACAGCAAAGATGCAAGGAAGGGTAGAGGATGGCGTTAAGAGTTACAGCTGGTGCCATCCTTGCTGCTTCTCCAGAAGAGATGGGAAGGTCCTACTTCCACCCCACTACTGTTTCTGCTTCCCCACGGCTAGAACCAGACAAGGCTCCCAGAGCTTTGGCATTGGCAATGCAGGTTGGAGGATGGTGGTTGGTTCAGGACTAGAAGATGTTGGCTCATGTAGGTAGATGTCTTCTTTGCTCATGTTTACATCCCACCCTAAGTGCTTCTTGTAGCACACCATCAGAACACACTGCAATTGTTTTAATGTATTTTTTTTTAACACACAGGGCAATGGAGCTGGTGAGGGGTCTGGAGCTCAAGTCTTGTGAGGAGAGGCTGAGGGAGCTGGGTTGTTCCGCCTGGAGAAAAGGAGGCTGAGGGGAGACCTTCTCCCTCTCTCCAACTCCCTGAAAGGAGGGGGTAGCCAGGGGGGGTCGGTCTCTTCTCCCAAGGAACAGGCCATGGGACAAGAGGAAATGGCCTCAAGTTGCACCAAAGAAGGTTTAGGGTGGATAGTAAGTAATTATGGATAGATTCCATAATTTTTTTATGGAAAGGGTTGTCAAGCCTTGGACAGGCTGCTCAGAGCAGTGGTGGAATCTCTATTCTTGGGGGTATTTAAAAGCTGGGCAGACGTGGTGCTGAGGGACATAAGTCAGTGGTGGGTTTGTCACTGTTAGGTTGATGGTTGGACTCGATGATCTGAAAGTTCCCTTCCAACCTAGATGATTCTATCATTCATTTCATTTTATAAATATAGAAGTACTTTTCTTTTCTGCAGAAGCACAGAAGGACAGAGTGGTATGGGATCACACAGGAAGTTTCTGGTAAAGCAAGGCCTTTATTTTATCACTTCCAAGTCCTAAAGCAGACCCTCAGCATAATGATCCTCCTTCTCTGTATGTCCTTGCAGTTGTGTTAAAAAATACTGTAGAGCTGTGATTATCTTTTTCTCCTGGGCTGTTCTTCTACAGCATGTGTGTATCTTGGGCTCTGCAAGCTGAATAGGTACATTTTTTTAAACCAATCGGTATATATAGGATTCCTATGTTTAAAAATGCCTTTGAAGACTCGCCCAACGCTCACTGGAGCCAATGACATCTTTATTTAATTTCAGAGGAAGACGCATCAGGATGTGGATGAGAAGAGAAACCGTGGTCCGGCTTCTGCCCCGAGAATTAAAGCAGGCATGCTTGAAGGTGTAGGACATCATTTTCTTGTAGAAGGAATGGAAACACCTGGGACCACGAAGTTTTTACAAAAATGGCTCGGTTTCCCACTTCCTGAAGTATGCACTACTGTCTGAAGCAGCACCCATCCGAGGGGAACTTCAACATCCAGGTATCTTCTCTGAGGAGACTTTTTTCAGCAAATTTCCTTACATTTTCTCTCCAGTCTTGCCTGAATTCAGAAGAGAGCTTCCCATTTAAAATACATCCAGAATGACATTGTAATCTACAAGACCGTTGTAAAGCAAATGAAAATAGCTGTCTGTATTTTGCTTTACGTAGCAATGTCTTCATTGGGCCAATGGCTACTATTGAGTTTCAACAGTTTCTTTTCAAGTTGAACAAAGTTACAGCAAACTGAAAATCCCATTGAGCCCATACAGCCAAAACTGTTCTGAAGTCCCCTGGACAGATTTGTTGCTAATTGTAGCAACACTGCGTCCTGTTAATTAAACAGAATGAAGGAGCGGAAAGTCTTCATGGGTCAATTTTTAGACTTTTTTTTTTTTTAAATTGAAATGGAGAAAAAACCCCCTGTGTTTTAAAGCAATAGTGACATGAAAAAACATAATACGTCAACCTGTTACCGTTAACAGAGTTGATTATTTTCTAAAAAAACCTACAGAGATGGTTATTTTCTTAAAACCATTTTTTTTTTTTAATCTGGGAAAATGTGTTGTTTCTGACAAAAAATATGAAATAAAAAATTGACAGTCCAATTTCAACTTCATCACAATCTTTTAGGATTTTAATTTCAAAATATCTCCATTTCAAACTTTTATTTACTGTAAATTATAATACAGGAAATGGATGGAAGCTGTCTTGATTTGACCTTAAATTATTTCTCTAGGGAAGGGGGGAAAAATGTGCACCACTCGGGAGGGTGAATACATGGTGGGCAGCACTGGGGTACGCTCAGGGAACCTTCACTGCCGTCAGAAGTTCTGTCCCAATAAACACCAGAGAAGACCAGTTTGGAGGTGCGTGACACAGGAGTGGGAGTGAAACATTGGGCTGGGGTGAGACGTGGTCAGGAAGAATTATAATTTTTCTTGCCAGCCTTGGGTACCACCTGCAGTTGGTGCTGTTGGTGCAGATTTACCCCTGGGTGGTCTACACTCTACTTTCACTGAACATTTTCGTTTGAAGACAACAGGAGTTGTGACTAAGAGAAAGAAAATGGATTTCTGGTAAACTGTAGACTTCCCTCAAACACTTGGCGCCGTCTTCAGAACAAAAGCCCTGATTTCAGCATCCCTCCTGAGCATTAAGCCTTTTGAACATCTTTCAGCTTTCTCCACTGCCCATCCATCTCAGCAATGAGCCCGCTGCCGCTGAGGAAATACCCTTTGAGAAGAGTATTAGGAAGTCCATTCCAGTGATTATTTTATAAGGAATAATGACCACTTTGTTTCATTAGTGGCTTTCTGGTTCTAATCAGACATTTATTTTTCACGTCCACCAAGGACGAGGATGTACAGCATATGTTAAGGGAACTGTGTGTGTGCCATATGGCTAAGAAGAATAAACGCCGTATAAAATGGAGAGAGTGAAAGAGGAAGAGTAAGGTAATATAATAGATAATGAACTCAGCTACATTATAGGATTTTATTGTTATGAGGCTGCAAAGACGAAGGGATACTGTGGAACACACATGGATTTTAAATCCCGGTGATTGTGTTTTACTTTATTATTCTAGGCTGCAGTTTCTTTTCCCTCACCCTGATCCGATGAGCCTGCAGTCATGAACTGAAAAAGACAGAAGGTTTAATTCTTGTATTTCTTTGTGCAGTCTAACTCCAGCTTCGGCAGAGGAAAAGCACATGAAGCCCAGACGTGTGAAACTGGAATTGCCCCTGAGAGGGACCTATGGTGCGTTGGCATTGGGGTAGGTTTTCTGTACTGCAAAACAGCACTCTGATAATTTCTGAGGTCCAAAAACACATACTCTGTCTTACGTTTAAAAAAAAAAAAAAATGTAGGCTCCAAAATCAATTTAAAGATTTCTTTTAGACCTTGGCTGGACTTCAGAAAGTGAATTTTCCCATTGCTCTCATCATCTGCTATTAAGGTTTGAAGTCAGGAAGCATCTTGAGCTCAATTCACTAGAATGAAGGGCTGAAATAAAAATGTTTTGATTTCCTAACCAAGAACCACAATTTTTAAGAGGTGTTCTGGAAAAAAATAAATTGCTTGTTGGATGATAGCATGAAATATACATGGGATATTTCAAACCATAATTTAGCACAAATTGTTACCTGATATTAGACCTACTTTGCTATTATTTGGAGTTTGGCTGATTCTGTGCTCAGAACCCCACATAGTACTGAAGCCTTTGGCCGTGGTATTAATAGTGAATTCCCCTTTTGGCTGGGCAATTGTCTGAGTTCCTATGGATACAAACCTGAAGAAATTATCAGAATGCAAACTGGGGCAGAACTATCTATTTTAATGCACACACAGCCTCATCTTAATAATGCCCCGTTGCACAGGAGCACTAATTTTTGAAAGTTAAATGCACTAAATGCCCACACTTTTAGGCTGTGTTGTTTCATACCCAGCCTGAAAGTAAATCATGGACTTGTACATCACGGACTCTCTGTAGTCTTATCGACATTGTCTATAATTTATGATTGTTATGATTGTTACAGCTACAGGTTATTTAACAGCAATATCTAAAACCTCTTCTCGTTATCGCCCTAACCTGTATCCTTCCCTTGAGAAGGATATTGGCATGGTTGGCAATATTAATAATTTTAATTAAAGTGAGTAAAACACCCCTGCCCTGATTTTTATTTTTTAAAGGAAGATACCGGGAGCCCTCCAGTTCTTACCATAGCATTCAGGATCAGATAAAAGCACACAGGACCTTACTCATTGGAGAAGCAGAGCAAGGGGTGTATAAATCCAGCTGGGTTTTCTTTCTGCCCCTTGTTTCAGCTCCACCTGGTAGATTTATTGCTCGGCTGGGTTTCGGTAGTCTGACTCCCCGTGGCGATTTCCCAAAGTCTGCCGGCAGGAGTACACCCTTTTGCTGCTGCAAAAGATTATGACATCATGGATGTTAAAAAGAGAATGAATGATGTGGTTGGCCGTGCGTTCAATATATTAGGAGAGAGGGGGTTATATGGAAACATGGCCTTTCTGTCAGGTAGAATGAATGAGATATATAATTTGTTTTGTCCTTCTCTTAAAAGAACAAGGGAAAGGAGATAATCTGTCTTAATAAGGGCATGCTTAGAGTATCAACCAACTAGAAAGTAATATATTTTTAAACATCCATATGTGATCCCCTTATTAAATTAGGATGTTGAGCTAAATTTAAAGTATCAATATATAAATCAGTCAGTCAGTTAAATTAGCCGGTTTTATACTGATAAATGGGAGTTAATAAAGCAATTACTTCTTTCTGAACCGTAAGGCTCTGGTTTCCAAATCAGTTGTATGAGTTATGGATTACTGACATAATTTACAAGTTTTCATTTACGTGACTTATACCCTTGATTTCTGAGGAATTAGCCCTTTATTGTATTAAAGGCGCGACAAAACAGCATTTGCGTAACATTAAGGTTGGGGCAAAGCAACAAAACTCTTCAATTTATGGTGACACAGCAGTCCTTACTCTCACTGCTGTTGTGCATAACGCACAGAGAGTGAAGGACAGAATTGTTGCCTTAATATTGAAGGTCGTGACTTTTCAATGTGTGTGCTGTGACCTATGTTCTATACCTGTAGAGTTTTGCCTTTTTTTTTTTTTTTCTTTCCCCTCTCATTTTCGTAAGCACACACCAGTAGCAGGCAGCTCTGCACCTACATTGGCCGTGTGCTATGAAAGAGGTGGTATTTTTCTATTTTTATGAGGCTCAGCCTCGCACAGGTTGATGTCATTGAGGGCTTGGAAATGGTCACAAAGTGGGTAAGGTCAACTTTATGTAGGGTGTGCCGTAAATAAGTTTTCATTTTAATTTTTCACACGCTTTTCTCCTTTTAACGCCCACCGCCTGGTATTTATCTTATTGTTCTAATCAGGCAGAAAGAGCCCATCTCTCGGGCCACGCAGGTCTTGAAGAGCAGCACAGACAGACGAGCTGAAGTCAGGTAGAGTTTTCCTAGAAGTCAATTAGTTATTTCCAAAACAGCTCTAAAATTCAAGAAAGAGGTAGTGGTTTGCAGATTGAAACGTTTTACTACCCTCTGCTGCGTTACTGGTCAGGAGCCCAGTAACATCAATGATAATAGCCACTATGAAAGAGGCTAATACATTTTGGGAAGACTTCAGGATGCATCCGGGTGGTGTCTGGGTGGTTAAGCTCGTTCAGTCTTTTAAAAAGCCAAAAAAAGCCAAAAAAAGCCAAAAAAACCTGGTTGAAAATGTCACGTTCCTCATGAAAAACATATTTGGTTGGGAAGCGACACGCTGAGAAATCCAACCTGGCTACACAGGGCTTGAGACATTCCAGGTTCCAGGAAGGAAAGGATAAGAATGCAGACAAAAAAGCTGGGCAGAAGTAAGGGAACCAACAGCCCATAGAAGTAAAATTCTCAGGGCAAAGAGTAATTTAAAAAAAAAAAAAAAAAAAAAAAAAGCAAGATTTATGTAGCCAAGAGTAGGATTACCCTGAGATCTGGCCCAAACATCAGACCCCGTTTTACAGACCAGCAGAATTAACAGGGGTCTGGCAAAAGAGCAGCTCCAGGCTCCTTACTTGCTCTGTGATGTTTACCTCACTGGCCAGAAACTGGGATGAATCCTTTGAGAGACTGACTTCCATCTCCCCATCCAAATGTCAGCAGCAAATAGACAGGCGAGGCTCCTAGAATCTGCCTTTCCTATATTCCTGTCACTATAAAGAAATTATTTTCATTAATAAAAGGAACTTTCCTATGACGTGAATTTCATTTTTTCCCCACTGAAGGGCATTTGAATACTCTGAAATGTTTACCCCAAGGTACTGTACTGTATTATATATTTTAAAGCTCAGAGAGTTCAAGCTTCAAATATTAATGAGCCAAACAATAGGTCCTGACAGAGGCAGTCAGGTGGTGATCTCCCTGGTATGTGCCTGAGACCAAGTGTGGTTTTCAGATGTCAAACTGTATAAAAATGCTTCTGAGGAAATATCATAATGGGTTTTTCTGTAATTTTACCAAAGTTTACCCTCCAGCCTCGTGTAATTGGATAATACCTGTTATGTCAAACAGCTTCGAGCAGAGCAATTTGCCCTGCACCACTGGCATTAATATTATCATCAAATAATCAATAATCCTGCTAGTTATGTTGGTGCTACGCATCATCTGAACCTCAGGCCTGGCTAACAGAAAAGTAAGTGGCTTTAAATGAAACATAAACTGACCAATCACTATCCAATGGGATATATTCATAATAAAATATTAAAGCCTCCTAATAAACTTTATTGCAAAGGCCGATGTTTGATAGACCTAACAGAAACTGGTTAAATTTGCTAAATTAGTCCAGTGTTGACACAGGAGCAGCCAAACTGCTCCCCTTTACACACCTTTCTTTCTGGCCCCAAAGAAAATGAAGTTTATTAATCATTTAAATGAAATGGAATTTTGGCAGAACTTCATTTTTTCCCTTCAGCCACCTATAATTTTGTGGGATTTTAGATAATATAACTTCCCTGCGTATACCTTCCAGGATGCTAAAGAAAGAGTGATTTGTGTACAGTATCCAGAATGATGCCAGGTCTGGAGGCAAGATTTCCCCAACTTTTGATCTGCAGGCTCTGGCTTCCAGAACGTCGAGATCCACGTTAAAAAAAAAATAATCCAGAATCTGGTGCACAGAGCCTGTTCATCCCATCTCCACAATTGTAAAACAGAACCAGAAAAGAAGAAAGGCTGAGAAGGGAGGATTCAAGGTGTGGAATAACTACTGTATGGATAGTGACCAAAAGGACAACCATCTGTACAGAGGAGGTATTGTAAATCAAGAATTATATGGAAGAGGTGAATATAAGATCTCTATTTACTTTTTATTCACACAGGAACTCAACCCATGGAAGCAGTGACTACAGAAGGTCTTTTTAATGTAACTTTTAACATAACCAAGTGGAGATCCCAAAGTACCATGGTACAGAGGTGGTGGCCCCACAATGCTATGGAAGGCAAAAATAGACAAGTGTGTGGATTCAAACAACACGTAACCCATTCTGGGAAGATAGATCCATCAGTGACTTTTAAACATGTAGGAGAATGTTCCGTGATTGCTAGAAGTTGAGAGGTTGTCTCAGATTGTTCTGTGTTTGTGTTTTATACCCGTCCCTGAACACTGTTTTGGGGGGATTCTAGGCTATACAGGCCTTTGTGATGACTTTGAATGGTTGTTACTCTGTCAGGGTCCATGACCCTCTTGACATGCTTACTTGTCAGGGATTTTAAGACAAATTCTCGTCAGTTATGCCTGATTTTTACTCCATCCATCCCTCCAGACTAGGTCTTCCTCTTAATCTGCTGGGGCTTCCTTCTTTTTCCGCATTTCTTCTTGTCAATCCCCTTCTTTTAGCATTTTTCTTGGGAGGACACCGCAGAAGAAAAGAACCTAATACCTGTGTGTTAAATATCAATATTCATGACCTTTGAGCACCAGGTTTGGACTAGATGATCAGGTCTTACTCTTTTCAAACCCTGAAACTTTTGTTTGAACTCAGTCTGAGCTCTCTTTTTACAAGAATGAAGGAGTATCCTACCAAACCAAAAGCCAGCGAAGGAGAGGGACACACGTAATGCTCTATTTAACCATTTCCCACTGTGTTATCTGAAGCCACCAACATAATAATTCACACGTTTATGTGAATGAAAGGAGCACCAGTAGAGAATTAATGTAAAAATGCATAACCTCATATAATATTTCCTTCCATGCCAGGAGTGTGGTATTTATACAGTTACAGTAGATCATTGGATGAAAGTACAACTTGTGACAATACTGAAAATGGGGTTGTTTTTAGAGCTGTAAAATTGGCATTGCTCAGACTTGATCCTGAAGAACAAGGTACATCAGTACACAACTGTATGGGGCTGAAAAAAACCCTCAGAAGAGGAAAAATACACCCACCTGCTCTATAATTATGATCCTGACCTCTACTGTAAAGGCTGAGTTGATTGTGGGTCTGCAGGTCGGTCAGAGGCCTCAGCTACTTTTATTATGTATATATTTATATATATGTATCTATATAGAGAGCATTCAGTTCCTACATTCTTTTCCTCGGCCAGATAAGAACTACATTTTCATACCTGATTGTTCTGAGTTATTTAATTGGTTTTATTTACCTCTTTTATTCTATTTAACAGAGGGCAATGATTCTAAATGACCCCGTGACCAGGACAGTTAATGTAAGCAAAAAAATAAAATGCTTTTGGCTTTGGAAAAAAAAAGAAAAGAAAGTTGGCTCAATTTCAGGCTGCGTGTACTTAACATTCTCCAAAATGTTGCAGATGGGTTGAATGGAAGGCTGATTTTGATAAATGATTCCAACTCTGAAGCCACAATGCAATACTTGTAAATTCTTTTGAGATGATTAGAGCGGTGGTTTAGCATCTATCATTGGCGATAGGCTGGCACGATAATGGATAGGGATAACTCACCGCACACCCCTGCCATTACTCTTCCACCTATGGCTGGTGCTGCTGACAGGCAGCTGCTCATCCTGGTCAATCTGGTGGAATAATTTTTTATCAAAAGAAGGAAAAGCTGATTTTCAGAGGAGCCTCAATCGAAGGGAGTAAGTACTTAATTCCCTTGTACGCATGAAAGGACCGAATCAGGCTGGGTTGTTCTTGGTTTTTTTTTTTTTTTCCAGTTCGTATTTATGTCTCTGAGGTCACATTCTTAGATCTCGTGCACAAAACTGGAAAAAAACTGCAGAAAAACTTCCTCAGGCTGCAAAGCTGTCCCAGAAAATAACCTTATCCATTCCTCCTCTGTTATGATTCCCACGAGACATCGTGTAGACCATTTGAGATGATGGTTTCATTTGCCTCCCTCTCCCTGACCTGTCTCCTTGGCTCTCGGCATGGTTGCCCTCCAGGGAGGTGGGAGGTGGTGCAGGCAGGTTCCCATCCCTCCGGAGCCAGCGCTTCCCAACACATGGCTCCGTGGCCACGCAGGTGCCAGGAAGGTGCAGGAGCCAGGGGGATTGTCCTTCTACAATCCAACAGTGGACCCTCAAAGTCCCCTTCTCATCACCGTTGCTGAATCTCCAGTCTCCCGGGGGGGGGGAAGATTTATATTCTCTTGACGTGGAAGAGTTAAATGAGGGGGGAAAAAAAAAACAACTTTTACACGGCCCTGTAAAAGTCATGTTTTGCTGGCAAACGGCAGCAAACTTGCTAGGCTTTCTTCATTAGAGTCTTGCCATTTAAGCCATCAGCGTCGTTTTGCGAGGACATCAAACATGTGTCCGCCAGATGCCGGCAACGCAGAGCGGCACTAAGGACCTGACTCAACTTAACAATAATCTGTGGACAGCGGGTGTGAACCTGAGCTGGGCCAAACACCTCATCAGACCGCATGGCTAATTGATTTCAAAATTAGAGTTGGTATTTCTGAACAATAATCTTAAAAGGCAGCAATAAAATACATCAGAATCCTTTGAGCTAGCCAAGCTTTCATCCAAATGGCTTATTACAAAGAGCTGGCACACCTGAACTTTGGCATAGACAAATAAATCCCAAAACAGTAAATGGAAACCACATTTGGCACTGGAGGTTTGTCAAGAGAAGTTTGTAGTCATCAGGAAACACAAGATTTTGGATTTTTTTTTCCTTAGTGGCAGGAAATCATTCACTGGATGTATTTTACTCCAACTGCTGTGATTTATGCAATGAAAACACAGGTAGTGTTGAGGAGAATGCTCTTCTTTTTTTTTTTCTTTCTTTTTTTCCTTCTTTTTTTTTACCTTTTCACAATCTTCAGGATCCCAGAAGCGCTAAAAGCACAGCAAGGGTTACAGTTATCCCAACAGTGATAACTTAATTGCATCTGTCGGCCTCCCTCTTTGAACTTTGAACTGCTGGTTTGTGGCATCATGGTCCAAAAGGATTTAGATCTGACTTTTGTGTGGCTACAATAAATTATACCCAAGTATCCGAGCAATGCCTGGAATCTTATCTTGAAGGCAGGATGAGGCATCTCACTTAAGGGATGGTATAAATTTGGAATACAAATCTTTCCAGGAACAAGCATTTCAGACCAGGTAGGAAAGATTGCTTTTTCCTTTGCAATAGGGTGAATTATAAGAAACTCCAGAATATGTAAATAAACTCATTAATTTCCTGAAATATTTCCTGAAAAAGTGGCTCCTGAGAACGACTTAAAGACAGAACTAAAGAAATCTGTGAAGTCGGAGGCTGAGCTGTGAAGTGCCTGAATCCTTTTGGACTCCTTGGCTCTTTCCATTGTTTGTAAATAGTTTTATACATTTTAATGTGATGAATAGAGATGTAATAGTCTAGAGGCAATTGCAGCTTTCATCGTTAGCTGGTCTAAGTGAAATGTAACCCGCTGCTTGATTACTAGCTTTGTGTTTAAAATTGGTGGGTAGATTTTACAATTCTGACAGTCTCGGCCTGAATTTGTGATAACTTGGGGTAGTTGTGTTCACGGTTTTGAATAATTCTGAGCTTCTTTTCATGTTAGTACAGTGACAAACTTAGCTCAAAAGGTGAGTTTTGATGGTACGTGTTGCACCTTCACAGCCCTAAGGCAACTCCAGAATTATACAGTATTTTGCCAATGGCCATAAGCAGCCTTTCAGCTGCGCACCTGACAGATGGGGCAACCTCAGCTTTAGGAGCTTCAAAATATTGTTGTTGTTGCTTTTTTTCTTTTTTTTTTTTCTTTCAGTTTATGTCTAATTATAGTTTTCTGGCACGGCCTGACTCATCTCACTCACAACTCCAGATGGATCCCTGGATTCTCACTGGCTTATTCCTACAGACAAATCTGGCCCGTGCCATGCCAACTTTCCAATTACATGGGGCCCAATTCGGTTATAGATGTTTCAAACCAGCCTAATTCTATTTCCTGCCAATCTCTGCTGCTGCCAGCGGGTCATCAGTCCTTGAAGATCCATCTTGCCCTTTCGAAAGATTTTGCTGCCCACGCTGTTGCATCTCTTCATCTTGCCAAGGTATTATTGTGCCTCCAATGGGGATGTGAGAGTGCCTTTCAGTTGCCTATTGCCTTTTAGCCATGATCAATTTTAGGCATGTTCTTGGGTTGTACAGGTTGGGGGTATGTGGGGCAACTCACGTTTTGAGCCATGAATTCAGTACTGAGATTGCTTTTATTGGTATTCTAGTCTAGTAAGAGGTGTTGAAGTAATGAAGATTTTTCAAAAATATTGGTAGAATATTTGGGGTTTTGGTAGAATAACTCAGGTTTCCCACATCCATGCACATATTGGCTTAATTTCTTAGCAGCTAATGGCCATCTACTTGTCCCTAAAGTAAAGGATAAATTAAGCTAAATGTCTAACATGCAGATAAAGACTAATGGGACAGATTTAGACCTCTTTTGCATCTACCCAAAGTGACTAGGGTTGCAAAGGAGCGTAGTTTTGCCCTGAAATGTGTGCACTGCTCATACCAACGCTTCCTTTTGCTTGGGTGGTATCCAATCGAGGGGCTTGTGCTGGAAAAAACGGAATAAGAGGCCGAGGTTTGTAACTGAATTCCAGCACTTGGCTCTTCGTGTTTTCCTCCTGCTTCTTCGTGGAGTCGTAGGCAAAGCCAAGGGGCACATCAAAGTGACACAGAGGGCCTAACAAAAAATATCTGTCTGCGGAGTCCCGCGCCAGCTGGTGCTCCCGCATGGTTTCCATTAGGGTCCGGGGAGCAGCGGGGCTGGACCACCGCGGGAGAAAGAGCCGAGGGGACACGGGGAAGGTTCCCATGCTCGGCGTGAGACGGGCACCTGGGTCAAATTAATGCAGGGCTTATCCACTGTGAAAATTCACAGGGTTTAATGGCCCCTCTTACCTGTGAAGGGGTGGTCTAGTTAGAGGGCTCCTGTTTGGAGCCCGATGCGGAGGGGCAGATTTCAGGCTTTTGTGTTAATGTTGGTGTTAAAGGTCAGACTCTAGAGTAAGAGGGAAACAGGTGGGAGTCAGCGTACAGCAAAGGGAAAAACACAGCAAAGGAATGAGCTCCTCAGTTTCCATTCAGTTTCTGAGTTTTGAAAAGCAGCTCGGGTGTTCCCAAATCTGTTTTCCAAAGAAAACTGTTCTTATGGCAATGAGGAAAAATAATGCAGTGTGTTCCTGCTGTATTTTGCAGGTTTATTTTATTCTAGAGAAAGGTAACAATTAGGTGTGTGGTGTCCCTACTTCTGTCTAGTTAGTTTAAAGGCTTTTCCCCTATTTATATCTTAAACTATGCAATGCCACTTCATTATAGTAAGGTTCTCTATTTTCTCAAAGTTTGGTGACCCTGTATCTTCCTTTGATGTCAAACCATCAAAGAGGATTGTGCCGTCCTTCGAGGTTCTTCACCAGCAGAACCTGTCGAGAGGACCTACCCACCGGCAAAATAAAAGCTTGGCTGTATCACGGAGTTTTAAGAACCCACTTCAAATCCCTCAATAGTCCCATTATCCACGGGGAGAGGCAATCAGCAGGTTGCCAAGCTCTGATGCTGCAGCTAAAATAGCTCCGGATTAGGGTTTGTTTGTTTGCTTTATCCACGCGTTAGTGTTTGATAACAATGCCACAAACAAGGCTGGGCTTGTCTTCTATATGGAGATGGATGAACCTTGGGCTGCCTCCCAAACAAGGCAGGAATTCCACCAGATAACGGGAGGGAAGTCAGAAAGCAACTGGAATTTTTACAGGGATGCTGCGACGCTGTTGGTATCTCCTGGGCTTGTTGGGCTGCTGGCTGGAGCAAGTCCCTGGGTTGGTGCTGGCACTGTTGGAAGAGCCATGGGTACCATGGCATTCCCAGCCAGCTCCCCAGCATCCCAAAGAGCTGCTGTGGCCAACAGCAAACTGGGCAGGGCTGTGGTGCCACCACTTTATCTGTGGTGATAAGGCAGCAGCTTTGGGGCTGTAGGAATACCGTTGTCTTATCAGTACCTGTAAAGCAAAAGTCTTGCCAATGAGGTTTAACACCTATTAAATATCATATTTAATCTGACATTTGCATACATAACTCTCTGTCAGTATCTCAGAGATAACATTTGATTTTTCTTTCCAGTTTTCAATGAGCGTCAACCTACCTGTACGAAAAGCAGAAATGAGGCAGAGGGACAGAGGAAATGAAGCAGCTCCAATTAAAAAAAAAAAAAGTGATCTAAATAAACTGCTGACTTGGAGGGTAGGCAGAAAAATCTAAATAAGTAGATTCTCCTTTGGAAGAATAAAGATTTGAGGATTGTAAATTACTACTGTTTAATATAACTCAAAACCCAGCTTGAACATTGAAATCTGTAACTGCAGACAGAAACACGTACAGTGATACATAATGATTAATGAATATGTAATTGCCCAGAAATTGACTCCTAAAGCGAGCGCTACAGCATCGCCGCAGCCGTAGTATAGGAAATTTGGGAGGGAGGAGAATTATACCACTCTACAAATAAAAATCCCAAAGGAAAGGAACAAAGCAGACATGATGACAACTGTGGAGAAAATACTCAAAATAACACCAGAGGGATATGATATATGGAAATACCACGTGAGTAAAATACTACATTGGGCTGGAGGTTGGTTTTTTTTTTCCCAAAATGTTGCTTTGTTAAATCATAGGGGCGGTTGCAGACTGCATAAAACACAAGGTGCAGCCTGCTAAAGGCAGTGATGATATGATACTAATCCTTCTGGTACTTCTCCAGAGTGTCTGTTTGACTCTACCAGCCTTCACTTCTCGCTGAGGAGAGTCTAAAGGACACCAAGGAAAGAGAAGCTGCATCTCTCTCCATCATCCACGGTGTGTGCGTGACACAGAGTGGCCTGGCCCCTCAAAACCACGTCACCGACCTGCTGGTCTGAAGAAAAGCATCCACCTTACAGAAAGACGGTGTGTTAAGAAGAGTGCTGATGACTTTTACTTGGATCAGAAGGGATAAATTGTCATGTAGGCACTCAAAAACTAATTATTTGTGTTCTACCAAAGACTCCCAGCTACTGTAAAATGTCTGATACAGCTCCGCTGACTTCAAGGAAGCTGTGCTAATTTGGACCAGCTGAGGATGCTGGTGGCAGTGATGAAACAGGACCAAGAAAGATAGTTTGAAGGTGAAGTAACATAAAAAGAGACAATAACGAGGACACCAAATTATCTGATGTGTGGTAAGAGGACAATAACGTCAAGATTAAACAACATGCTGATTGATATGCCTAATTCTAAGCATATTATTTTCAGAATTGATTTAAATTTTCTAGGTACCACTTCATCTCTCTTGCTGTGGAAATCAATCTATGCCATTTTTCTCCTTCTGTAGCCTCATTTTTCCTTCTCTGTCCAGCGTTATCAAACCGTGCCACAAACTGAATTAGGCTGTTGTGATGCCAAAACCCGTGGTCCTGGCAAACTGTATCATGCAGCATATCTCGGTAAGTGAATTAAAAGAGCATCTGAGCAGGTATCTGGTGTGTGTCATGGTTCATCCTTCCATAATAAACTACGTTCCCCTTCCCATTCATTTGTCAATCACAGTAACTAAAGATTATTATTTGCTGTACGTACGTGACACCAGCAATTTGCAAAGCCTGTTGGCAAGAAAATCAGGTTAGAATGACAGAGTGAGAAATTAAGCAGAAGTCTGATGTAATTAGCTGCAACAATCAGTGCTCTAATTTCTGATTTATTGTTTCCTGTTTTCCTGCTGCTTTCAGTCCATGCGTACTGTATGTGCTTCATATAGGTCAAACAATCGCCTTATCAGTCCTGGCAAAGCAAGAGGTCAGAGTTAACAATATTTATTTAAACATGCAGGATGCTTCCCACTGCAATTAGGAAATAACTATTACTAATAGGTCTTTGGCGCTATTTCCTCATTTATACAACTTCGTAAAGAAATAGAGGGGAGAGGGAATTCAGATTTCGGACTTCTTCATAGATATTTCCTGCAGATAGATTTACTTGACCAGTAGCCTTTTGTTTTGTTAAGCTGGCCACATTGAATTGCACCCAGTGACAATATGACAACAAGATATTGATGCAGTGATATTTAAGTCAGATCTTAAAAAAAAAAGACTATCCAAGTCTTGTTCCCTCTGAAATCAATGTGAGTTTTGCTCCTGACTGTGATGGGGTTATGGCTTGGCCCCATAAATTTGTTCTGGCTGCCTTTTTTTCTCATCGTAAGGGCTTCAAAGTCTCTGGATGAGCAACCCAGGACTGTGCACAATTTACTCTCGCACAGTTCTCGCAATTCCGGTAGGAATTCACGTGACTGGGTGTTTTGCTTGGAAATCTGCACAGTAAATTGGGTATCTCGCCAGAAATACTCAGCACCTCTGGTAACAGGCTCGCTGTCAGAAAACGTGAAGCTGGGAGAGACCCTCAGAGGTCCTCTAGACTGGCCTCCGAATTATTCCTAAAAATAAACTAGAATGAAACCATTCCTGACAGAAAGCTGGCCCAGCCCATCCTTTTAAAACTCCAGACACGGAGATGCCACAACCCCCTCATGTAATCTATTACATGCTTACTCTAGCACCCTTATGGAGAGATAACAGGGAGAAAATTCCAACCCAAATATCCTTGTTGCAAATTAAACCCCACTACTTAATTCCCTTAGAGCAGACATAGAGAGCAATTTAATATCTTTTTTTCTTTGCAGTAGACTTTTACATAGTTATGTCACATCTCTTCTTAGTCTTTTCTTCTCTAAAATAATCCACTGTAGCCCTTGTTCCTTGAAATCCACATTTTCTTGACCTCTGATAATTTTTTTTTGATCTGTGCTGAACCTTGTCCAATCTTGCTGGAGCCGTTGCAAACCCAGCTCTTGTGTTTATAATTCCCATTGTGATAGTTGCTTTAATGAAATGTTAAGACACATTTGACTCGTGTGACACCCTACAACATCGAGCTCCTTCTCTGTAGGACTGCTATCTAGGCACAGGTCGTTCCTCATGTGGGATTTTGAAGCTGATTCTTCCTACTTACATGTTTTATTTGCCTTGATTGGATTGCCTTCTTTTTATTACAGCCTCTTTCTCCCATTTGTCTTGCTTACTTTGAATTCTTACCTTCTCCTCCAAAATGCTTGTGCTCCTCCCAGCTTGGTATCATGTAAGAATTTAATAAACTCACTGCCTGTTGGACCACCCAGGGCATTAATGAAATGACTGCACGCTAACAGGCTTGAGACAGATTTCAGTAGAACCCTGGTTGATAGAGCCTTTAAACACGCTGTTTTCCAGACTCTTCTGCACCCTCATTGCAGTGGTAGAAAAGTTATTTTCCTGTTTTGTTTGTTTGTTGTTTCTTTTTTTTTTCAATAAGGTTAGTAAGAATGCAAAACATATTGACTATTTTAATGAAGTGAAGATAAGTATGTAATTTTTGTCTCTTACTTATTACTGCTTAATCTTTTACGTGCTTAGAAATAGATGTGTTGTTTATTTTTCAATGGCCTGAATTCAGGCTAACTCTTCTGTGGTTCCTTGGCTCTCCCTTTCCCTGCTTTTGGCAATAAGCACCCAGTTTGTCTCTTCCTGGTGCTCCAGAACCTTGACCTGTGCAGAGTCTCCCTAATTTCTGATGATTCTAGGACTGCTCCACCACTTAAATATCTATATGAAGTCCTGTATAACTTACTATAACCTGAGGTTTTACCTTGTTGCTGTCAATGCTAATCACAAACTACTTTGGAAAATTAAAAAAAAATTGGATTAGGACAACTTGGAAAGTAAAGCTTGAACTTAAATAAAGGGAATCTCTGCATGGATGGAAGATGGTGGAAAACTTTAGAGTTTGCGTATTACTGATCTATTTGAAGTAGTTTTTTATAACTGAGCTTTAATGATTTTCTGGTTTGAGCTTTATAGTTTAAATGAACTAAAAAGGGCCTCTTACATCTATTTACTGGTTTCTTGTACATGGCTCTCCTGTTACTATTCCTGGGTTACTCTGTGTCTCTCTGTAAAGGCTCCTGTGTGGACTGAAGGTTGCACTCACAGGATAAAGACTTTTTTCTCCATCTGAAAGGAAATTACTCTCAGTTCAGACCTTATAAGTATTGTTCTCTGTACTTTATTTACTTTTTTTAAATTTAATTTTTAAGTCCTTAATTTTATTCCTTTTTTTTGTTGTTTGTTTTCCTAATTACTCTTCTCCTTGAGTACACCACACAGCCTGGGTTACAAAGCTGGAAATGAAAGTTGCCCAATAGTTTTGCTCAAAGTTCTGTAATATGGATGAACACATGGGCTGAGAACTTCTTTATGAGCTCACGTTGCCCAGATTGAATTTTTCTTTTGGCTGGTTAATATTCCCTTAAGGTTTGGTCTTGTTGCTGTTACTATCAATGGGAAATCTCTCATTAAGTTAAAAGGGTGTGGAATCAGGTCTTAAAAAAAATTGTATTGAAACATGACATGGTTATAAGTGCTAGTAAAACTTGCAAGAGGGATCCTTCAATGGCCCTGAGAATTCAGGGCTGACCCACACCGGCATGAGCTTTCTGAAAAAGGGCAATGTGCTGAAATGTCGCAAAATCCTTCCCCGTTCCCTGTCCTCCTGGAAGTTAAGAGAAGTGTGGAGGAAACTCGTGTGATGAGGATGGATAACTGCCCATGGAGCACGTGTGGCTGGTTGGATTCCAGCACACGTTCAGGTTTCTAAGACACCTTGAAGGCTGGGGTGGGGTCCAGGTGCCCACCCCCAGTCCTGGGCTGGGATGTGAGCGGTGACAATGACCCAGACCTCAGACTGGAAGACGACCTGAGCAAGCACCAGGAAACCCACCCACGCCGTGAGGGAGATGTTGTGCCTTCCAGTCTGTACAGTGAAGGAGGACTCTGGAGGTCTCCAGAGGACCCCAAAGCACAACAGACTCAAGCTCAAGTGGTGCTCTAGCTTTTCCTTTGCTCTGCTCTAATAAATGATATCTTCCAGCATTTCTGGGTGTTTCTGATGTTTCTGATCGACCGTTGCTACCTAGAATGCTTATGATCTTGGAAACTTATTAGTATTACTTACTTCTCTTGCATATCAAAGCCCTTGATAAAGACAAAGAGCCTAATTCATCACTACTCACACATCAAACTTTGGGTGAAAAGGGACAGCACAGCTAGGAGTTAGTCCTCAAATGTGCCTGTGTGAAGGCACTGTGGGAAAACATCACCAGGCGCTGCTTTGCTAGTTGTCACTCAAGGAGACAGGGATATATCTTAACCCTTCCTGGGACCACAGGCTACGCCGCTGTAGGAGCCCATGTACAGCTGGTTTTATTTCCCGTGACTGACAGGTCTTTACGAATTGACATCTCAGCCAAACGTTCAGCCAACATCAATCGCTGCAGCTTCCCACGAGCCAATGGACAGCACCTTACAGTAGGTGGGGAGAGCTGGGGGATCTCACGAAGATAAAAGGCACGCTGATATAAAAAAAAAAAGAAGTCCTTTGCCCATAGCTAAGCTGGTCAAAATGAATTATTTTCTGCAAAAAGAGTAGTCTCTTGGCCAAAAAGCATTTTTGTCAAGAAAATCGCTGCCAAAACCACTCATTATGAATTTAAATTAGTTCTACAGTATTTTTTAACAACTCTGCTTTGGTTTCTTCATAATGCAATGGTTTCTGGCTTTGGGCCTCTTGTTCTCCACCGTCTCTGCTCCCCAAAACTGAAAGCCCTGGCACATAGGGTAAGAGAAGGTTAAATGGAGAAATTTAGAAATGGGTGTTATCAAATTATAACTTCTACGAGACATTTCTGTGGCATTTGTCACTTTAAAAAAAAAAATAAAAAAATGCCAGAGGTTGAGTAGAGCAAAACCTGTGAACTTCTCTGAAAGCTTCTGCTTCAGAGCCCCGTGGGTCCGGTGGAATTGGGGTTTCTTGTTCGGACACAGGTCAGAAGTCAAAATACAGAGTGTCATTGTCACCAGACACTGAAGTTTAAAAGGACAAAGATCCACAAATACTAACATCAATTGTGTCCAAACATTCAACTGACCAAATTTGTAGCATTTTTACTGCCATGGACTAAAAGCCCTAAGAATTAGTATTTTGGCTTCCAGTTAAAAAAAAAAGCAGCAGCACTTATGACTCGCTGGCCCCACTGTATTTATGCCCTTGGTTAAGGTTGAAGCTAAGCACGTGCTTCAATGATAAATTAGTAATATTTTTTATAAAAGAAATAAGTAATTTTTTCAGCAAAATTAACAATTTCTACATTTCCATTCATAGCCAATTATTTGCAGCAAATGTAAATCTAATGTGACATTTTGAGTATGGCACTTTAACTGAAAGTTTGTGGCTGATAATCATTGCCCAGATTATTAATTCTGGATATTAGTTTAATTATCTACAATTTCACGAAAATGTCAAGCCAAGAGTATTACGGTCTGCAACCATCCCAATATTTATGTCTACCAAAGTTTTACCGGGCAAGTTTTGGGGGATTTATTTTTTTTTTTTCTTTCACCCAAAAGTGAGTTAATCTTACATATTTGCTCTCCAAAGTATCAGTGCTAATTTTCCTCGCCGGGACAGAATTTGGGGGCGGGGGGGGGGAGGACAGAAAACATAACGTGGGCTCAGTCCCCCTTGTTCGATAATTTAATACCGATATTACTTACGTTATTAGTTTTACTGGTAAATCAAGGAGCAAGTTGCCGGAATCCAGCTGTGACCCCAGGGCAGGAACTTTCTGCCGGCTGTCACCTTCTGACAGTTGGGGCTGTTAATTACCTCCAACGGCCGGAGCACAAGCACCTCTCTGTCTGCCAGCTGGCAGCCCCTGCCCCGCGCTGGCAGCCGGCGAAGATTTAAAACCTGTAACAAAAGGCTGCTATGTAAACAGTTTATTGTATAATACACAATGGCAGGGCTGGACCCACACCAGGAATCACAGAAGGCAGCCTCTGGGCTCCCGAGTTGTTCAGGTTGGACCCGCCGGGAGCCCGTGATCGCCCATCGTCCCATCAGGTGGCCACAAAGCGTGGAGTCCCACGTGAGACCTCCTCAGGCTCTGAATCTGGAGACAGAATTATAGAAAGGTTTGGGTGGGAAGGGACCTTAAAGACCATCCAGTGCCACCCCCTGCCCTGGGCAGGGACACCTCCCACCAGCCCAGGTTGCTCCAAGCCCC
>JAOTQQ010000032.1:76886464-76901294 GCA_026546715.1 Gallinago undulata | reverse complement strand
TCTTCCCCACATCTCAGCTCCATCTCCCCTCTTTCAGTGTCAAATCCTTCCCCCTCTTCCCATGGCTCCCCTCCCTGACCAAGAGTCCCTCCCCATCTCTCCTGGAGCCCCTTGAGGGACTGGAAGGGTCTCCAAGGTCTCCCCAGAGCCTTCTCTTCTCCAGACTGAACCCCTCCAACTCTCTCAGCCTCTCCTCCCAGCAGAGGGGCTCCAGCCCTCCCAGCATGTCCATAGACTCCACTCCAACACGTCCATGTCCTTCTGATGTTGGAGGCTCCAGAGCCCAACCAAGTGTCTGAATCGTTGCAGTGCCATGGGACTATACCAACTGCTTTAACGTGGGAAACCACAGCACGACTTTAATTGGCCGGTGACGTGCCAGGTAGCAGTCTAGAGGAACTGCAAAAATCATCTCTGAGGTTTTCTTCTCAGAAAACACATGCAGGCTTCATAAGGATGTCCTCAGATCCCTGAAAAGGGAATGGACCAAGAAGTGGTTTGGTTTTCAGCGTCTGGGAGAAGTTATTTCATGTCTTTACTTGTCAACCATTTAAGTTTAGAAAACTGAGCCACCCTAAGCAAGGGTCAAAGACGGCACCCAAACCCTTTTGATAGCTTCAGCTGAGGGACGCAAGCCCTTGCCGAGAGGCAGCGTTGAGTCACGATCAGTCCCAAACCTGAGAACGTTCAAGCCCCCATCTCTCTTGTGCCTGGAGAGCAGCCCCATAATTTCCAGGTGAGTTTGGACCATCACAGACCTAGAACTGCAAAACTGATGAAATCAAAGGGTGCAAGAAGGAACATAACCATGGACCAGGATGAGACAGTCTTCCCTGGCAGGGAGGTCATCTGGGTCACACCACTTTCCCCTGTATGGCTCGAGTACTTTATGTGCTGGCTGCTTGGTGCAATAAGAACAGCATCCCTGTGACAGAAATTTGTGGAGTTTTATGGTCCTGAGGTAACACCAAAATCATGTTATCTCACAATATCCAATTGTGCATATGTAAGTTTTAATCTATTAAACTAAATTAACATATACTTAAGGAATATTCTCATATGGTTAAGGAATATGTTTTAAGGGTGTTCGGGCATCTGCTATCTCTATGTCATACTTAGGCAAAGGATATTAATTCTGGTCATAAGCCAGGTCTTCCTGGGACCTTCAAATAGTGTCAGAGCAGCGGAAATCATTCTTGAACTGTAAAAAGCAAGTGGAGCAGCAAACTTTGTATTTCAGGATAGGAAATGACTGAAAAACAGATTTGTGACAAAATTATTGCTGTGGAAATGATTTTGAGTCATCATTATAGAGCACTCTGTCTCTGTCTCAATAGGTTTTTACTCAAAATCAAAATAATTTATTCATACCTTGCTATAAATATTATTTCTCACACGGAAATTAAATTTCATGTCAGTGGTATGTTTTCCACAGATGTCACAATATTGTTTAATGGATTTATCCCAGGAAATACGGCAGTTTATGCCGTTTAAAATGACTCCTAGAGAAAAAGATCTGTTCTTGGCCTAGAGTAAAACAGTTACCATTGAACTAGCGAGTCCTAGGGACTGCCGTTTCCAAAAAGTAAGAACAGCAGCCCAAGTACCACCTGCCTGGTCTGCTGGCTTCGAAATGCATCTAAGCCAGAGATGTCCACGTTATTTTTAAAAAGGAAACATCTGGGAATGGCTTTTGTATCGCTATGGACCGTGCAATTTCACTCCTATTCTTGCAATTTGTGTATTCCTGACAGAGGTTTC
Source organism: Gallinago undulata (assembly GCA_026546715.1). Taxonomy (NCBI): domain Eukaryota; kingdom Metazoa; phylum Chordata; class Aves; order Charadriiformes; family Scolopacidae; genus Gallinago; species Gallinago undulata. The sequence goes on along the minus strand of JAOTQQ010000032.1, from coordinate 76,899,533 downwards.
AAAACTACAAGAATAAAGAGGCTTAATGTCACCGTATCTGTTAGGACCAAACAAATCATGAAGCAGGATGTACCAAATTGTGGGTTTGGCCACGACGGAGCTTCCCAGGACTGGCACCAGTGCAAACAGGAGCAAAAAGTTTGGTCCAGTGACTTCAACACATAACGCTGGAAGGATTCCTAAAACGCGTATGCCTCCTGAAGTTTGAAATGTAATGTACAAGAAAGACAAAGTAATTTTAAATCAGTGTTTTATATGATTTATACATATGCAGCATTGCCTACACGTCCTTTGCGCATTGCTAGTGGAGGATGCTTTGCAGGTGATGGCCAGAAATGCAACCAAGTGCTGGTATAAAACAAGCCAACCCTCACTGACCTAAAGCAAGGTCCCTTTCATTGCCATTCGTAGAACCATAGAATCATTCAAGTTGGAAAAAACCCTTGGGATCATCAAGTCCAACCATCAACCTCTACAAACTCTACAAAGTTCTCCCCTACACCATATCCCACAGCACCGCATCCAAACGACTCTTAATTCCCCTCCCTGGAGCTGTGGAAAACCTTTTCCCAGGTCCCGTTCCCGCTGATGACTCCCCTCTCTCCTGGTTCACGGCGTCGCTGATGGCCCCGTGGCCACATCTGCCCCTCATCGCTCGGATGCTCCCTGGGAGCCGGGGAAACGTCAGCGGGAGGTACCTGGTATCTATCACCAGCAGCCCCCTGCCAGACAACTGGCTGCAGCAGAGCCGTTTTAAACTAATTTTACAAAATTTTCTGTGGTTTTCACAGATCAGAAGCACCCTAATAGTATTGCATTTTTTTTTTTCATCTGAATAAACTTGTGTTTTATTTGGCAGTTCAATCAGCAAACATAGAAATATGTCAACATGGTTGTTTTTTTCACATTTTTAACCTATTATTTAACATATTTTCTACAAAGGATATTTTTTAGCAAATCTATTGCCTTCTAGCTCTTTTCTTGTAATAATCACTAAAATATGATTTCTTCTGCTCAAAGATATTTGTATTCCCGTCTCCTTTCCAAAAATTATTTAATTTGATTTCTGCTAGAACATGTCTGCTAGAAAATCTTTATGGTCACTTAGGCAGTTTCATCATTTCATTGGGAAAATTCATAGTCTTTTATTCATTACATTTTTCTTTTTTTTTCCTAAAACAACCAGATATCACAGTCTATTTCCTAAACAGAACGCTGCTGAGTTTTTAAGATGCTCTGATATTTGAGACCTTTCAAATTGCTTCAAATTTCAAGCTTCACTTTTTCATTTCCATAATTTCTATTTTCTTTGAGGTTTGGGTGGTTGTTTTTTTTTTTTTTTAAATGATAGCAACCCCCGCCTCCATCCCTTCTTTTTGCCCCACGTTCCCATCAGCTGTACCTTTGTCGTATTCCTGTTTCCCACCAATCGCTTCCTGTGGGCAGCTTCATGCCTCTGAGTGGTCCCACCCAACCTAATTGCTCTGCTGGAGTTCATCAAGGTGTCACTAACGATGCAGAACCCTCAACACATGGTGCATGTGTTCCTTGGCACCATGAGCCCATCACAACCCATGATGGGAGCGAGCCCGGGGGCCTGATGGTCCTCTCCTATCAAAATTCTTCCCTGGAGATTAGAGGAGATGTGGCCGGTGGGGGAGGAATCCCTGAATTTCCCTTCTTTTTGTGCTTTCCAGCACCACAGAGCAGAGGGAAGGGAAGGAGAGAGAGGTTCAGGAGGAAGAGGCTTTGCTCAGGCTTCCTTTGATCTGCTCCAGGTGAAGCTTTTCTGACCCAGGCAGAGCAGATCAAAGAACGAAGCCAGAATACAGAGCATTCGAGTATTTCATGCCTGTAGAAAATACTGCCACAAAAGTGCCCCTTTTTTTTTGTTTTGAAAATGTGCTCACCTTACATATAACCTGTCATGGCACTTATTACCAGAACCAGATGATCACAAACTATTGATTATTTCATATACCTCCCTCAGGAAGGCATTAGCTGGGTAGTGTCCCACATAAAAAACCGGTGACGGGTACATGTAGAATGAGATAAAACCAGCCAAAACAAATGAGAACAAAATGCACGTCTATTTTATTTCTAAAATAAATGTCTTTGCTGCGAGATATTTTAATTTCAAATCTTCAGCGACTCAGTGGCCAGTAGAAGACTTCCCTTGCCATGGGCTGGGGGGCACAAAGGGCTGGGAGGGGACACAGGCAGGACCCCAACTGCCCACAGGGACATTCCATGCCCTGGGACATCGTGCTCAGGGTATAAAGCTGGGGGAGAAGAAGAAAGCGGGGGGACATTGGGAGTGATGGTGTTTGTCTTCCCCAGTCACTGTTCTGTGATGGAACCTGGCTTTCCTGGGGACAGATGAGTCCCCACCTGCCACGGGGAGCAGGGAATGGATTCCTTGTTTGGCTTTGCTTTTGCTCAACCTATTAAACTTTATTTCATCTTTATCTCAACGCATGAGGTTATTCCTCACATTTACTCTTCAGCTTCTGCCCCCCATCCCACCGGGGGGAGCGAGCAAAGGGTTGTGTGGTCCCATCTGCCAGCTGGGGTTATACCCCAACCTGTACTAACCTCCGTGCTGCCTACTTTGTGGCCATAATTAGATCATTTTCTGCCCCAAAGATGCCTCTAAGCAAGGGCTTATCCTTCTGATTGCCTTCCTGCCCAGCGAGCGGCCCCACGGAGCTCCACCAACTCATGGTGGATCTCGTGAGGGTTTCTCACAGCGCTCACACATCACCCGCGGGGACGCTGCCTTCCTCCCCAGCCATGGGAGCATCCCCTTGGCTGAAAAATTCCCGTCAGCCTTGCCGAGGTGGTTTGCTGGTTGTTTTTTTCCGCAAAAAAGGGAAGGAGCAGGGAGGCTTCCCCTCCCAGCCAGAGAGAGGGTGCCATCTACTGAGGCACTCGGCAGCTGCGAGCCCGGCCGGAAAGCTCCTCAGACCAAAGTAAATCCACCAACGAACGTGAGGAAACTCGTTAAAAAAAGGACCATTTCAGGAATGTTTCTGCCTTTGTTCCCACGGCTGCGCCGTTCCCTTTGCTGTGAGCTAAGGACGAGAGAGAAGCTCTGTGGCGAGCAGGGCTCCGAGGCAAAAAGATCATTTTGGCAATTAGGCTTTAAAATGAAATTAATTATATAAATCCCCGCCTTTCACGCTGTTATAGAGTGGGATGAATGAGTAGTTATCGTATAGTCATTTTCACTTGTTCACCCTGAATTTATTCTGTCTATTTTTAGGGACTCTGGGGTTTCTACCAAAGCTTTGTAAAGATCCACTTCACGCCGGCGGTTACACGGTGAATTATCGTTCCGTGCCACGCGTGGAACCTCAGACCCGTGATCCTGGAAACAGACTGCAGAACTATTTCTGCTAATACTTTTATCTGATACTACCGAAATCCATCACCGTTGACGCCCCCCCGGAAGAAGGGTCGCGAATAAAGAGCGTGTTTTCCCCCCGGCGAGGAGCTTTTTGGAGGCTGTCTTCGAGCGCCTGGGGCGGCGTGTTCGTCTCGGGAGCCGGACCTGCCTTTCGCAGAGCAGACTCCTTTTCGTTATCTGGTGGTATCTGTCTTCTTTAATGAGAAAAGGGCACTAAAGACGCCGGGGAGACAGAGCAAAAGCCTCCGTGTGCGACCGCGAGTAAATCACGGGCTGCGCGTAAGCCCGACACATGCTTTCTGTTGGTAACCCACAGGGGAGGGCACTAATCATGGGTTGCTGCTGCCGCCCCATGTAGCCAAACGTTTGACCAGGTGAAGTTATTGGGGATGTCAGGGAAAAAGATATATTCGCTGCTCTTGCCTTCACCTCATCTTAGAACATAAAAACCCTGTAAATAAAAGCTAATCTTGGCAAATCGCGCAGAAAAAAAAAGTCAAAATCAAGTTGTCAAAGTAATAAACAGCCCGATCCAGCTGACAGGTTTCTTTGTTACAAAATAATATACACATGTCAGCTGTAAAAAAGATAGGCTGAGACCGAAATGTACTGGTTTTGAAACAACAAGTATGAAAAGTCCTTGTTCTCAGGATCCTATACGACTGAGCTATGATAAAGTTCAAAAGGAATTTTGGATGTGGTTCTTTTTTTCTTTTTTTCCTCGTTTTTCATTTTTTCATTTTTCATCAGCCTACCCTGATTCAACCATTTATTGCAGCCTGATAGACAGCAAAAGCAGAGGGGAGCACTGGCCAATAGCTGTACTGGCTTTTGGGGATTTATTTTATTTTATCAGTGAATGACAATCGTGACTGGAAACGGTTCAAGCTTATGCAGGTTGTGTCTTTGCCGTTCTTGCCCCCAGATTACGAAATAAATGCAGATTTTCCAACACAGACATAGACTGTGTTCGGTATCAAGAAGTATTTATGGCAGATCAAATTGTTCTCTGATGCTTTGGACAGATTTTACAATCAACAGGTTAAGTTAACAGGAGTTGTGAATTATATCCGAGTGGGATTTATAAACAAAAAGTCACATTAAGGCATGCAGGAGGGTATGGAGAGGTTTGAATAACACTGTCAACGTGTCTGCTGCCAGCACAGTCGTCCTCCTCCCCTCCACTACTCACTGGTAGGATTCTTTTTCGGAGATATTTAGGTCTCGAACCAGGTGCGTGTGGGTTGATTTAAGCTCCCAAATAAAACCGGAGTGGTGCGGTTGTCATTCCAGAGGTCACCCGCTGGGAAGACTACTTTTTTCCCAATTTTCCCAGAGTACTGCCACTTCTTTAACGCAGCTAACCAGTGTTCCAAAGCTTTAAAACCAAGTTTGTGATTCTGAATAAGCACCTGGAGAACACTAATTCAGTTTAGAAGCAGCACGGCTCCAGCCTTTCTTGGCGTTGGATGTCATCGCCGATGATTTTGCAATAGGGGATGGAACACTCTTTCCTAAAAGACCACTGAAGAAATAAGAGTTGAGAGTATCTGATAAAACCTCGAAGTGGCTTCTTTTTCTTTTCCATGCTCATTTTAGTGTTATTGGCATTTACAGAGTTTCTGAGCTCCCTGAGGCTCTGTTGGTACAGTCACCGAGGAGAATCACAACCAAAGGCAGTGCCTATTGAATGCACCTTCTGACAGTTTGCTGGGGCTTTTTTTAATGCTGCCTGCACCAAAATTGCAAAGAGTCATCGCAGAATTAATGCAGTCTGTCTGGGCCACTTCTAGAGAGACCTGTCCAGATGCCATAGCCTGGCCATTGCCAAATGATATTTTTAATAAATTGCTGTAAAGTTGTTGGTAACCAGAAATTAATCAAGAAAATATTGATTATTTTCTTGATATTATCAACACACACATGAACTTTGTGTCCTGTTGCGTGTGTCAAGCACTGTGAATCATGAACGCCAACATTTTCACTCCAGCTTTTATATTCAGTCTTTATTTGGCTTTGGGCACAGAATTGAGGCGCTCCGTGCTTTGCCTTTTGTGTATATAAGAAAAGGGAGAGCTGGCAACAGCATCATCACCCCCCTCCCCTTCTAAGGGGATGGTCAGTTAATGCTGCTACACCACTTTGAAGATAGGCTCCCCAAAACTTAAATATGGTTAGGCATTTATACAGATAATAAAACATCCATACCTACCTAGGATAAGATACGAGGGATTTAAAATGCTCAGGCTTCCTGGCACAACTAACTGCTTTGAGATTGGGAGGGAAACCCTTCCTCCAGGCAGGTTATTACTCAGGGTATGACTTTTTGGTGGTTATGGGGTGGTTTACGTGGTTCTTTGAAGCATCGCACGCTGTTGCCTGGAGCAGGGCACCGGGTTAAATGGACTCCTCACCTCCATGAGAATGGCAGGTCTTCTCCTTCCGTGTTCCCAGGTCCTCCCTGGCTGGTGGAGATGGACTCTTTCCCTTCTACGCATCTCAGTGAGATGCACAACGTTCCTGGCCGTGGCTACACCTTACGTCCAAGGGATGTCCCACCTTGTCAAGACCTTCGGTATTTCAGTTTTTCACTATTACTACATGAAATTTTAAAGCTTGCAGTTCTGATTTGGTTCAGTGGACATAACTCTAATAAAAAGAACCTCACTAATTAAAAGCTCATAAAGCAACCCAGGTGCCTTTGAGTGAGCCAGAGCGTACTTCAACGAGCGACTGTGGTGACAGATTTGGGGTTGGGTCACCTCCGGTGGCAGAACCAGAACACACAAGTATCCCGCTCGTCCCTGACCGTTGCCTCCACATTCTGGGGGGTGGGTTAAGCCCCAGGAGGGTGGCAGAGAAGACCCCAGGCCACCTCGTGTCACTGCCTGCTGTGCCTCTGAGCCGGGCACTTCCCATCGTGGCGCTGGGGTGGGCAGTGCAGAATCTATTCAAAAGTGCTTTGCTAAAACGCACTGAAATGAGAAAAATTGCTGCCGGAATAAAGTCTTTTGTTGGACTATTTTGAGCAAAAGGAAAAATAAAGCCATGGATATGGGCTTAGTTCTAACAAATAAGAAAAAATGTTGTTTGCAGCTTCGTCCTTGCATTTTTAAATAGGCACAACTACACGGAGCGTGTGTGTGGTATGTGTGCGTGTGTTTGTGTAATAACTGGCTTCAATTCAGGGCTGATTTTTTTTTTCTTTAAACTTGCTTATCAGGCAGCATGTCTCATTTAATTTTCGTCCAGTTCATACTTTCTCTTTTACTGCCTTATTATACTCTTCAAATTCACTGCTTGTTTCTCTCCCTTCATCCTTTTTTTTCCCCCCTTTTGTTATATACTTTTTTATATATGTATATACAGCGAGAGAAAAATAATCGCTCGTGAGCAATCTTGAAACCCTTTTCCTTCCCTAAACAGCAACAAGAGATTTACATTTATAAATAGGGAGCCGGGGGGGGGGCTGGGAGGCAGCTCGCTAACACACGCCAGCAGTGAAGTTAGGCAGATAAATTTTTCAGTTCTTTTATCTAGTAAACATCCTAATGATCGACATCAAAGGCTGGAGAAAGGAGCCGTTCCTCTCTTTTGTGCCAGATTGAGAAAGAGGGGGCTCTTTTACATCTCATATGGGAGATATGAGGAGCCTTTGAATGGATCATTGCTTTTTATGAGTAGTAATGAGGTGAGAAGTATTCTAGTGTGTGGCACAGGCCTTCATTAAAAGCGTGAAACAGAATGGCTTATGGTTAAAAGGAGTAATTTGTTCTAACATGCTTGCTAAATTGTGCTGTAACCAAGCCAGGGCGCTGGACTGCATTTTCCATAGGATTCCCCAATGCATTTGTGTGTAATTATTCTACGGAGTTCGGGGATTTTTCCAATGGCTTGTGCTAACTAGTTGACAACACTCATCCCTTTGCTGGAAACTTCTCTAAAGGCTGGATTTTAAGAGGTGTGGAAGAGCCCAGATTCTGTTGCTCAAGCCTATATTTCCTCAACAGAACGAGAACCAGCAAAACAACGTAAAATCACCGTAACCGACCCGAAGGGCTGGCCGAGGCGACGAAAAAGCAGGAAAACCATCCCCAGGCTCTCCTTCCTGGGGTTCGCTGGGATTTTGTTGGCGAGGTCCCTGCAAAGCAAAGGCAGTGAAGCACCGGCGTGATTTTAGTTTTTATTCCAGGACTGGAATAAGTTGCACTGGCCAAGGAGGTGTTTTCCAGGTTATAGGCACAATAGGAGTCCTTTGGTCAGCAAACCCCTTGGAGCATCCAGGGCTGGCCTTTAGGCATTAAACTTGAGGGACCTGCATCTGGTCGGCTGCAGCAGGAGGAGGAGGAGGAGGAGGAGGAGGAGGAGGCAGAGTGCAGCCTCCCCAGCTCCCAGCCCCGCAGAACCCTCTTCTGCCTTCAGTCCTCCCCACGCCAGAAAACTGACAGCTCTGAGTTTTAAGCTGGATCCAACATAGGAGTAACAGCTGATCAGGAGATTTTCTATGAGACTTCTTTAAAAAGAAGCGTTAATTTAATTTATGTATTTTAAAACATAACAAAAAAAAATGGGGGAAAATTAAAACAGACAATATATCTTTTTTAATTTTTATTTTTTTAATTTGTCGTCTTTTAAGGACAAATAGCAGTATCTAAAAAGAACAAAAATCGCCCCAAAATATTTTAATTAACTCAAGCCAAGCTTTTGTTTGGAATGCACGTTGATGAAAATTTATGAGATTTCAACTTTTTGCCCTGAGTCAGAGCAGGAAAATGTTTGAAATCTCAAAAGCGTCTCGTTCCTAGCTTTGAACTAAGGGAAGGGACGGGACTGTGTGTGTGTGTGTGTGTGTTTGGCAGCAATTAAAATATGAGAGCTGTGCTTAGAGCCATATGCTTCCTCAGGCACTGATAAAAGTTGCATGTGTATAACTGATGGAGAATTTGTCCCATCACGTAAAGACAGCCGAGTTAACTACAGTTGTTTTTTTTTTTAAATTGGCTTATTATTTCCTCCCGTACAAATCACGACAGGATAGTCCACTTTAACCTGTTTAGATGAATGAAAAAACAGCGGGATAATCTTGTGAAGAACACATGAAATCCACTCTTATTACCATTTGTCTTCCGAGCATCCGTCACTTGGAAACTGGAGAAACAGATGAATTAATTTCTCCACATATTTTCCAGCCACAATGGGAAATACAGAAGATTTCACCGTTTCACATTCGTCAGCAAGGGCTGGGTTTATTCCTCATAATCACATTCATGAAGTTTTGTTTGAAAACGTTGGTGACGGTGATTTAAATTGCTTATTTCAATGATGTGAAAAAAAAGAAATAGAATAAAGCAGAGAAACACAGTCTGCTTTACTTAAACAGCCACTCCTCCAAAAGTGTATGTATATGTGCGAGCGTGTATGTATACATGTAAGTGTAGTGTATATATATATATTATTATATATGTGTATATATATTATAACATAATGTATCTACACTACACAGTTTGAACAAACACCAAAATACAGTGTTAGATTTCCCTATAGATTAGATTGTTCTTCCCGTTTTTTCAGGCAGCGAGGCCGAGTGTCAGGACAAAGATCCAGACAGGATGATTGGATCCCATTGGATTGGATCCCATCCCATTGGATTAATTTTGAAAGTTTCAATTTCAATTCATCACCATTCAAAAATTCATATATTCAATATATTTGTGTTACTAATAGGGGTAAAAACATCAGCCTCAGAACAGTATGGGATTAGTATTTTCAGCAATCAGAAAGAGGAACATAGAAACTCTTCATCGCTGGCGTAGCTCCTTATCAAAATTTCCTGGTTTAGCTAAAGAAAACCCAAAAAGTGCTTAATGGTATGGTTTAGTGTTGGTTTTTTGTCCGTGTTGGGTTGATGGTTGGACACGGTGATCTAAAAGGTCCCTTCCAACCTAAACAGTTCTATGATTCTGTGATTCTAAAATGCCAAGAGACATCCTGATACCACAGGAGTTGAGGCAGGGACGGTATTTTCTCCCTGAATACAGACGAGGGGACTCACCCCGGTTCCTCAACCAGGGGCTGAGCTCAGGTTGCTGTGGAGGTCTCAAAGGATGCCTCTGCCAAACATTGGCTCCTTGCTCATTGGGAAGACCCACATGTCCTGGCATCGGAAGACCTGCCTGGGATGAATAACCAGATAAATGTGCCTCCAAGCAGCATTAATCAGAATATTTATAGCTCCAAGGTACACTCCAAGGTTATGGCATTAATAGGAATTGTCGGTTGTCGTGTGCTACTCATTGCAATCTTTAACATACATCTTGGCACTGGTGCTCTCTCTATGGTTTTAAGCAGTGTTTGAAATGAAATCTTTATTTTTTACTGGTGTCTTGGAATTTAGATCTGCAGAGCCAGGTCTGGCCACCTTGCAAACACCAGAGAGTTTGTGCTGCAACTACAATCAAAATGCATTTTAAATCAAAATGGACCTGAACATAATGTTCCCAGGCTGCCAGTGTTGATAGACCTTCCCCTTTCTCCCACCTCAGCTACCTTGAAACCATTTGTTTGAAATAGTTTATTCGTTTAATAATTTCTTAATTGATGATTGCTTAAAAGGGGGAGAAAATAAAGATGGGCAAATCAAAATCACTTGAGGCTACTTGGGAACCAGGAAAATGCAACACTCCACAGGTAGAGTTGTCAGAAGGCAGAATCCTGACTCCAACTGGGAGCTCTGGAGCCAAGTTGACCTATGGAAGATATGAAGATCAAGAAAATGTTGGTTCCAATCCTGTCTTAATCTTCCCGACAGTATTCCAATATATTATTGTTAGACAGAAACTAAGGGTTCTACATTTTCAAAGGACTCTGAGATGCTGATAAGAGTGTAAGTGCTGCTATTAATGCCGCCTTTATTAGTAATTGTTAAAAAAGCAGGAATACAAGCATTGTAAAGAGAGTGAGTTTTGCCCCGTGCCTCAGTTTCTCCGTAGAGTGGGTGCACAGTTCTCAGCAGATCTCTGTATCTGAGTTTCACAGAGTTGAAAATACTTGATGGTATTGAAACCCCTGACAAACAGTCAGAATCTGAAAGACATAAGGTTGTGTATATATAGCTGCTTTGTGCAATAACCTCATAAATTACTCCAAACATCTCTCGATTAATCTTGAGCCAAATTATCTTCAATCATTTGCTGGCATATTTCTTGCTTCATGGGACCTAGCAGTGATGATAAAAAAAAAAGCAATATCAGAAAGGAAACAAATTTACGGTGAGTTTGGTCTCCACGCTGTTTTTAGGAATATGTGTCGAGGTCCCATTGCCCCTGTGTGTTCGTAAAACATCGCGCAGATGAGGAGACTATTTATGTCCACTATGTTATTCCCAGAGGGTTCCATTACAACCAAAACCCTGCTGCTTTCTCCCTGCTACAGGAGTCCTCCTCAAAACCCAGGATCAACCCAGCGTTCAAGAAGAAATTCTAGAAGACAAGGATACGTGTCCCCTTCGTTTCACTCATTTTGCACTAGATTTCTAATTTTTGTCATTTTTTGCCCAGTAGGAGTTTCACAAGAAGACAGTTGCATTCTTTAAGGTGACTGACCATGAACTTCTGCTGAAAGTTTTATTTATTTGCCTTTTCCCCACATTCTCTAACACCCATAACCTTTGCTTGACTTGCCCAAATTTTCCTTGCCCTCTCAAAGGCCTGAGCATGTGCTGAAAAGTCCAGTTTTCCACTGTAAGCCTTTGCAGATGTGACCAATTTAGCAGATTTTTGGGTGAGAAGTTTCATTTCTTGCCCTTGTCCTCCAGGTAGGTGCATGGGGTGGATCTCAGCCGTGTGGGACCAGAGCTGTAGATGCTCCAGTGGTCCCCTCCTGCTAGAGGTTGTGCATTAACAAACCTTAATGACCTGCTGAGACAGTGGGAGGAGAGGTAAAGGGGGCCAGAGCAAGAATCACCACATTAGCAGTTTCAACCATAAATAGGTTATCTCTAGGAACTAAATTAAAGTTCAGTACTGAAGTATTAAGTACTTTATTTTGCCCTTTTAAGTACTAAACTTTTCTGTTTGGAGCTTAGAAAAGCCCCCTTGGCATAAAGAGAAAGGAAAAGCTGAAGGTCTGTGCTGTGGAATAGGATGTTTCTCTATGAAAATTAGGATTAAACCCAACCCAGAAGTGCCAGAGGCTGGAGCTGGGTGGACAACCACCCATGGGGATGTCCCTCTCTGACCTGCCTGGGGCAAGAGACCCTGCTCTCGGGTGGGAGAGAAGTCAGGATGGCTGGTCAGGATGGCTCCCTCCGTTTTCTGGGCTTAAAGATACATCTAAAGCTAAGAAAGTCACCAAAACCAGTGAAACTGCTGAAATTTCAACAGCGTGCCGCTCTTCTCATTAAAATCCCCCAAGCATGGAGAGCAATGAGAAAATTAAGCCCTGGCACCAACTCAAAGTGTGAAGTGGAAATTGTAGCTACAAGAAACGGAAATGATTCTGAAAGGAATAATTTTCCAAAACTATTGTTCGGTTAATAAAGACAAGAAAAAAAAACCTGACAGTCAGTGAAAGGGAAAAATCAGCAGTAAGTTGATTTTTTTTTTTTTTGAGGTCCCTTGTAACATTTTATAGCCCAGCATTGATCCGACGTAGAGCACAGGGGTATGAGCATTGGCCCAGTCGAGCAGCAAGAAACCAGAGCTGGGGCTGGGAGAGCCAAATAGATGAAATCAGGAAAAAACAGGAACTCCTTTTTTTTTTTTTTTTTCTTTTCTCATTTTGCTGTCGAATTAAGGACAATTTGAGACCGAACCTGGGCTTTACGGAGGTTTGACACCCTGTGCCGAGTTTATGAACATCTCAAAGGGGGGGGTCTCCTGGGGCTGAGTGTACCCTGGGGCAACGGGGGGGACACCGGGGATAAAATGCAGAATATTGAAGTGTGGAAAGGGCCATATCACCTTCCGACCCACTGAAAGTGAAATGCATGGCCTCAAACTGCCTTTCCCCTCACTGTTCTATTTTTTTTTTCTTTTAAAATGCCTAGAGGAAATTCATTTTTATAAAAAAATGACAGTTAAGTCTGAGCCTCCTAGGTCCTTGCCCCTGGGAGAGCCGTATGGAATCTCACAACCAGCTGCTAATTGGGCTCCCCGCAAACACGGCTATTAAGGTCAACGGCACCGAGTGGGGTTGAATGAATGGATGGAATAATTGAATGAATTCAGCTTTAAATCCAGCGGGCGCGTGTCCTTCTGCTGGCCTGCACACCCCTCCCCGTGCTGCTGGTGAGAGTAAAGCGGGCTCAGCCAGTCCGGAATAGGCAGCTGTGAATATATGTATATATATAATGTATGTAACATTATCACCCGTGCACTTGGAGCTGTGCATCGGAAAGCGCAGGACCCATTCCTTATATATTTTGGATTATATTCCCTATAGTGCACGTTGAATTCTTCCTGAAGGTTCTGTCTTGGACTTCTTTTCAGTCTATTTGGAATCATAGAATCATAGGATCATATGGGGTTGGAAGGAACCTCTGGAGATCATCCACTCCAACCCCCTGCCAGAGCAGGTCCACCCTGAGCAGGTTGCACAGGAACTTGTCCAGGCAGGTTTGGAATGTCTCCAGAGAAGGAGACTCCACCACCTCTCTGGGCA
>JAOTQQ010000032.1:76863545-76886205 GCA_026546715.1 Gallinago undulata | reverse complement strand
ATCATCTTTGTGGCCCTTTGCTGTCCCCTCTCCAGCAGTTCCCTGTCCTTCCTGAACTGGGGAGCCCAGAACTGGACACGGTACTCCAGATGGGGCCTCCCCAGGGCAGAGCAGAGGGGCAGGATGACCCTTTTTAGGTAAAATAAAGTGTAAAATTAGCAAACTAGAGATGACACTATTTCAGAATGTATTAGAATGTTAGAATTCCTGGCCCTTCTGTATTGGGAGAACATATTTCCCGCAGTACCGTGTCCACCTTGTTGACATTGACATAAGATAATGGAGCACTACTTTGAGCAAGCTGCGGGGGCGTGGGGCAAATCTCAGGAGCACCCAACAGCACCTCCTTGTCTCGTTACCAACCCCTGCCTTGCACCCACGTGCAACGAGAACGTCCTGCCCGAGGGAGCATGAACCTCGGGCATGTCTCAAGCTTTGACTATCAAAGTCAACAGACCATCTCCCAGTGCTCCCAAACGTCTGCGTTAATAAACTGTGTAAACAAACCATTCCTGGATACCTCGCTGGGCCCGAAGCCTTTATGGAACTGTTGCTGATTAAGGAGTCTCTTTACTTAGCATTTGTCTTTCACATTTATTTTTCAAAGTATTTCCGTAACAGGCCAATGTGACTGAAGTTTCCTGACCCTCTGCCAATCACAATATAACCTTCAAAGGAAAGAGATAACCTCCCACTGAAGCAAGCAACAAAGAAACGTTCTTCAGAAGGAAAAAAAAACCAGTAAAACTCAAAAAGGGAACGCAAAACGGGAACTGGTTTTGAGAGCCAAACACTAAGATTAATTTAACTCTTTAATCGGTAGCCCCATAGCAAGGGGGGCTGATTTAAATCCCCGTTTCCACCGACCCAGCCGTGCTGCAGGGAGCCAAAGCTGGGCGAGATAAGCCCTTCTGTGGCAGACACTTTGAAAGGCAGCGAGGAGCAAAGGTCTTTCAGCTGGGACCGCTGGGGGCTTATCAAAGGGGAAGAGCTGAGATAAGCAGGACCCGAGTCCCTGTTTGCCTTGGAACTGAGTGAGCGGCGAAGCTCTGGTCCCCAGGAGTATTCTCATACGCTGATATTTATTTTCATCCCAAATTGTGATAAAATTTGGAACATCATGTTTTGTGTTTTTTTTTTTTTCCTTTCCTTTCTTTTTTTTTTTCAATGAACAATTCCAAATGAAGGTGATTTCCCAATGATGGAGTATTTTGACTGCATCTTTTTGTCATGCTGCATCTCCTCATGAGCATGGTCACCCCTACCCCTCGTGCCCAAACCCTTTCCATGGCCAGGTTTTCTGGCTGGATGACATTTTTTTTTCAGGTACTGGACGTACCATATCTGCATCGAAGGAATGACTGCAGAGAATGGTAGGAAGTGCCACAAGAAGTGCTACTCCCCTGACAGCCCCTACAACAACCATGTGTCCCCATTTATAATCCCCTGACCAAGGCGATAACCTCCCCCTGATATACGCAACCAACACAGTGTTCTCCAGAAGGAAACTCAATTGGCAGAAAATAAAAATAAATATTTTTTTCCATGCTTTACACAAGTTTCACGGAAAGAGTAATTTGCACTGAGCACTTTTTTTATCGGTGTGTTTTATTCCTAGATGAATAGCAAAATGATGCTGTTTAACTGTTGAGGAACCCAGCTTGTTTCCAGTGCTACAATCAATAGCGTCACCAAATCATCACCAGAAGCTTTGTCTGTTTCCAGCATTCATTTTTGCTTGTTTTGTGAGTGGCTTTTACATAACTGCCCAGAAACTCCACCTTTTGGGTTGAAAGTTGAGACTCTTTGTCTTTGCTCCACTGTAGTCAATTATTTTCTTTTTTTTTTGGTTTGCTTAAATTCTGAAGGAAAAGGACTCAGAGTCAGGCTCTGGATGGCCCTTGCACAAAGCATGGGACACAACATCTTCTCTGTTTCTGAGCGACCTCCAGGAGCAGGTGTGGAAGACGGGTCCTCAAGTGCTGCCCACACCCTCACTATCTACTTGGAGCAGAGGAAGATTAATTAGTCGTCCTCGTTAAAGACCACAATAGCCCACCGTTGCTTTAACCAGCACCAGCCATGATTTACAGATGTGAAACCGAGGAAGAGACTGCTGTCCTTCTTGCCTAATATTGGGTCTATTCTTCTAAGCAAAACGACTTGTTCCTTCTCATGAACCAAATGATGTGTTGCTTGCTGAAGGCTGGAGGAGGGAGAATGAGCAAAGACAGTCCAATAAATGATGCTTCAGGAGTTAAACCATCGTGACCATAGAATCATTATTGTCTGGGTAATTATTTTCCTCACTGGAAGATACCCACGTTTTATTTTGCACATTAGAAATGCAGATTAATTTATTTTTTTTCAACAAACTTCCTCAAACGACTGAATTCACTGAAATTTCCCAGCTCTGTGGCAGGGAGGTCGTCTCATCCTCCAACAGAAGCTGACAAGGCAGACTAAAGCTGAGGTAACAAACACAGTGTTATGACAAATGTTTAAAATTAGATTTGTCCCTGATTTTTTTTTATTTTTTTGTTGTCTTGCCCGGCTTTCACGAAGGCCACTTAAAAGTTCTGATTTGGTATTAAAAGCGAGTGAACATGGAAGGAGAAAAGGGGAAGAAATCCCAGCTTGTATCTTTAAAGCTCTGGAATGGTGTAAATTATTACAGTGGTTTCACATTTTCATGGGATCAAGGCAACAACAGTAAGCTCATAAAACAGATACCACTAATTATGCAGAGGAGAAGTCATAAAGTCACTGGTGGAAGCATGTTTTATATTCATGAACACATCATTAAAATTTTAAGACGCACTATCAAATTCTACATTTTAATACTACACCCAACAGCATTAAACCCTCCCAACAAGAAAATCAGATTGTTTAATGATGATGTTTGTCACACAGGTTTTATATGTCTGCCATCGGAGCAGATGTGGACTTTTCTGTTGCTGGACAGCTTTTATCACTGGACAATTAAAAATAATTTTTATCCAAAACATTTATAGAAAAATTAAATACAACAAAAAGGAAAGAAAATCACCGAAAAGTTACAAATGTTTAATTGCAGAAATATTTAAATTTACCCAATCACATAAAACCCTTTTTATAGCGTTGTCAACTGGTTTTTACTTCTCTTGTATTTTCTTTTTTAATTAAGAAGTTGTTTTAAAGTAAAAGGATAGTGATTCGGGCAGGCTACAACCCAGCGTGCAAACGCTAGGAATTTTAAAGGAATCTTTAAATTAAACCTGGCTTTAACGTAGCCATTTAAATTAAGGCAAAAATCTAATGGGAGGTATTGCAGGTTTGGGTGCTCAGCTGGAACTCTTGGGGGATTGAAGAGGGTCCTGAAGAGGCCACCGGGGAAATACGTATCTGAATTTTAAGGCTGGAAGTCCTTCGGTGTAGAAAAAGAGGCGATGGATGGTAAATAGATGGGTTCCTGTCGAGATACCGACAGCACAAGGCGACCTTTTGAAAGCCAGCTCTCATCACCTGCAAGAGAGACTCCCGTTTGTGGGTTTGGACAGACAGACGCCAGGGGCTGAGCCCTGGCACGTCCCCACGCGATGTCCCTCCCCCCCACACCCCTGGAAAGGGAGGACACGGTGACACCACACCGTTCCCCTTCGCTCCGCAGGGAGATGTGCTGCTCCCAACATTTGGGGCTTCTAGAAATAAATACCCACCCACCCCCCCCCAGAAGGATTGTGCACAGTTAAGAGCATTAAGATTTATTCCTATCTACCAGTGCTGGCAAATAAATCTCAAATATTTAATGTTGCACTTAAAGGGCTTATTTTTAACACATAACAACTGATTTGGGTCAAAGCCTTAGCAGAAGAACTAAACTGGTCTATCTGTATTTATTTGCTCTCTGATGTCCAGGTACCAGCTAATACCATAGTTAAACATTTACCTGACAAAATATTGAGCGAGAGTTTCAATTATTAACATAAAATTGTTAAAGTGAAGACTTCTGCCTAAAAAATAAATAAATCAATGGCTCGATGTGGCCTAATATTAGGTCTTTTTCTCAGCCTTTCTCCAGAGCCAATATTTGGCCTACACTATCTGCCAGCATCTTTTTAATGAGAAGCACACATCTAAAACCTCTCACAGCTCTCAAAATTTAGGAGTAAATATTTTTAAATTAGAACCGTATGCTAAGCAGTGCAGATTTGCTGGTGCAGATGTTATTTTTGGCTCATTTTCTTTAACTGATTCGTAACCAATCTACTCCAGCCCACGCTTCCACATCTATTATTGCTCCGAGCACCGCAGATAGAGCGAAAGTCATTAATAGCATAGTATCTCGAGACACTTTAGGCAGTTTTCTACTCAGTAGCAAAACCACCACTAAAATTCTGCGAAGAAGGTGTATCCTCAGGACACTATAAATAGCAAAAGCGGGGAAAAGGAAAAGAAAATGGAGATAAAGATGACTGGAACACAGAATGGGAGAAGAAGGGCCATTTTTCATTAAATTCTACACTCTACCTCTCCCAGAAGGCTCACACACTCCTCAGGCATTTAATTCCCAATTGCACTATGTAGTTCTGCTGTGGTTGTGTCAGCTCCTGGGGAGGGGGGTTGATGATACTTCTTTATTCATTCTAATTATTTAGGATTCGTAATCACGGCCTTTTTTTTTTTCTTTTTTCTTCCCTGCTTAAATACATGGCTGTAATCCACAATGTCATTCTTCTCTCGAGGAAATTGAAGTCTCTGGTGAAAGTCTTCAGTTTTCCACATGCTGTTAATTCCTAGTTAATTCAGAATTAGTGAGTTCTCTGGTAATGAGGGACCCTGTTGCCAGCTTTGTTATATTGGCCGGTGGTTTATTGAAGAATGGATCATGCGCTTTTTCTATAAATTGATCTAATTAACCTTATTCCTTCAAATGTTGCCTATTCTTGGGATCTGGAACCACATTGACTCAGAAGAACAGGGGTGTCTTTTTCGGTTGTGGGAAGAAAAAAACAATGGCATGTTTTTTTGCATTTCAAAAAATTAGGATCAACTCAAGTCAGGGTGGACAGTGCGGTGTCAGAAGACCAAGAGCACGGAGAGGCTGCCCAGGCCATTTGCAGCTATCTTCAGCTGCATCTTCAGCCCATCTTCAGCTATTTTTCACAGTTCGAGGATGAACAGATTTTCTCCTTTCAGCTGTGTTTAAATAAGATGACCAGGTTTTGACTGTGCGTGATCCTCTTACTGTCGTGAGGAACTACTCTGTAAATAAATATTTTTTTTTCAAATGTGTGGATTTTTTGTTTTAGCAAGCCAAGAAACATGAGATTCGAGAATGAGAAGCTCCTCAGGAATAGACAGGAGGACAAAAATAATAGGCTAAACCCAATTAATTATACCCGAGCTTACACGGGGAGTCTAACACAGAAAAATGTTTGGATGCTAAAGATCCACTAAACATCTACTGATTTTGGGTTCTACTGTGGTAAATTGGCCCACAACTGCCAGACCAAGGCAGTAAACGGCCAACGCAGCTCTTGCAGGATCAGGTCTTTTGGCAGAACTGCACAGGGCTTTTTCAGATTTCCCACTTTTATGGCTTGAAGCATTTTTGTTTGAGGCCTTTCTGGTATGTTTCGCCAGTTATATCTTAGACCTATACAAGATACTTTCCCGTCCTTGATGTTGAAACTGCAGCTTCGGAACTTTTCAGAATTTCTTTAATTATTAGCAAGCTATGAAGCAGAAAAATAAAGTTCTTCTGGGGCTCTTACATCTTTTCAAATTATTTTCCCCAAATTGTGGATGTTTTGCAGAGTGTCACTTTTTTTTTTTTTTTTTTTGAAAAGAAACAAACCCCAAACCTGCAGGTCATTCATTTTTATTGCCCTCTGGAACAAAACAGAAACATGCAAGTGATGGAAAATGTCAAAACCAACGTTTTCACTGAATTGTTAAAGAAGTCCTGATAGATCAGTAAGAAAAGATTCAGGGAAAAAAGCCCTGCCTTTTGAATGACATGTTTACAGACTGTCATTTTATAACCAGAAGGATAAATATTTAAAACAGATAATTCCCTTTACCAAATCTAATAATGACACCCTGCTAGAGACACAGGCTAATCACTCAGCAACTAAATCTAGGGGTAATTTACCAGACCAGCTTCATTAAATAAATTTTATCTTGTATATTGCACAAAACCGAACTCTGTAATTGGGATTAATTGCTACCTTCATCAGTTTTAGCAAGGTCAAGGATTAAGTAGGCTTGGAGAATGGTCTGACCTTTCATTGCGACTCTGCTCCCTCCGAAATCTTTAGCTGTCAAATTCAGAATTGTGGGTTTCACAGGAGATTGCCCCAAAGTAGGTTTTGATGCTGTGTGTTATTACCCATGCCTGATTTTACCTAGCCCCGAAATATTCAGAATAACTGCTTTGAAAAGCAATGTGAAAATAATTTTAAAGCCCAAATTTCTCCATGTTTTGATGTTTTTTGTTCCAGAATAGGGACTAAAGCTGAAACATCAACCGAATTAAAAAGAAAAAAAAAAAGATAGAGTGAGATTGATTTTTATGTTTATAGAAAGAAAAGGCTTGAAGTTAATATGGCTAGCTGAAAATTTCATATAAAAACTCTTTTTCTATGGACAAATGGTTTACGCTTTCAACTTTTCACAAAAATGCCCCTAAACAAAACATTTTCAGCCAAAAACTTGTCTGGTTCTGGTTATTTGGGAGGGAGGAGGTTGAGGAAGAATTAAAATTTTACAATATGGGTCTAGAACTGCTCTTCTGCACTTGGTTATGTATATTTAAGACATCTCTCCCTCCTGGCATGATTTGCAACACAATAATGGAGCAATGCTGAGAAACCCACGCTATTGCTCTCCACTTAAATTCCCAGAATTGTCAATCTGGCAGCTCTCACAGAACGGCATTTACATAATTTTTGAATTACAGACAATTATACAAAACCCGTCCCCATCAAAGGGTCGGTTTTCCTTCCCCACCCTCCCCCTGAAGCCGACAGCGAAGCCTCCTTTCTCGGCGGTGGAAACAAAAAAGAAGAGCTTAGGGAAGAGCCCCGTGCGCTTAAAATCCCTATATTTTCATTTTTGCCCTAATGCTCTGGTATTTGGGCCATGGGGATGCTGTAAACAGTAGCTGGGGAGGCTTTGATGGGAAGAGCCGTTCAGGCAGAGCTCGAACAGTATTTCTAGAACTACAGAAGTCTATAGACTATTAGACTACTACTATTAGACTAATTAGACTGTTAGACTAATAGTCTATAGACTATTTATAGAACGGTAAGAAATAAACAGGTGACGATGGATTTTGGGGGTTTGTGAAACTGCAGACCCCCAGGACTTGAGATGGAGAGAGAGGTTTACCAGGAAAAACGAAAGAGGAAAATTATTGGTGGGTCCGAGTTTGGGGGTGTTTTCTTTTTTTTTTTTTTTTTTGCGTTTTCCTAAAGGACTGTAAATTGTTGATGTCAAACAAGGCCGTCAGCCCCTCAGCTCCCCGAGAACCACCCAGGGCTGCCCTCACGGGCCACTGGCACTGGGAAATCTCTTCATCCCAGTTGCGGGCAGATGGAGGGATGGACCCGAACCGCGGGGACTCGCCCCTGTGTCGCCGTGACACGCGTGTAACACGCGGTGCCGAGGGGTGCACACACGTGTGTTGGGCGTGTGACCCGCAGACAAACGGCCCAGGGTGAGGACTCGATTGCACTTTCTTTATTTTCTTTAACTTTTAGATCACGATTCTCCAACGCCTTGCGCTATAAGAAGCCGAGCCCAAGTCCCTTTTTCCTTCTCTGCTTGTAGGAGAAAAATAAATAAATAAATAAATAAATTAAAAAAAAGCAAAACAACCCAACCCAGCGACTTTTTTGGGGTTTTTCCTGCGGGATGAATGCTCAGGCACCCTTGTGGGGATGCAGCAGTGGACCTTGCCCCGCGTTGCAGCCCGACGGCGAAAAAAAGGGGCTGCGTCTGCTTATTCTCAGGCATTAATGCAGCTAAAGGAATAAGACATCAGAGGCCTGCGAACGAGAAGGCCTTTTTAAATTTACAAAGCATTTGCTCCTGAATCCACCTCAGCCAGTTTGGGGAAAGCGCTTTTGGCACCAAGTGGCCCTTCAGGGGAAGACTGATAATGATCACTAAAGACATACTACGGGCTCCTGCCTCGCTCACTTCAAAGGCCTTCTCTCTTAATCAACATTAAATCATCATTTTGCCTTGGATACGGGGACAGCTGTGCGCAATCTATTTGTTTTAAAACAGATTAGGAATGTTTTTTTTCTGCCAGAGCATAAGCTGCACGATAAATGTACTTTAAAGACGTAACTGGGAAAAACATCGCTCCCTTCGCTCGCTGGATCCCGAAACGAGCTGAGAACACACAACGTCCTCCCGGGGCTGGAGCCATCTCTGGCAACCACCAAGAGCTCTGGGGAAATATGGGGAGGTGAAAAAAAAATCCAGTGTGTGTTGGTTTCATCTGTGCATCCCAGTGAGATGTCCCTAACCGGCGATAGTCACGGAAAGCGGGGTGGGACCTTCTGGATCTTCTGCTTTCTTCCTCCTTTGTTTTTTTTTTTTTTTCCCTTTTAACCTCAGCTTTGCCCTATTTCACCCGCTGACAGTCTCACAAGGTGACAACAAAGGCCTTTTATTACCCAATTAAAAGCCGATAGGCAGATAGTTGTTAAATAATTAAGTAAAGGCCCTAAATTACAGGGAGGGAAAGTCCCTCCTCTAGATCCATACCGGAGATATTTTTCCATAGCTGCTACGCATCTCTCTACCAGATGGTTTTCTTACACAGCACAAATGCACTGACATGCACAGGATTTAAAAGAAAAGTCTAGGAAACAAACAAAAAAAAAAGGCATATTTCCAGACTAGGACAGTATGTATGGAAAACAGTGGTTCCAGCAAATATTTTTGAGAGTCAAAATGAGTATCCAACTGAACATCATTCCCAGTCCAACTTTGGGGTGAAATGGGCTACTCAGCCTCTGAATGTGTAGAGAGCATATGGATAATGGAAGACTGTAAGGAGTCCTATTGGCCACTTTTTAAAAAGACTTGAAGAATTACAATGGGCATATAAAAATTTCGCAAATATATCTCACAATAAGAAAATTAGAATGTTAAGTTTGTATTACTTTTCAAAAAAGCCTAAGAAGATTGACAAGCAACTCGATTGTATGACACCAGTTCCTTCATGGGGAGAAAACAATGTTTGTCATCCTTTACATATTAGAGAAACTCAAAATGAGTTTAAGAGAATGGAAGCCAAAAAGAGAGAAATTCAAATAAAAAATGAGGTCCAGCTTCTAAGAGGCACCAGCAGAAAAATCTGTCAAATGATAGATTTTTCTGCACTCAATCCCTCTCTTGCTGTCTTTAATCCCAAACTAGCCAGGCTTTTTGGAGTGTGTCTTAACCAAGCGCTACCTGCTTTAATTCAAATTGTGTTCCAGCCTGGAGGAGCCAGAAGAAACGTGGTGTCTTCCCAAAGGGGATTGATGTGAGTGATGGGGATCTACCAGCCCCTCGGCAGCTCCAGTGTCCCTCTCTAGTCCTTGGTTCCCACTGCATGGCCAGGGACTGGTGCAGGTGAATTTCCAGCCCAGTTACTGCCAATTCTCACCAGTTACCCAACCGCCATACACACCAGGGATTGGGTCTGTTGTGTCTGCACAGAATGGCAACCGTGAAAATTAAGAGGTTACTGTTAATTTCTGAAAAAAACAAAACAAAACAAAAAAATCCAAAACACTATTGTTAGGACCCTTTCCTAAATCCAACAAACTAAACTACGAAAAAAAGAAAATTCGGATTTTTAAAGCTTTTGTGATAAATCACAGTTTTGCCTTAACCACTTAATCTCTCTTTAAATATTCATTTCAAAATTAAGAATGTCTCTTCTTGATGCCCTTATGACAAAATTCAGACTAAGTGATCAATATCTTTCTCTCTATTTTATATATACATATACATATGACTTCTCAGCCTGGAGAAAAGGAGGCTGAGGGGAGACCTTATCGTGCTGTATAACTACCTGAAGGGGGATGTAGAGAGGGGAGGGTTGGTCTCTTCTCCCAGGTCACAGGAGATAGGACAAGGGGAAACAGCCTCAAGTTGCACCAGGGGAGGTTCAGGTTGGATGTTAGGAAACATTTCTTCACCAAAAGGGTTATCAGACATTGGAATGGGCTGCCCAGGGAGGTGGTTGAGGCACCATCCCTGGAGGTGTTCAAAAGACGGGTTGACATGGTCCTCAGGAATAAGGTCTAGTGATTTTTATTTCTTATTTTTTATTATTTTTTTTTGTTAGGGTTAGGTTGATGGTTGGACTAGATGATCTTTAAGGTCCCTTCCAAGCTAGACAATTCTGTGACTATGTTGTGATAAAACAATACAACCTGAGCCAGCCTGCCCAAGTGGAACCCAGTGTCGCCATTGTACCCCTGACTCTGGTTATCGCACATGGCGGGTAGGGAGTAAGTGAGAAACATAACTTCTTACGTAGGTCCTGCCATAAGGAATATTGGACTTCCAAGAGGCTACGACCAGGGGTGGGAATAGACGGAGAAGGAAAAATGACTAAATGAAATTTCAGCCAGCAAACCATGCAGGGAAACAGCTGAGCAAAGGGAAGTCGGGATAGAAATGGAGGAAAAACTGGGTGGTTTTTTTGACAAAAAAAGGACTTACAATTGAGAAGAGAAAGTCTATGGAGCAGAAGAAGCTACACCAGGTGTGGAAAACCTGCACCCCAGCAAGGAGAAGGCTCCTTTGGCTAGAGCAGAGCAGCAGAAGGACTTTGAGTGAAGGGTGGCCCATGCCTTCTTCTCCCGGAGAACCTCTTTCGCACCAGATGACGCAAGCGGGATGCAAGGAAGGAAAAAGCCTATAAAACCTATCGTAGGCATTTGAGAAACAACAGAATGCAAATCGAGGCAACATAAATTAAAGGGAGAGGGGGGAGAAAGTTACTCCAGGGGTTTTTATCCCCCTGCCCCCACAGGATACAGGCTATTTCCTTTGACTCTGCAATTGCAGTTTCAGAACGCTCCTTCTGGCACTGGCTGAGCCGCGTGTACTTCCAGCCCTTGGCAAGAAGACGTTTAGAAGATAGAAGGTTGTTCTTTCACTCGGGACAAGGGAATTAAAACTTCTTGCCCCTGACAGTAAATAACGCGTTTCTCCACTGAGGTCACCGTTGCACAGACAACAGGCAATTTGGCATTTCCTAACTTTTCACTCCTTGACTCTGCAACCTAAATAACTTTCTCCGTTGAGTAATTGTCCACATGGAGTCCATTTTTATCGTGCGCGTGCTCATGGCTAGCTGCAGGCAGAGGGAGCACGTACAGGCCAAGAATGGACCACATGTGGGCAACACATTTCAGAGCAGCTCGGCTCCTGAGAGGTGAATAGCTCCCTGCTCAAGGGCAGCATTGAGAAAATGAAGATGGAGCCCTCTGGCCATCACCAGTGCAGAGCACTGATCCTTCATGACAGACCCGGTTGTGGTTCCTCAACAACTTCTCACATTCAGCTCTTCAGGGCACGCTCTAGTGCCCAAGATTATTGGTTTGTGGTGGGGTGTTGTGTGTGGGGTTGTGGGTGTGGGGTTTAGTTGGTGGGTGCTTTTTTTGTGTGTTTTTTCTGTTTTTTGTGTTGTTTTTTTTTTGTTTTGGGTTGTGGGTGTGGTTTTGTTTCTTTTGCTTTTTATTTTTTTTTGTGGTGGGTTTTTTTTGTTTTTGTTTTTTTTTAATGTGGTTGGACTCGATGATCTCAGAGGTCCCTTCCAACCACTAAGATTCTGGGATTCTGGGATTCTGCAGAGTAATTTGAGACAATTAATGATTTGCTATGACTAAAGAATACGACTCTTCAGAGATGAAAGAGGGAGGGGGAGATTCTTGATTCTTCAGTCAAGTACATCAAGTATATCTTCTTGGTATACTTCTGAAAATGTATCGGGCTGACTAAAGATTCAAGAATTAATCTCCAGCAATATACATCAGCATATTATATTTATAAAATGACTATATTCTACGCTGTGTAAAAACAATGAATGGCGTGACCAGCAGCGATGGCAAGAGGAAAGGCTATGGCTTTGATGGATGAAAGCAGTCCTAGGAGGTAGGAATAGCCCCTACTGGATTAGATTAAAGCCCTGGTCTGTAGCGGTGACCAGTAGCAGATGTTATGGGAATAGGAGAAGGAGATGGTAACCCCTCCTCTGCTCTGCAATCAGGCACTGTAAGTTTATACCATCACTGGCCAGTATCTTTACCTGTTTATTGGCAGAACTCTCTGTTTTCCAGAATTCTGCTTCACGCTGCAAAAGATTGCATCCTCTTGGCAGAAGGCGAAAAGAGGTTTTCTATATTGCTGATATTCACCGGGCAGGGAATATCATCCCCTTCAGAGGGGCTATGACAGGCTGGATGCCCAGATCAAGCAAAAAGAAAAAAAAAAAAAAAAACCCCAAAGTGTAAATCTGAGCTCGTTCCCATTATATCTAACGAGATCGCTGGGTGTCTGCCATCTTTCAGCGTCAGTATATAAAACTCGCAGCCCCAGCCAGATAACTGACCCTCATTGAACTGACAAATTGTAACTTTGATTTTCAGTTTTATCTCGTACTTGCAGGGAAAAGTAAGGCTCAATTTAAAATAAAACAAAACACTTAAAACGTGCGCATGTTTAATCACTGAGTGGTGCCATTTCGTTCGTGTGGAAAAAGGCACTTGTGGTAGCTACACCGGGACGTAAGAAATACGGGTTTAGGAGTTTGTGTATTTGATACAGAAACAAATATGCATTTGTTTATGACAAAGCAAAGGGCTGGCTTTGTCAGTAACTGCAATTTTGAAAAATGGGTGAATTTAGGAGAATTCAGTTTGATGGTTCCACTTTCAAGGGGTGGCCAACAGCTGCCAACACGCAGCAAAGCGTGGGAACTCCCACGTGTACCTACCAGATACAAAAAAAAAAAAAGGGGGGGAAGGAATCAAAATCCTGCCTAAATGGTACCTAGTTTGGGTCTTGTTGCTCCTTCGTAGGAAGCTATTCCAAAAATGATGAGGGGAAGGTCAGAGCCTCAGACTGCAGCGTAGCTGCTTGACTTCATCCATGTTTCTGGGTACCATCAGTCCTGGTCTGAGGAGCACCAGGTCCTGTGCAGAAGTGGCACAGCCAAGCGAGTCGGTGTTCACGTCATGCCTCCCTAGATGAGAAAGGGTTAAGCATGAGTGAGGGATGCATGTGAAAATATATGGGTGAAGTAGGGGGGGGAAAAAAAGAAAAAAAAAACAACCCTAAAAAAAATTTCTCTTCTAGTTGAGCCGCTCCATCTGTTCCCTTAATTCAGTGGCAGACCTTGAGGGGACCCTGGGATCTGCTAGTCCCACACTCCACACAGCCTCTCTCGCTGTCAATTAAGCTGTTGGCCTGTGTTGCTGAGGGTTTAGGAAGGTGAGTGATGACCTCGGTTGGAGTATGTTTGTATAGAAACATGTCACTGTGGGATGATGTCTTTCCTCCAGGGACATAGGGCCCAATACTAACCATTTGTTAAGAAAATACCAAAGCTAAACATATCCAGCGTATGAAAGGATCCAACACCCTTGCCAAGTGTAACTTTCACTCATCTTTGAAACATCAATGTACGCTGCATTTTAAAGGTTATTTTTAGCACTTGTCTTTTAAACTGTTTCCCATCTGATGTTAACATCTTGCAACTTTAAAACTAATATGAGTTATTTTTATTATTAAAATGGGAAATCTCTTTAATATACTGTAGTATGGCAATATGTTTAATATTTGTTTTAAAAAGGAGATCTAAAATAGTATTTATTCTCAAGAATATGGACACGTATTTCCAGAGAAGCCACACAATGCTTTCAAGTTCTACGTTTCTTTATATAGCAAAGATTAAAAATAAAATTTTAAGGAGGATATAGTCCTCCTTTATTCCGTCTTCCCTGCAGCATTTTCCTGCCAGTCATCTATGTTCCTGCATTCTGGTGTGTGTGTGTGTGTGTTGATGTTTGGAGGACTGGTTGTGGTGGTTCAATTGTCTGAGATACAGTCCTGTACCTAAACGGCACGAGTTCTCCTGCAGCATTAATTTTGAAGGCAGGAAAGGTGTTCACTCAGATCAGTAGTTTTCCTTAGTTTGTGAGGTCCACAAGAACACCTGAACAGATAAATTCGGAGGTAGTCTAAAAAGTGAACTCCTAAACTGTGGATTTCGATCCAAACTTTAGGCATCTGAGTCTGAAAATGTTGGCCTTGGTATCTCTCTTCGGGGTTGATTAATGCACAGCCAGGATGTTTTTCCATACAGCCAGCCCATAAATGTTACCTTTCTAAAGTTCAGCCCATGTTGGCTTGGTGTATCTTTGAATAATTTATCTTCCTTCCCCTGCACTCTTTAAATATTTCAGCCTATTTTAGGTGGTGGAGCCGCTGTGAAACCGCTGATTCGGCGGTGGAGCGTCTCCCTGGTATGCGGGGTGGCTGGCGTGGGGGCCAGCCCTGGTTTTAGTGGAAAAGAATGAAACTTTAGCACCGTCAGAGGCAACAGGAGCATTGGCCACCTCCTGCCACCTGGGCCAGCTCTTACCTTTGGTCTCCCGGGATGTAAATCAAGGGTGATTCCACCAGAGACTACCAGGGGGTGCACAGTGCAAAACCGATGTCTGGGGGGAAATCAAAGCAAAACCAGCCAGAAAAACTAGGAAAAGCTGGTCAAAGGGAGGTACCTGTGTTAGAAGAGGGTGTATTTTAACATTTTCTCCCCTAACAAAATTGTCTGTTTCCAGGAAAGACTGCCCACCATCACGTGGAACCATTCCTAATGGATGCGTCTTAGAAAGTAAATGATAAGAAGGGTGTATACGTGGGATTTTCTTTCCCACACGGAATGGATGGAGAAGTTACCTAAAACTGATCATGAGCCATTTCCTCCACATGTAAACAGTCTTTTTGTCATACCTGAACTTTCATAGATTCCCAGATACAGCTCAAGCCAACATAAACAGAGAACCACCAGCACATTTCTGTTGGTCCTCCCTTGCAACCGTGCCCGTGAATTTCTTCTATTTAAAGAACTGTATTTGTTAGGAATGACTTAGTGTAAGGAATGCACTCAAGCTCTTTAGCTGGAGATATTCTTTATTTACAACCAGTTTTGTATAGTTTTTTTTTTTTTTTTTTTTTTTTTGGAAACCATCATTCCATTACTTTTCACGTAAGTCATACCAGAAAAGAAATGTATTTGAGTAGAAGAGTGGGAACTAAAAGGTCATTTCATTCAAGAAAAAGCATTTGCTTTATTTGGGCCAACCCTGAAGAACAGAATAAAAGATTGGACAGATATCTGGAGAAATGCTCCAAATGTTTTCTGGGTGAGAAAACACTTTTGATTTAAGAAATTAATAAACGGTTAAATAAACAGAATAGAATGTTAAGTGCATTTCACTTTACACTGAGCATAAAGAGGAGAGTAACAAAGCCTTTTAACAGCAGCCAGGATATTATTCCCAAAATAACTGCAAGTGATGCAGAAGCCTGTGTGGTGAGAGGGCCACCGCGAGACGTCCCTTGGCGTGGGTAAGCGCTGTGTGGAAGTGGGGTGCACACCACCTGTACCCCCATCCTCCCAGAACACAACTCCACTCTGTGACAACCATCAGGCTCTAACGGAAGGAAGCTAAACCCTTCAAAACCCTCTTGACACCAGGGAGGTCTCTGAACTGGAGCTTTTCCACGGGGAAGAGAAAAACACGGCATTAGGGGGCCATGTGAAATGGAGAGGGGCCAGTCAAGCTCCAGAGATGTGGACTGGGGCTGGTTAATGGCTTAATTTCAGTTTTAATTAACACTGTGGGGAGGGGGTGGGTGCGTTGCAGCAGTTAGGGAGGTGGGCTCTGTCCTGAGGAAGGTTTGCTTCCAGACACAGGAGCGAGTAAGTGGGAGAGGACCTCACCTCTGAAGCCACCTCAGCTTGAGGAGTGAAAGCCCAGGGACTACGTTCTCTCTGGAGCTGGTCAGAGCTCAGACTTCAGCACCCCTCTCTGCCCCACCTCCTGTGGACTGTTTCCCTTTGGCAAAACCACTTTTGTTAGTTTTTCTGCTTCAGAGAGGAGACATATACAGAAGCTTCCCACAAATAATAAAGCTCCTTGCCCTTTGGGGAAGCCACAAGTGCCATAACCTGGCTCAAAACTGAGATGTTGAAGGTGTGCTAGATCTTCAGACTTGCGTAACTCCTCCTTTAGTAGGGACTCCCCATGTGCTTGGACACCACAGAGGGAAGGTGGTTCTCCACTCTCCATCGCTCCAGTTGCTACACAGGTGGAGCATATCTGCTTGATAGCTGGAGAGCAGCTGCTCCTCCTGCTCCTTGATTTCTTGCTCTGTTTCCTGCCACCGCCTCTTGCTGCCAGGCCTGAGGAAGAAGGAGATCCTCCTGGGGCAATGGTTAGATATAAGACACGAAGAACTACTTGAGTTTATTTCCCTTTATTCCCGTTTCTCCAAGGGTTCTGGTAGAGAACAAAGTGAG
Organism: Gallinago undulata; assembly: GCA_026546715.1. Lineage (NCBI taxonomy): Eukaryota > Metazoa > Chordata > Aves > Charadriiformes > Scolopacidae > Gallinago > Gallinago undulata. The sequence goes on along the minus strand of JAOTQQ010000032.1, from coordinate 76,869,614 downwards.
CGCAGCAAATGGAACAATAGGCTCTCCAAAGAAGCATCTTGAAAAGAGATGACAGAAGAAAAGGTCAGCATTATCTTGCTCCTCTGCTTTTTTGGTTTTTTCCTTTGAGTTATGCAAATCTGGTGCAATTGTAATAGATTCTTGACAATATGTTGGCTTACCTCAGTTTAACAAACAGGACCTTCCTTTCCTTGGGGCAGAGGAGAAGTTCATGGGCCGAACAAAGCCTCCTTAGACATGGCACTTCAAGTGAATTTACAAGCCCCTCGAAGACTTAAATCATAAAATCTTGTTCATAAGAGCTCCCTCTGTGTCTTGTCATCTACTTGTCAAATATGTGCAGTTTTCAACTGATGGGTGCAAATCTAGGAAAAATACGGGTTTCATCTGCATCTTTCTATCTTGGGGGGGGGGTCTACTCTTTCTCCTGATAGTCCAGCCATAAAGCAACATCTCTTAAATTTGATTTATCCCCTATTATACTCATCGCTTGTTTTGGAGCCTCGCTGAATCATTTTTTGCCCTGGTTAGTACTAGCATCCGTAGATTTATATTTCCACAGCCCCAAGGCCTGAGCAACCAGGGGACTAAACAAAAGAGCAGTGGCAGGAAAAAAATAGCTTAAATATCTTCTCACTGTGTGTTTGTTAATGCCGGCTGTAGAGAACTACAAGAAAAACCAGTTACACCCTGAACACTTCATATTTTATCTAAACATTTGGTATTTAAAATAGTATAACTATATTTATTGCACCTTTTTACGTTTTTTGTTTTGTTATTTAAGCAAAGTAGATTTATAAGCCATGCAATTATGTCGCCTCCAGATCCTCCCTAGATTTAATTGTTGCAGTAAAGATTAAAAAGCGTGACTCTCTCCCGCTTGCAGATGGGAAAATAGCGGTTTCAAATTTTAAACCAGATTTTCTCCGAACGTATTTTTAGTCATATTTTTGAGGGAAAGTCTGCAGATGTCAGTCAGTGGTCACGTGCATGCCTGTGACTATATTTCTATTTTATTAAGAGTTTAATATTGCTTCTCTGGATTTCAAAGCTGTAGGCACAAACGTTAATGGAAAAGCTGTATTTCTGTGGCAAGTACATGATATTGCAAACAGAAAACAGGCTGAGCTTGCAAAACCCAGAATTGGGCTCAATTTTTTTTCAAAAGCTGATCATTTATTCTCCTTCAGCCCCTATTTAGAGACGAAATGGATGCGTGAAATTTTGGCACGGTTGCTGCCTGAATTCATCACCCCGATTTCCCAAGCCGGGGTGTTTGGATTTCTGTTCTGAGGGACTCCTTCTCTAACAAATGACGAGAGTGTCTCCTGGCAGCCTATCTGAGTTTTTCCACTCTACATTTATTTTCTGGTGATAATCTGCTGTCTCTGTTAAGATTTATTTAAGAAACTCCTCCAGCAGCGGAGTCCCTAAAGAACAGGTACTTCTCTGCTCTTTGCCTTTAGAATTTAATTCTTCAGTCTGGGTTTTATTACTCTTCCCGGGAAGATGGAATCCCCTGGAGAAAAGCCTGTGTCCAGAGAGGTTTTTTAGGGAATCGTAACCCCGAGATCACACTGGGGAGGGCAGAAATCAGACCATGAATTTCTCATTCTCCTGGGCCGTCTGGGGGCACTGCCCGCACAGAGCCCCCCACCACCTGAAACAGGGAGGGGATAAAATTGGGCTAAATCAGGTGTGGTCATGGCCAAAGTGAAGGCAGGGCTTGGTTCCTGCTCTGCCCTCCTGGCACTTTGGGATTAAAGTCTCCGTGATCAGTAGTTGAACCACGATGAAAAGGGCAAGGAGGAGGTTTTGGTGGCCAAAAAAAACCCAAAACCAAAAAACGACAAAACCAAAGAAACAAAAGCAAACACAAAAACTTGGAAATTCTATATTTCCAAGTATATAATATATTTTATATATATATTTCCATTATATATAATTTCCATTTGAATATTACATATCATTTCCATTATATATAATTTCCATTCGAATATTACATATCATTTCCAATTCAACATTTAAGCAGTGTAGAAGTTGAAAAATCTAGGGTTTGTAAATGGAAACACCAAATTTATACGCTCGTACCCTTATGCAATCTGAACTCCAAAATCTTAACTCTGTTATAACGTGTGGCAGGTTGTGATTTCTCCTTCTGCTAACTCACCAGCTGTGAAAATGGGCGGTGTGAAATTTATAGCGCAGTGGTGAGTTGCACCTACCCAGACAAGGGACTTTCCAGCACAGAAACACTTGTGCTAAATTTGAAACAATGATCTCTTAAATTAAGACTTTTTTCGGATATGCATTTTAAGATGTCATTTGAGGACTGATTTTCTTCTAAAATCCCCTGTAAGAGTCACTCAGATTTTATAACTTGGGACCAAAATGCGGAACGCGATCAGAAGCTGAGTCACTAGTAACTTGTAAATCTGTTAATGTTTTGCAAACTCAGAAAAGTGATAATTTTGGCCATCTGACTTCTGCAGTGAAGGCAGAGAGCTAGATTTATTAAGCGCAGCAGAAATTATCGCGACGCTTTCCAATAACGCTGAAATAATAATTGAAAGTAATTTCTCTGCTTCCCGTCGTGTTAAAATTGTGAACTCGGGAGAAAAATGGGAAGCTAAGCAAGAGAAATCAGCTTAATACCACGCGAAATCAGTTGTTTCCTATCAATCTCATAGAAAAAAAAAAATCGCACTGAAAATGTAGGGGTTTTTAATGACCAATAAGAAAAGTTGTTTGCTTCCTTCTGATCCCACACTTTCTCAGCTGAAACGGATCAGGAATTCCCGTTTATTCAAGGGGTTTCCATTGCCACCTAGTGGCTCCCCCCATCCTTCCTCCCCCCCCTTCCCTCAGCACCAGCTCGAGCTCTCGGAAGATTTTTCCCCTCTTCTGGAGCAAATGAGTTTGTTCAGTGACAAGTGAAGGGGGCGATAAAAACGATTTAATTATTATATATATATATTTTTTTTTTAGACGTATAAAGAAGAAAGGCATGAGGTTGGGTTTGCTCATTCCATGGACTAAATCAAATTGTGTGAGTAACTGAGATCTCCCCCGGCTGACAGAAATTAAGACCCACATAATAATTTAGTGATGGGCACTATTTAGAAAAGGAGAAGCTATAAAAATGGGGTTTTGTTGTTGTTTGAAGCAGATGATGTGGATTTGAGGTGATTCTCTCTTGCCTGAGTGTTAATCTTCTGTAGTTCTCTTCGATTTCTGCCAACTTGATCCATTTTTACCCCCGGAGAAAGACCTGCTTCTACCCTTATAAAAAAGAGTGAGGATTTGCTCTTGACAAGGTTTGCCGAGATAAATTGTCATAAAGATGAAATCTTCAGTTCTCCTGACTCTTTCTTGATAACAGTAAATATAAAACAATTTTCTGAGCTTTTCCCTTTGCACGTTCACGCCTGAGAGTTAAAATAGAAATGAGTGAGAGTCTCCATAGCTCTTCCTTATTCCAATATAAGTCTGAGGGTTCCCCAAAACCCACGGAGGCTCTCGTGTCTATGGAGGTAAGACTTGATGTAAATAAAATTAGAATCAAGGCCACAAACTGGAATAAATTCCAGAAGTTTTCCTTTGTACCCGGTCTCATGTGGATAGTACAGTGCTGTAATATAGATTATAACAAGTAACACCTGCGTGTCAGAGCTCCTGGTATCACAGTTTCATTTCTCCACAAAACAATTTTTCGAAATATCCTTCCTTTGGAATTGAAAACGTACCTCTATATAAATTGCAATCTTTTTCCTTTGTTTCACTAGAGGCTAAAAAATGAGATTTTATTTCTCGAAAACTCTATTTTAACGACAAGTAAAAATTCGTAGGCATTAATTTTGCCTCCACTGCTTAAACAGAAATGGTGTGTTCTGAGTGATAACCACTCCTCCTTTTAAAATAAACCACACATTTTTGTCTTGGCAGACGTTCATCTCTCAAAGACTTATCTGCTTGTAAAGTTTTCCTTTGCATACACCGTCACTCAGTTTAAATGCAATTTTGTTGTTGTTGTTTTTTCAAAGTACGGAGAACCAGTCGCTCAAGGTCTTCTTCTGGAACCTCAGCCGGTTCACGTCGGCTCAGATTTTTAAAATTATTAAAATACTTTAGGAGGGGCTTTTTAAACAGTCTTCCTCCAGGATTTCCCACCTGGAAGACAACATGCTCCACAGTAGCGCTGCTTTTCCCTGCCTTGTGCTTATTTATGGAGAGTTTTTAGGAAGAGCACAGCACTTACGTGGCTTTTTTCTCTGAAAATCTACAAATTCTTGAATTTTCGGTGTCTTTTCAGGAGAGGACATACCTCAGCTGGGACATATTGGCCCCGTATTGGCTTTAGACCTGGAGTTGCTGCTAAATTTCAGGCAGTAAAATAAACCAAGAAACCAAGGTGAATAGTCGTTATTCCAATGGAGTGCTCAAAGCTCTAATTGCAGAGCGAGTGACTACAAGGCTTGTGTTGTCCTCTTCTCCCCTATTGCTTGAGATGTTCCAAATTTTATCATCCCTCTAGGATTTAAAATTAGATAATTTTAAAATTTTAATTAATCTAATTTAAAGTATCGAATTTAAAATTAGATACTTTTTTTTACTTCTACTTCTTTTTTTACTACTTTTGTCCTCGTGAGAGGCATTTTTCAGCTGAATGCCCTGCATATGTTAAAGGCAATAACCATCTTTGGAGCCCACTTTTAAGGGATTTATTTATCTTTTGTCTTTAAGGGGAAACACACCTTCCAAATGCAACGTGTTTTTTCGTTTTGTTTTGTTTTGTTTTTTCAAATAACACAAGGAAAAACAAACTCTATCAGGTTATACATTTAAATTCATCTGTTGTGGTTTCAATATGATGAAAAATGCAAATATTTTAATTTGTGGAGTGCTAGTAGCCAACTGTGTCATTTGCCTGATTAAAGACAGGAATTAATGGAAACTCCAAGCCATTTCTACAGCTCAGGGGTGTGTTGAGTTTCGCGAGTGCTCTGTGTTAAGGTTAAGCTGTGGTTTATCAGGCTGGGGCAGGGGACTGGTGTTCTGCTCCCCCCAGTACGGTCCCGCTTCCAGCCACACTGGGACTTGAGTTCCCACTGGAGTGACCGTGGGGAAGCCACAGAAGCCTAAGAAAAATTTCTGTGGGGGCAAAAAAAAACTCGTCAGCTAATGGATAGGGTGAGGAGGTCGCAGGGAAATGCTGGTCACTGGGATGCCTGGGACTGTAAATATCCTCCTGAAATGTTTTGGCATTCATGCGGCTGCAGAGAGGGAGAGGAAAAAGAGGATGAGGCATGTGGGAAAAGCTTGAGACGGCCGAGGTACAGAGGAGTAAGTGCTGCTGGTCCCTCTCCGAAGGGCTGGGTGATTGATGATGGGTTTTTCCAAGGCTCTGGGTCACCAGGGATCTAGATGTTCCCCACCGAAGCCCTGGGGGATGAACTCGAGCGAGCTCAGTCGTGTCTCTCTGCACAAGGAGACAACTGGCTCCCATTTAGGTCCTCACCAGAAGCCCCTGGTGCTGTAACCAGTACCTTATTGGGTGCCGTGAAGATTTTTCTGAACGGCTTAGGATATTTTGGAAAATGGGAAAGATAATGTTATTTAACAAAACTAGAAGTTTCACTTCTCTGCTGTTGTTCTGGAGATATAAAATCAACACTGCAACACCTCCTGTGTTACCAGTAAGGTTCCTCTCTGGGGCAGCTCTGGACAGCATGGTGTTGCTGCAGCTCATCTGGGTTTAGCACGTTGGCCAGTGCCCAGGCAGATGGGGACCTCCCTGCCACGGGTGGAGTATTCCCTGCTCTACTGATGTATTGAGAGGAAGATGAGAAGGCTCCAGGGAGACCTTAAAGCCCCTTCCAGACCCTCAAGGGGCTCCAGGAGAGATGGGGAGGGACTCTGGATCAGGGAGGGGAGCCATAGGAGGATGGGGAAGGGTTTGACACTGCAAGAGGGGAGATGGAGCTGAGATGTAGGGAAGAAGTTCTTTGGTGTGAGGGTGGTGAGAGCCTGGCCCAGGTTGCCCCGAGAAGCTGTGGCTGCCCCATCCCT
>JAOTQQ010000032.1:76834834-76847813 GCA_026546715.1 Gallinago undulata | reverse complement strand
AGGTTGGAGGGGGCTTGGAGCAACCTGGTGTGGTGGGAGGTGTCCCTGCCCAGGGCAGGGGGTGGCACTGGGGGGGGCTTCAAGGTCCCTTCCCACCCAAACCATTCTATGATTCTGTCCTCAGATTCTGAGGATGCAGTATGTGGCTGGAAAAAATATATAGATATGTACCTAGAGCCTTGGCAGCTGGGAATAGGAGTCCTGAGAACAAGTTTTATTTTTAAATAAAAAATAAATAAAAATAAATGAATCCTGCTCGATCACTTGGCTGGCACAAACAGCAGCATCTCTCTGCTCCGGGGTCACCTCCTGTAAAATACAGGTGATGAAGTACTGGGGCTTAATATCGGGGATTGGGCTTGGATTTGGGGATGGCTATGAAAAGAAATGACCAGTAAAAACCAGTGAGAGAAAGAGCATGCTCTGGCAAAATGCAAAATGCCCACCCCCCCCTCCAAAAAACAAATGAGATCAAAAGTCTTTCAGGATTGTGCAGGGGTAAATTCTCCTGTTCCCTCGTCCTCCATGGTGGCTTCTGACCGACCTGTGCATGTTGGTGTGCCTCATAATTTGTAGACCCCGACCAATTATGAAGGAGCAGTGTGGCTGAAGAAAAAGCCAGACCCTTTTATTTCAGTATTTTTATTTTTAATCAGCATAGCCCCATGTTTCAGGAAAATTTAAGGTTTCTCTGACAGAGGGAAAAGCAAGGGAAAGTGATAGTAATTGGGCTCCTGTACAAATACCTGTTCTATAATGGCTTTCTCTTCAATATTCTGAACAAACTGTAGCTTGTGGCCAGGGCAACGTCAAATATTGCAAAGTTCTGGGTATCTCCTGGCTTGATGGGGACTCAGCAAACAGCAGCCAAGCAGATGCTGCTCTGGCAGGGAGCTGATGAAGGAGGGACACCTACACCCTTCTCTCCCGGTGGCAGACCCTTCACTGGGTCACCGCTCCGCTTTGGGGCCTTCAAGGACCTTTCTTGCCTGGAGAAGACTTGAAAGAAAGTAGGGTTGGGTTGGTGTCCTTCATTTCCTAAACAAGACTTGATGCTCTACATCTTTGGGTGCCTCCACATACGCTCATCTGCACAGGGACAGCTCAGATTATAATCTGAGAGGTGGAAGGTGGGTGGGTGGAAGATTTCCAGGCAAAAATCAAAGCTCCGAGTGGCACCTCTCCACTTGTTGCAAACTCTTGGTGGGTTGAGGATGCGTCTGGCCAAGACAAGGTGGGAAAATATCCTCGAGAGGCACTTGCTTTGGAGGGGGAAGGTGAAGCCAAAGCTCCCCGAGTCCATCAGAGGTGCCTTTTTGCACTGCTGTGATTTGGAAGGGGCGCAGTGGATGCGGCAGCTGATGTGGAGAGAAGCTCAAGAGATGGCTCATGTGTAAATGGAACCCCGCTGTCCCGCGGCTCTCAATTAAGCTCCTTTCAATCCGTGCTCAGCAGCCATTAATTCCTTACCCGCCGTAACGAGCTTAAACTGTGAGGTGAGGTCCCTGGAAGATTTACACAAGTTTCTTCTTTTCCTTAATTGGAAAAAATTGGCTTTTTATTTAAAAAAAAAAAAAGAAAAAAAAAAGAGTAATAATAAAAATTAATCCTTCTGGTTTAGTTGCCATTTCTTTTCTTCTACTTACATCCGAGATGTTGACACTAAAGTACACAGCGAATTCTCATGAGGCAAATATGTTAATGGTTTATAGATTACAATAGCTATTATCCCATTTACTCTGGGAACAAGCTATGAGATATAAAAAATGAGCGGTATAATGAAAAAAACTACCGTAACCTAGACCAAAAGTTGTGTTCTAAAGACAAGAAGTAGTCGTGGGACTTTTCTTTCATTGGCTGGCACTATTTTCATAAAAAGTGCTGACAATTGTGTCGGGCAACTGTAACCCTTAGGCTGCAACTATACATCACCCCACAAATTGCTGTAAGTGGAAATAAACAGCGGTGCTGAGGGGGATTGGCTTTGCTTACGCCGAGCAAAATAACCCACTGAGGGTACAGAGGAAGACCATCATGGTTTTTTCCTTCATTTATTTCTTAGAAGTGTGTACGTACTGCTAAATCTACAAAAAAAAAAATCTACAAAATCCCAATTAGATATACATTCCGGCTTGGATACATGGGTGCGTACCCAGAAATGGGGTGGATAAATGCCCTCGAGCAGTGGGATCAGAAATTCAGGATTTGGGTAAATGGGATATTCCTGGGTGCCAGGAACCAACAGGACATTTAGAGAAGTCACCTTTCATCGCTTCTTCGGTGTTTGGGAATCGGCGGGAGGCAGGCAAAGAAATCCCACTCCTCTGCAGATTGGTGCCACCCTTCCTCCTTCAGCCGCAGCAGCTCTTGGATCCTGGCTGGCTTGGCATTTTAGTTTAAAAAAAAAATAATAAAAATAAACGTAAAATCCAATAGTTTTGTTAAAAGCCATTTCCAGCTCCAGCTCCTGCTCCTACACCGGGCCCTGGCCAGCGGGGATGGGCTGGTGGGTTGTTTAGAGTGGGGAGATTTGATTTACCCTGCTGGTTTGGTGTTGGGGTACTGGAATTGGAATAATTGGGAGCTTTTTATTTTCATTCTGGATATTTTCATTTTTCTTTTATTTTTTAGCATGAGAAGTAGGAGGATTTTGCCTCATTAAACATATGCGACAGAGGCAGAGTCTGGGTCACAGTTTTGGGGGGAATATACTGAGAATTGATCCATCATCAACACGGTGCTACTTGGGCACTCTATTTATAATTTCTAAGGCCACCACACAACCAGTTCTGTTTTATTACCAGCTAAATCGCTTCTACTCTGACACAAATATGCTGTGGATGCAAAGGAAAGCAGGCTGTGAAGGGAGAAAGTTCGTTTTGTTTTCAAAACGAAGGAAAAAATACAGATGCTGGTGCTGGTGGGTCGGGGGCGAGGATGTTTACAGGAGAATTTGAGTGGGGACTAAAACAAAAGGAGCATTTCCAGCCTTTCTGATTAATAGCTGTTTGTACAGCACCATGAAGATGAGAGGCACACTAAGTGTTATTCATTAATAATCTTTCAAGATATTTAGAAGATATTTATAATGCTTATGTATTTATGACAACAAAAATGTTTCAATATAAAAGCGAATTATCCCAGAAAAAAAAAAAAAAGGAAAAAAAAAAAAAAAAAGAAGGCAAGCTTTTGATCTGCTTTATACATCACATCCCTGCAAACCTTTTCCTTTCAACCCGGAGTTACATTCAAGAGCAGAAAGATATACAGCTGACGTTTCAAGCTGAACGACACCACGATAAACTAGGGTTTCTCTAGAAGATAAAATACATCATAAATCGGCGTAACACTTACCTCATTTTAAATATTACTGTCTCCTTTTATCAGGTAACACTATATAACCTCCCCTTACCTCCTTTCTTCCCATATTTTATTTGGTATATTAATTCTGAACAATGATCACAACCAGAATTTTTTTTTAATTAAAATCAAATATATGGCTTTAGAGGCTTAGGTTATCTGATAAAAATATTTTAATTAAAAAGATACCAACTCTTTTGATTCCCTGACGAATTGATAATAATTGAAATGTACAGTGTTAATTTTGATCTGCACTCGGTTGTTTAAAGAAATAATTCTTGCCCTTCTTCAAAGTCAAAAATAAATAAGTAAAAGGAAATCTCTTACAGGGAAGAGGAATCTCTGACCACTGGGTTTTTTTGTTGTTTTTTTTTTTATTGCAGGTTGTCACAAAAATCACCCATTATTAGAAGGGGCTAATTACATTTACTTATAAAGTTATTTTATTTTTCTAAGAATAAGGAAATACTTGTCCAAGTGCAGTAGCCCAGCTGCTTCTGCTTTTGCTCCAGCTCTCGAGGAACATTCTATCTCTCACAAAAGCACTTGCTTTCCACGCCGCTGGCTCCACCACCACCATTTGAGAACTTCTGAGTCAAACTTCTGTTCAAAACATTGATTTTAGTACAAGCTTTTAAAGATTAATCAAATGTTTAGGAGTGGTTATTAATTATTTTATATGGCAACTCAGTGTAACACGAATTTGATATCCGAGACTGCAACAAAAGTACAGAACTTGACTGGCAGCTGCTATATAACATTTTCTATATAATTTAAGAAAAAGTTGGAAATAAAATGCATAGATTACTGAAGAAGTTTTTTTTTTTTTTCCCTTTTGAGGTTGTTGTACTTAATTAGATATTAATTCCAGGTGGGATGTCACCTGGGATTCTTTCATTTAGAATGATTGATTTTTAAGATCTAATCCGTTTTTATAAATCACTGTATGAGCCTGACTCAGTTCAGAGCAGTGATTTAATTCTATTGTGACTATTCTGACCTTAAATATTAAGCAAGGACGGGATGCGCAGTAAAAACTGTAATGGAATACTCTCCTCAATAAAAGCGTTTAGATTTAATTTTTTTTACAGAAATTTGAGATGTCTTTGTTTTCCAAACCTGATGATGGGTAAGGAAAATCAACTAACGATTATCAAAATCTACTAAATTCAAATCAATTTTTTTTTTTTTAAATTCAAATAAGCCTTTTTTTCATTTCCTTCTGTAACTGTTTAGGATAATCTACACAAGTGCCATCTCTAAGCCGAGAATAAAATAAGAAACTGGGAAATGGAGAGAAACTGAGCGTGTCCTTGAGCCCTGGGTAAGAGCTAAAGCTCTTCCTGGGCCACCCATAGGAAAAGTGGCACCAACCACAGGCAGCAACAGCCCCAGGACTCCGAAAGCCCTGGGATGTTGGGATATGGAGGGTTATTCCCTCCCTTTAACGTGCTTTTTGCCTAATAAACCCCTTACTTAAGCGAATTGGTAGGTATTGCTGTGATTTCCAGAAGCGTGAGGCACTTCCCACGGGCACCAGTGGGAACCAGTGGCCGGGAGGGGGGAGGTCAGATCCTCGGGGCCCGGCTGCAGGCACGTAACTCTGCTTTTGTTCACTCAACCTGTAAAATTTCTTAACGTACACACAGTTGATTAATGCCCCTTTTATCCCCGAGCTTGCAAATATTGCTGGCCTCGAGCCTGTCCTTGTGAGCTCTGCAGATGGTGCCGAAATATTTTCTTGGGCGTCAGTTTTCACTTTTCTTGCGGTTTTTTTTTTTTTTGCCTCGAATCAGGGGTAGGGAAAAGGGTAGGATTTATTTATGCAGACTTCTTTATTATTTTGTACGTTATTTCGGCAAAAGTTTCATAAGCTTCTGATCAGATTTGCCATTTTGACCCTTTCCTGAAGGTGTAAGTGTGTTTGGTAGGGTAGAAGAGAGGATGAAGCGGGATTTGGTAAATCAGTGAAATCCGGAATCGGAAATTTTAGGAACAGGTGGGCAACGGGTTTGGATTCTTTGACACTAAATTAAAAAATGTTGGTGTCTAAAGCGGTGTTGCTGTTTTCTCATCAATGAATGTTCTAACTTGAAACTTTGCCCTCCCAAATATCTACCCAGTTGCCATTAGGCAATGATAACAGAGTTAAAGGGACGTTCTGGGTAGAGGTTTTAAATCAAGGTTAATCCTGGGTGAGGGGTCTTCTCTGTTTGGGGTGAAATGTATTCACCGTTGACTCCCCAAGAACATACTCGTTGGGTTTTAGTCTTTTTTTAAGCCTGTATTGGGAAAAGATGAAATGATCAGCTCTTCTCCGCTGGGTCAATAGCGTGGTTTAGAAGCAGGTTGGTGGCCACCCCATGGCTTTTTCCCATCTTTCATCTCCAATCCGGACTCTTTGCTCCCTCAGACAACGGGAACCGCCAACGGGAAGAAATTTGGGCTGCCTGAAAGTTCTCTCAGCCAGGGCTTTACTCCAGTACGGCTTGAAACAACATATTTCTTATCTCAATTTCTTTTTTTTTTTTTTTTATTCTTTTGAATAAATCAATCTTTTTATGATCTCCCATCACAGAAGGGCAACATTTGTTGCTTTATTTTGTATATGATGTTACTACAACAGATAACAGGATATTGCAGTCTTTGTGATGATTTAGAAGCGAGGGAAGGGAGGGGGGGGGTCATTCATTTTCCTTTTTTTTTTTTTTTGGTGGGTTTTTTGGTGGTTTTGTGTTTTTTTTTTTTGCGTGCCTTTCCTTTACCTCCCTTGCGCTTGGCTTTGGGTTGACCCACAGATGTGCTGGAGATGCTCTGTTGGCTTGCACCCCGACGCGCACATCTGCTGCCTCCACCACCAGCGCCCACCCCGAAATAAACTCCCCCCACCAACCCTCTCCGTGGAAAAAGGACCTTTAACGACACGTCTCGCTGCAAATGAAAAATAAAAACCACCCTCTGATCCCACACATCCCACGGGGGGAACGCTGAGGAGCGATGCTGAGGGCTGGGTTCGTGCTCACAGCTCCTGTTTCTCTCCAGAAAAGCCCCCCGTGCAGCACAGGGAAACCTTTCCCTTCGGAAAAACGTGCTTAATGAGCGTTTTCGTGATTAATCAATACTTGTCGTTAAAGGAGGGTTTTGGTTTTCTGATGGTAGAGAAGCAGGAAAAATAGTACTTCTAAAAAATTTCTAGACACGTTTGCCAATTGCCATTCACCCGTGGAATCTTCTGCTAAATGAGCATACAGAATTGTTTAATCTTCAATTTTGGAAATGGTTTTATGGTTTCGGAAGGAAAAAAAAAAATCTTCACAAAATTTCAGAGGAAAAATCACGCAAAGATATCATTTATTATCAAGGTATCATCATTTATGATACCACGATATCATTTATTATCCTGGTGATACCTAGAGCAAAGCTGTGAACTCACAAAGTTACGTCTGCTTAGATATTTTGCTCAAAAATTAGTTGTATTCATGAAGTAGTCCTTTTTTTTTTTTTTAAACCAGAAATAAAAGAAATACATAACTTTGGAACATCACAAACATCGCCGACAAGCTTTGCACTGTATAAGTCTCTCTAAGCATTCTTTAAATAACTTTATTCCCCCATCAGATTAAAAAAAAAAAAAAAAGAATAAAAAAAATCCTGCTTCTGACTGTGCTTTACTGTGAAAGGTATGAAAATTTGTTAAAGAGGAAGCCCAGGATCAATTTACTGTTCAAGGTACTGCAGGAGTGAAACGCTGAAACGCTGCAATGGTATGTTGGAAGCATTTAATTTTGATAGGCATGATGTATAGCTGGGGAAGTGAGTGTACTCAAATAATTATGCTGTCTTTGAAAGACCAGGCAATTTAAAAGTAGATTATCCAATGAGAGCGAAGTAGCAGTTGTCAAATTTTCAGGAAGTAATTAAACAAGCAGAGGGTCTCTCTTTTTCACTGCCCGTTTCTGGGTTACATAGGGATTATGAAGAGAGACAAGAAAAATGACAGAGCAGGCGAAACACCACATCAAACTCCCCTGGAAAAAAAAAAAAAAAAAAAAAAGCTCGTTTGTTTTTTTTTTTTTTTTCCCCTTAGTGGCTTTCTTTAAGGTAGGTAACGGCGTGCGGTGGGTTTGGGGCAGGTATCGGAGAAAACGTGCCCTTTGGAAAAGCAGCAGAACAGCACGGAGGGCTCTGGGGATTTCTTTAAATACCTCTCAATGAAATCTCTGTTGCCCTAAAAGACCAGTTCCCTGTTTAGGGTTTTGGCTTTTTTTTTCCTTTCTTTTTTTATTTCTTCTTTTCTCTTCTTTACATTTTTTTTTCTTCTTTTTACTTTTTTCTTTTTTTAAAAGATTTTCTTTCTTCCTTCTTTTTTCTTCTTTTTTATTCTTTGTTTCCTCTTTTTTCCTTCATTTTTTCTTTTTTCCCATTCTTTTCTCTTCCTTCTTTCCTCTTTTGTCCTTCATTTTTTCTTTTTTCCCTTCTTTTCTCTTCCTATTTTCTTCCTTTTTTCCTTCTTTTTCTTCTTCTTCTTTCCTCTTTTTTCTTTTTTCCTATTTTCTTCTTTCCTCTTTTTTCTTTTTCCTATTTTCTTCGTTCCTCTTTTTTCTTTTTCCTATTTTCTTCTTTCCTCTTTTTTCTTTTCTTTTTTTTTTTTTCTCTTTTTTTTTTTCCTCCTCCTTTTTTTTTTCCCCGTTTTTTGTTTAGAGCTCAGCTCTTCTGGCCGGTTGCCATCTGGCACTCTGCCTTGTCTCTCCCAAAGTGGGACCACGACTGTTTCTCCAGCCATCATGGGTGCTGCCAGAGCCTTCACCCAGCTCTGCACCTTCCCCTCGGCCACCTCGGTCCTCCTCCAGTGGAAGGAACCCTCAGGGATTTTCAATCCACAGAACAGTCTCTCCACTTGGAGCATCTCCCCACTTGGGTCTTGGTGGGGCTGAAACACATCAGGTGTGGGTTGAGATCCCGCACCATGGGATGCAGATCCATGACCATGATCCATGGCACCTGTGGGGCCACAGAGGGCAGGGCTAGGTCTTGAACCCCACCTATTTCCACTTGCCTCACCTGGGAATGGACAAAATTCCTCCATTTCCCAAGATGCATAAGCCAAAATCCTCCGTGGGGAGGCGAGGTGGCTCTATGACTTCTACCACTCTGTACCTTGAATTTATTTTAAATGCAAAAATTGTAATTTCTCCTAAAATTTTCAGCTTTCAAAGGCACTGAGTCTCTGACTCCCATCCCCTTGGTGTCTGACCAAGCTGGGCAACCACAGCACATCCCTCTGCTGTCCTCTTCATTTACAGCAAATGGAGTTGCAGTTGATGAGGAACTCGGGGAATTTCCGCAGAGACCTTGAGACTTTCTCAGTCCCAGGCGGGCTCGGGGCTTAAATGTGATTATTCGGAGTCAAATTCAAGGCACGCAGGAAATTGTAGAATAAAATAATCCACGGTTATGGAACTGAAGTAATATGGGCACAAATTGAAAGCGGAATTAAGTATCCGAGTCCAGAACTGTGATTCATAAATCCTAAAGCCTTAATTGTGCTTAGTCCATGGCTTGAAGGTTTTGCCCCCCCAGGCAGGTTTCAGTAGCCATCAAAAAGTCACACAAAATCTAGTGGTTTTGTCAATTCTGATGCCATCATCCCAGGAATCAGCCCCGGAGTACGGAGGTAACGGGAGTTGCACCAAACCAAGAGGTTTTGTGACTTTGGGAAGATGAGGAACATGGTGATTTCTCTACAGCAGGTGTTTTGGATCATCCCTAACAACACTCTGATGTTTCCTGGCAGGAAAAGCCCAGCAGCTCTCTCCTCTTCTCTGGTGGCCAGGTCAAGATGTCCCAGGAAGAAGAGTCGCCAACCTCAGGGTAGGTAAAATGTTAGGATATTTTTGAGCCACGGTTGTGTTTTGGAGCCTCCAAGAGGACAGGGAGCTCTGAGCAGCAGGGCTTTGGCAACAGAGCCTTCTTTGAGAGGGTGTCTGTATGACTCCTACCGGTCATTTTTAGGTGAAACAGAGGTGAAATCTGAGGTTCTTTGGAATATAGATTTAACTTTAATGGCGTTTATGGGTTTGTAACAATGAAATATCAAGGTTTTGGCAGTAAGGCGGTACTCATGCTGTTTTCTCAAAAAAAAAAAAAAAATAAAAAAATCCCGCAGCCCAGAAAAAGAATCCCAATTCTGTGCCCTGTGTTGTCCAAAAGCCACCTCACACTCAGAGGGACCTTCCTCAATCTGTACACACCGAGCCCAGCTTCAGGGAGGGAACCAAATGAAGCTCAGCATCCAACTGAGCCCTTTTGTGGGGGTGTCACCTCTGTCGCCCCTTTTCTTTCTGTTCTCTGGGGGCACGCAGCGGATTTCTCAAAGCTGTCATTTGCCAGAGAGCCAAATTAATAAGCATTGCCTGAATTAATAAGATGTGCTTCTTCCAGGCAGGGCTCAGGAGGCGTTGGGTGGGGTTGTTGGCTCAGGTGAAGGGAGACTCACAGCTTGGTCTGGTGGGAGGCGTCCCTGCCCAGGGCAGGGGGTTGGAACTGGATGGTCTTCAAGGTCTCTTCCAACCCAAACCAGTCCATGATTCTGTGATTCTGGCTCTCCATGTTGACTGCGAAAACCAGCTCTCATCCCCGGCACTGTCCTGCCAGCTGGGAGGAACCCAGGGTGGTTCCTCTACTCTTGCTACTCATGGTTTCCTGGGAAGAGCTCACCACCGAGCTCATGCCAACACCTACAGGATGTATTTCTGAAGTCTTAAAAGCAAGAATGAGGAAATCTGATACCTGAAAATGGCTTTCATCCTTATTCTAAAATTTCCACCCCCCACCCCCCCTTCTTTTTCCTCCTTCTTCCAGCCGAGCAGACACAAGAGGAGAAACCACAACGGTCCCATCCCAGAAGGTGAGGGAGCAGATCTGATCCCTGTACCAGATTTCTCTCAGAAATGCTTTGGTAAAGGATGATGGGCAGCAAAAAGCTGTCCTGCCCTGCATGAGTGTCGGGGAACCCCCCCGGGGGTTCCTGCACCCAGATGTGCCCATGTCCTGCTCTGAGCAGCAGCACTGGGGGCCACCTAGGGGGGACACAAGGTCCTTCTGACCGGACTCTCAGAAAAATTAGAAAGTAACCTATGGATTTTGGAGAGCCAGACCTACACGGTAATCACTTACAAGTAGTGAGGGTCAGTCTCTGCTCCCAAGGTGATGGGACAAGAGGAAACAGCCTCAAGTTGCCCCAGGGAAGGTTTAGGATGAATATCAGGAAAAACTTCTTCACCAAAAGGGCTGTCGGGCCTTGGCAGAGGCTGCCCAGGGCAGTGGTGGGGTCACCATCCCTGGAGGTATTTAAAATCTGGGCAGACGTGGTGCTGAGGGACATGGGTCAGTGGTGGCCTTGGCAGTGTTGGGTTGATGGTTGGACTTGATGATCTGAAAGCTCCCTTCCAACCCAGACAATTCCACAACTCTATGAGGCAGGACATTTCTCCTGCGAGCAAGCTGCTGTCCCTGCCCGTTGCCCAAGAAGCTCGTTCTCTCCCCATCAACCAGTGCCTCACCCAGCCCTGGTGGGGAATGTCCCAGAAAAGTCCTCCTCCACCTTCTTTTTCACCCTCTCCTAGGACAGTCTCCCACAGGATTTCTCTCTGAGACGTCAGAATTTATGGCTGTTTTCCCTACCCCTTCCCCGCTCCTGGGCTCCCCACCGATGCTGCTGAGGACGGAGCAGCACCCCAAAATCCCTCCTGTGACGGGGAGGGGGGCACCCGTGGCCTCTCGTGGGGCAAAACTCCCTTTCAGCGGGTCCGTAGCTGCCTGCGCCTCCAACAACCCAACAGCGCTGCCGTGAGTAAAGCTCAGAGGTGATTTTGGTAAATTAAATGTACATTTCCCTTCTAAAAGTGGGAGATTGAGACCTTGAATATGAAGATTTTTTTTTTTTTTAAAATTTTTGAAGCGACCACCTTACGCGTTTTCGCTTCCAGGGCTCAGCGATGGCCGCATTCTTTTCTTAAAAAATAAATGGGCTTTTACATTTTTTTTCTAACGAACTTTGTGGTGACACTTGAACAGGACCTTCAGAACCTTGGTGCTCCAGGTCAGCCCAGAGGGACACCTGCACACCGGGAATGCACACCCCTTGTAAGGGCACCTCTGATTGCCCCCACTATATAGATGTTTATTGGAGAAGTATCTAAAAAAAAAAAAAAAAATCACTCCTATTTGCTGGGAACACCTCTACGTGCACATTTTTAGGACAGGTCTGTCTGCAGCCTGGTGGGTTTTTACTTCTGAACTCTTGGTTGGTCCTCTGGGCTGCCAGCGCGTATTGATGGCTCATAGAGCCAACCGTGTCCTGGGCTGCACCAGGAGAAGTGTGGCCAGGAGGTCTTGGGAGGTGATTCTGTCCCTCTGTTCTGCTCTGGTGAGACCCCACCTGGAGCTCTGTGTCCAGCTTTGGAGTCCTCAGCACAGGAAGGCCATGGACCTGTTGGAACGGGTCCAGAGGAGGGCCACGAAGATGATCAGAGAGATGGAGCACCTCTGCTATGAGGACAGGCTGAGAGAGCTGGGGGTGTTCAACCTGGAGAAGAGAAGGCTCCGAGGAGACCTTATAGTGGCCTTTCAATATCTGAATGAGCTCCAGGAGAGATGGGGATGGACTCTTTGTCAGGGAGTGCAGTGACAGGACAAGGGACAATGGGTTTAAATTGGCAGAGGGGAGATTGAGATTAGACACCAGAAAGAAATTCTTTCCAGGGAGGGTGGTGAGACACTGGAACAGGTTGCCCAGGGAGGTTGTGGATGCCCCATCCCTGGAGGGGTCCAAGGGCAGGTTGGAGGGGGCTTGGAGCAACCTGGGCTGGTGGGAGGTGTCCCTGCCCAGGGCAGGGGGTTGGAACTTGATGATCTTTAAGGTGCCTTCCAACCCAAACCATTCTATGATTCTAACTGGAGAAGCTGAACGGCAGCGATCCCACCACCTTCAGAGCCACCAGCCCCGGGAGTTCTGTAGAAGGGACCACCGTAATCCCTCTCCAGTTGCCAACTGGTTTGGGACTGGGTGGGGAAAAGCTGCCCTGGGCACCCGGGAGAGGGGGGTTTGGAGGGTCACAGTCGAGAAAAGAAGCGTTTGAGGGTTGTTCTGCAGGAGGTGGTAGCCCCAGAGCCTGCCCAGAGCTCTTAATTGCTGCTGGGACTAATTGCTGGGGGTGCGGGGAGGGATTGCAGGAGGGAATAGGGTTGCTTTTTATATTTTATATAAATTTATTAATTAATATTATTTATATATTTATATTCTTATATAATTTTATATATTGGTATTATTGTTTGTATATTTAAATATTATTATTGAATTTCTATTTATTTATTTTTTAAATACTTAAAATACTTTTTAAAGTATTTATAAATACTGAAAGGGTGGGTGTCAGGAGGATGGGGCCAACTTTTTCTCAGTGGTGCCCAGGGACAGGACAAGAGGGAACGGGCACAAACTTGAACGTCTGAAGTTCCATCTCACCATGAGGAGGAACTTCTTCCCTGTGAGGGTGGCAGAGCCCTGGCAGAGGCTGCCCAGGGAGGTGGTGGGGTCTCCTTCTCTGGAGACATTCAAACC
>JAOTQQ010000032.1:76814540-76833555 GCA_026546715.1 Gallinago undulata | reverse complement strand
GAAGAAAAAAAAAGAAGAAAAAAAAAGAAGAAAAAAAAAGAAGAAAAAAAAAGAAGAAAAAAAAAGAAGAAAAAAAAGAAGAAAAAAAAGAAGAAAAAAAAAGAAGAAAAAAAAAGAAGAAAAAAAAAGAAGAAAAAAAAAGAAGAAAAAAAAAAGAAGAAAAAAAAAAGAAGAAAAAAAAGAAAAAAATCACGCCTCTGTGGGATTGCTAGCAATCTGAAAAGCGCTTTTTTGCTCTTTTTCTGTGACTCTGAAAACGAGTCTCTTCATTCAGCAGCTTTTTGCTTTTTGGTTAAATTTTAAAGCAAATAGTGAAAGTTAATTTTTAAGGGAAGACGATTTCACAGAAGGATGGAATTATTCCGTGTAGATATTTTCTCACGCGCCTCTTCTCTAAGTTCGTTTTAGAGGAATAAGAAAGGAAAACTGCAAATTTACTGACACTACCCTCAGCAAAAAGCAGAGGAAGGATCGATGCGATCCCTCTGAAGCTTTTCCATCGCCATCCACTTCTCTCCCTAATCCCAGCTGGCCAGCTCGGAGTTAATCACGCACATCGTGCGGCCAGTCTTAACTTCTAACATCTGATAAATAATTCTAGGGGCTCGCGTCAAATTTCGTCTTCCTAAAAAAATCCCTACTCTAAGCAGATTATAGAAGGCTGTATGGTGTTTCTCTTTAAGGCCAGAGGAAACGGGGCTGCGCCTATGGGAGACACAGGAAATCCTTTAAGTCTGTCCTTTGTCCGCTTTAATGGCGGCAGATTTTTACAGCGGCAGAGAACAAGTCACCAGCCTTAATGTTTATTAGTTCTGATACTCCCGTGAAATATGGGAAAAGAAAAAAATAAAATAAAAAAAAAAAAAACCCCACCCCCATCCGATATAAGGCAAGAAAATCTGACTTTTCTAAATACCTAATATTGTTATTCTGACATTGTAACGCGATCGAGTAGGCAGACCTCCATTCTCTTTCGGTACTTAAAATAATTTAATACTTGTTTTTCTAAAAAAAAAAAAAAAACAACTATAAAAGGTATCAGATTGCGCAGCGACACCCTCACCCAGAGAACCAAACTATTACTGCTTCAAAACAAAAATATAAAAAAAAAAGAGCAATTCCCCTTGATGGATTTGTTTATGCAAAGCACATCAGCGAACTGCAGCGCACTGCAGGGGAAGCAGCAGCATTTATTTGCCCAGCTCGACAGTTTATTTTCCTAAACCTGTATTTTTAAACTGTTTATAATTTTGCTTTTTTCCACAGTGGGGGTGGCAGGGAAAGGTTGATGAGAACAAATTGATTTTTTTTCTTCCCTGAATGCTAATTTCTTGCCCATGTGAAAAAAATTGATAACTGCGTCTCTAACTTTGAGTTGTTTGGGCTTTTGTGTGTTGAAGATGTTTTAATTTATTTTAAAAAGCCAAGGCTGTGTGAATCTGTCGTTTGGAGTATGAATGGAAGGTCTTCAAGAAAGGAAGTTTTGAGAAAATGGAGAAATTTGGATGGACACCGGTGTCATGGTCACCCCTACGTGACCAAAGAGCAGGTTCTGTCACATCTGTGTATACAAAAATCAGTACAAAAATTCAAAACACCCCTTTGGAACCAGCTTTAGGGTCTTTTAGGACCAGAATAAGCCTTGGGATCCCCAAGTTCTCCCAAGTGCCTGACCCAGCAGCTATTATTTCCACATCACACCACTGAGGGCACTTGGGGACACCCAGGTCAATAAAATATCATCTACCACTATTTTCTTTTACAACGTATGTGGTGAAAGCAACAGGGCACTGAAGAAGCCACTGCCCAAAACTTTGTTTTTTAGAGGACTTTTGGAAGGACAACTAAGAGAATTCAAACTTTTATCTTTCTCACTTTGCAAGAGTGTATTGTTATACCTGCTTGAAATGTGCTTTTATTTTAAGACAGCAAATTGCCTAAATTAATGAAAAGTCTAGATTTTAAAAATGCAAAAAAAAAAAATAAATTCTCTGACACTTTGGAGAAAGACCCAAATTTCGAAAGACAAAAAAGGCCAGAAGAAATGTCTACTGTATTTTGTGTTTCTTGGTTACCTCTGCTGGAACTCACCCTTGGTGTGCCAGGCTGGCTGCCATGTTGGTAACACGTTGGGCACCATCCAACACTCCACGGAATTCCGGATGAAGATCAGATGCTGTTGTCTGTACATGATTCCGGGTTGGTTTGGGGCGATTTTGGGTTTTCTCCCTTGGGACTCGTGCCTTATGGAAACTTTAACTCTACCATTCTCTTACCTAATTTATCGCCTTGGCGCTTTCACTGGCCTTGGAGCTTTCTAAACCTCCTTAAATGATGAACTTGTCTATTCCAGAAAACCCACGTTCCGGCTGCCCGGAGGCTTTGCTCTGCGTCTGTCTGAGGACGGGAACTGAGGAAATTAACTGGAAATTAAGAGAAATTCAGATTAGCAAATCATACTTTTGGATCAGAGCAAAATCAGTACCACTGATGCCACCACAAATACCGGTCAGAAGAGAATCGGGCCTCACTCTGCATCTGTGGTTTGCAAAGAAAATATTTCCTGGTAAGACTGGTTTTAATTTCAAAATTCACAGAATTCTTCCTTTTAAGCACAGACCTTCTGAGGGGTGTTTTCTAGCAAGCCGTATCATAAGATCACTTTAAGGACCACAGAGACACTTCTCCTTAGTGTTGATTTTTCCGATTACATCAGAAGTTTTGCAACTTGTCATCTTTTTTTTTATTTTTATTTTTTTTTTTCCCCAGGACCAGATACCCGTGCCTTAACTAAAGCTCCCCAACGTACCATATCATCTTTAGCTGTGTTTGGGATTAACTGAGCGCTGCGGAATGCACCCTTGGGCTTTCTGAAACGTAAGAAACGCCGCAGGGGGAAGCGATGAGAAGTTATCCCAGGAGAGGGCAGGGATAGCATGGAAGATTCCTGGCTTTGGCTGTGGCTGCCACACAAACACTTGATTAAAGGTAATGTAATAAGAAAATACAACTTTTTTTTTTTTTGGGTGCATTTTTGCATGTGGAGCAGAGCTACAATGTACTAAACACAATGAGCAGCAGCACTCGTTTTTTTTTCCGTCCTGTCATTTATGTAGCTCTTATGTGGACTGTCATTGTCATCACTCTTCTTGTACATATAAGACAAATGTAACCCCCCCTCGGTGCCGAAGGGAGAGCAGCAGCGTGGGCAAAGCTCCTGCCTCCGAGGGATATGACCCGCATTCAATTCCTGGCTCTGCCACAGGCTTCCTGCATAAAAAAAAAAATCCCCAGATTAATCTGCAAAAGAACCCTTTAGAATCGTGTGAAGAGCAGGCTGGCAATAAGCTAACTGAAGTTAGTGCATAGAGCATGAAATACCGTCTTGCTACAAGCGTTCTGTCATCTCCTAGAATAAACTTTATTGCAGTACTCACACCAACGTTTCACCTAAATTACGTACCTGAGGTAGTCAGCATCGTGAAAAAGAAATGCCAAAGAAAGAAGTACAACGCTATTTTAAGAGATAAAAGGAGCAATTTTAGTTAAAATATTTTACAATAAAATAATTATGATTATAAATCTCTTTAGTTAAATATATACACATTACATGGTATTCTAAAAAGAAGGAACTTATTAAAGTTTCAAGCGGATCTAATGCACAGAGTCACCACTTTGTCAGCTCAGGCTGCAATGTCAGTTGAACATTCGTAAATGGCCGTGTCAGACTAATGGCATTGTTTTGTGCAAAAAACTGAAAAAAATATAAAAAAACCAAACCAAACTCCAAATCCTTCCGTTCCCCACGGTAAATAGATAGAAAAAGTAGTTTACACATACACACACGGACACACACCAACTTTGATTGCGTACAGAGGTTAGAATGACCAGCACTAAAATAACCCCCTTCTCTACAAAATAATTCATTTCTCGAAATCAACGTAATTTTTCAAAATTACAAATGTTAAGTGCTAGCAAATTGTGCTTTTAGGCAGCCACGTGGCCGATAAGGTAGATGTTGTCGTAAAGGTGCCCTACGAAATCTTCGCTGATGTTCTGCGCGGCTCGTCGCGTGTTCCGGATGAACTCCCTCTTTGACATTTTGTTCTTCACGTGAGGGCTGGTGAGATCGATGGAAAGCAGAATCAGAGAGTAGCACAGTACGTAAACTGCATCTAGGCAAGAGAGAATAAATAAATAAGTAAGATTAAAAAAGGAAACCGTGAGAATTAAAAATATTATTCCCTGCCTGAGAACCGTACGGTCTTCGTCATCTGGGCTTATAATTATATTTATATACACATATGTAACCACTCAAAAGGGTATCCCAGTGAAGTAACATTTAATACAGCAATTTTCAAAGTAATACTGTCAGCACAACGCCAATTGAGCATTTACAAATCTCTTAATATTTCTACATTAGCCCCAAGTCACTAAGGGCTTTATGCACGCTCATTTAAACAGATTCTTGAAGTTCTTGTAAACTAAGGCCAACATCCTGCTGACGCTTATCTTTGAATATGTAAGCAGTCTCCCTGCCCAGACCCAGCTCCCCGCCCCCCCCCAGCCAATTAGAAATGCTCGTTAACTTTGAGTGAGGCCCAACAGCCCCTCTCTGTTCTGCTGGACTATCCACAGGGTAAAATGTTAAGTGCGTGAAGTCTTTGCAAGAGGGGACTTGGAGATACTACAGAGCCTGAAAGCAAAGGGGAGATAACATGAAAACAAACCCCACTTATCAACTGGGTCTAAGAAAAGCATCTCTGTCTTAATTTTGATTTTTTTTCAACCCGAGTGGGATAGTGCCCATACACTGAACCCTCCCATGCCACCTCTGCACTTTAAAAAAAATACTTATTTAGGTGCTGATTTTACAACTATTATAAACAGCAGCGCCAAACAGAAATATGAATGAACGAATGACAATGAATCAAAGCTATTTGTTTTTTTTTTTTTTTTTTTAATTTGATTTGCTTACCGGGGCTAAGGCCGAGTTCTCTCATGAGATCGGGGTTGCAGGCGCAGAAGCGGTGGGAGAACTTGGTGATGAGAGTCTCCAGGTACTCCCCGCGCTCCTCGGGAGCGTGGATGTGCCGGAAGAACTCTCTCAGTGCATTCGGCAAGAACTGGTTTCGGAAGTTGTGCAGCGTCACGAGGTCATCCAAAACATCTCGCCTGGCAGAAGGAAATCCCCCAGAATTAGAGAACTTTCTTTGAACCATTTCAATACGAAAATGTAGGTCTTAAAAAAAAAAAATAAAAAAAAAAATGAAAAGGAAAGCTTTAGAGTAGTTTATGAGCTTTGCCTTTTTGCTGTAAGACAAAGGAAATTATGACTAACAGCACAAAGATAACAGAAAAACACGTTCTTAAGACACAGTAGTAGCCAAATACTATAAAAATACACATGAATCAGAATTCTACGTTTCTTTATATGCAGACTGAATTACTGTCTTTTTTTTAAATGGCTTTGTAGGGCAGTTTAAAGGAAGCAAAGCCTCTATGTAGACAATAAAAGGAATAGATTCACGTGTGTCACAGATTTTGGTGCTTACATAGAAGCCGTTACAGGAGCATCTTTAAGGCCAGGCTGAAGTTAGATAAAGTTTGCTCAGAAAACCCCTTTAAAATCCCAGTTCACCAGGGTGCGATGCTCGCAAGTGTTTTCCGCTGACCACAGAAACATCTAAAGGATTCAGACTATTCTACATGAACAGATGCGCGAGAGACATCTGAAGGACATTTGGAAGCAAATCTAAAGTGAACCAAAGAATATTCTCGTATGTTTATCCTTTCCATTAAACATTTCAGTACTAAGAGGGGAGTTTCAACATTTAGAACCCTAGTTTTTATTTTTAGTGCCTGATTACACTCTGTTTATGAAGGGAAGATGAATGGCTGTAGGAGCTGCTAATATCAACTTGTAATCTCATATGTTAAATGGTTTTGTAATTTTTTCCTATTGCCAAATAGAAGGATAATCTGAAGTTTTACAGCACAGAACTGCCAGTGGTGATAACACTATGGGGTGACTCCTTTTATTCCTGCTGTTCCCTCTGCTCTTCCTATTTAGGTCCAAGTTATTACTCTCCTCCTCTTCCAACTCCCCTTGACCATGTTGGTGCTCCTCTCTCCAGACTCCAATCTACCCCAAGGTGATCAGAGGGTGAGAGAAAGCACTGGGGAGGAAGAGGGTGGTAGAGCAGGGAGAGGATGCTCTATGGCATCGTAGAAGGTGGCTGCAATTTCCAATCTTGAGAAAGATCAACCAAATAATGCTTAGATGATTCATCAGGAGTTGCAAAGCCATCATCACTTGGGAAAGGGATAACTGCTTTTTCTGATTAACATCCATATGAGATAGGAAAAAGGGAAACCTCAAGTGAAAAAAAAAAAAAAGAAACAGCAAAATATCTATAAAATCTAAATGGCGTATAGCACAAAAATTATCCTGTGCAGTTTACACACTCACTGTAACTTCAAACCAATTTAGGCCCAGAACTGCAAGAATTCTGGAAAAGCACAAATGTGAGATTTACCAGTTATAGGTGGTCTCTTCAGGGGTTCTTATAAAGCCTTAGTCACATAAATACAAAGAAACACATGAGTGACTGCTCAGATTTAGCAGCAGCGTTACTTAGCTCCATTTTCTTGCATTTTTACCTCTTCAAAATTACATTAATACAAGCAAAATGTTGTCGCATGGTGGTGTACACTGAGAACAAAGAGGAAACAACTCAAGAGAAATTCTAATTACCTTTCATCAAGGTAGATTCTCAGCTTCTTCCAATTTAGTGTTCTTGTGCAAAAGATAAACTTCGCTATTTCTTTTGGGGAATCGTCCAGTATGCCTTTGGACATAAAGTAGTTGACTCCCTGGGGTAAAATACACATATGTATAAATATGTTTAATCTTCATAATGTGTTTAGGAACAAGATACTTGGCAACGTAGGAACATAATCCTATTAAATTAGTTGAGGTTTGGTTTTCAGAATGATTCCTCTTCCTCAAAAATCACATTTCAACATGCACAATACAATCTAAAAGTATAAATCAAATGCAAAGAAACAATTTATTGTTATGGTTGAGATTTTACATAGACTCGTAGTATGAAATTTAAAATTATGAACCCTGTCAAGGCATAAGGGTTCTTTAGTATTTTCTTTACAGCGTAGACCAGTATTTTGGTTTTCATGCTTTTGTAATTGTAAATAAAATGCTGCAGGGACCATAACTTTCAATTTCGTAACTTTCATAAATAAGAAAATCTTAGCCATAATCTGTTTAGTCTTTAATATCTTTTATTAAAACACTAATGCTCTCACATGTATACGATGTACCACATTCAAATAGATGCATTAAATGCATTTGTTTAAATGTGTAATAATGCAAATAAACACAAGCAGGCTGATTTCAAAGCAGAGGTAAATATCAACATATAGAAAAATGCATACACATAAATAAGAACACTGTGCCTAACACACACAAAAAAAAGTTTAAAAAGATAGGACAATTGTTTATATTTTATATCCATGTTAGAGTTTCCAGAATTTTCCACACTTTGCCAAGCACACATTTCTTATAGAATATACATGTCAAATTTCATTGCAAAATATTTCAGTGATATTCTGGATTCTTTCTGTTCATTGAAATATCCCAAAGCATAAAACTAGTTTCCTTATGACCCCAGAAATCAACCCCCACCCAAAAAATAGAATATATGCTTAAGATGTCAATAACACGAGCGAGGTGCCCACAAACACCTGTAATATTATCTAGCTGGTTTTATCAGTCCATAAATTTTGCTTACATACTTAAAGAAAATAGCAGTTAATTAGCATTTTTTTTGTTATAAGATTGTTTTATATTATAAATAAAATTACAAGCAAGACAAAAAAAAAACCCAAACCCTAGCAATTTTAGGTCCTGTTTTTAAGAAGAATCTTTATTTAGGACTATAATGACACACGTATTGGGCTATAAACTGGCATTTAAATCCAAATTAGATCATGTTTAAGTTTGTCCATAACGTGTATGGCCAACATAAGGTTAACTACTTTCTTGAATTAGAACTAAATAGGAAACTAAAAATGGAAGACCAAAATGAACATTAATGAACATTAATTCCTCAAGTATTCTGGCAATTGATACAAGACCAGCAGCACAGCATCTCCTTTACTTATATCCTGACTTAATGAGACTTAGGCACTGGGTTCAGTAATTAGTATTTGGTAGCTAAATCAGTCCCTTGTGGCAGGTACGCTGGTTGAAATAAGTAGTTCTGCACCCTGCTAAAATCTGTGCTGAGGTTATTTATCGGTCGTCTGGTGGTTCTTTTGGGAAAGATTGGACTAAAGGCAGATCTTCCCATTCAACTTCAGACAGTTCTGGATAAAACCTTAACGTATGAAAGTGTTGATTTAAATTATATATGCAAATAGCAACCATAACTCTAGACTAATAGTAATGACAAAAGCCATTTGTTGTATTTCTACGTTATATTTTACACTTGCTCCTTTTTCCCCAGCCACAGGAGGCTTGTTTTACCACCCTATTCTGTCACAGCCCTGACACCCCCAGCTCCATTTCTACCTGCTCCACAGAGCTTTTCCATTCATCTAATCCACACGGGATAGCCGAAAATCAAAAAAGTTTCCTGTTTCAGCATTGTTTTCATGTCTGCATTGACTCCCTTCTCTTCTAAGAGTATTTTCTGAGCATTTCAGTACGGCAGCCAACATCAAACCTCTTCTAGATGCCTCGGACACCTCTTGTTAGAAATGCATTCAAAACAACCCCACACATTCTAAATTAACAGCACAAAAGTTTTGGAGTCAGTATTTTTCTACAAATAGACAGGATTTATCTTTTTAGTATTTAAATGAAATTGTTCGCAAAGTCAAGAGTTGGGAGACAATTAAGCTTTGTACCTAATGTACATTTAAAAGCAGTGCAGGAAAATCTAGGACAAATACATTTGTCAATAAAGACAAATTTCACTTAATATTAAAAATTTCAAATTTCCCATAAGTGGTTGTACACATGCTCTACTTACTTAGCTTAAATAGTGTTAAAAGGTGACTAAGGAAATCACTAGTAGCATTTTACATTAATATTTTTAGGAGATTGATAATTCTGTGAGTGATAATGCTTTTACATTTTGGTAGGGTTACCAAAGTACCAACATAAATGCTGATTTTTTTGTAGTCTGGACTGTATTAAAAAAAAGAAGACAATTTTGATCACCAACCAAATTAAAAGAGTCTTAAATAAAAGCTGATGAAATATAGGAATTCAAGTTTAAATACTAGCTTAATTATTTAGAGAAATTCGGGGGCAGTGACTGTCATTTTATTCTGTTTCTATACAATTTGGCAGAGTAGGGCTTCAATTTCTAATAGGGGCCTTTAGGTAACACTAACATTATTAGTAAATAATAATTAGACATACATGGTATTATTATTCTCATTTTTCGAGGGATATGTAATATACTTCATGGTGCATATTCTGGAACAAAACACACATTACTGATGTTATATTTTCTAATATAGGATTCTTTTCCTAAGATTTGTTTTCTAAGTTATGAATCAAGTCATTTGGTGACAAATGCAGACACGATATAGAACATACATCTCAAACAGTGTCTCTTTCACTGGTTGTCTTTAAAATACAGTCTCAGTGTTACACACTTATGATGCCAGAAATCACAAGTAGAGCGTAGAAATATTCTTCCTGTTACTCAGAATCCATAACTAGTGAATTCCAAGATTTAAAGTTCTCTGATTTAATGTAGTTTTCAAAAGGTTTCAGCTGTCTGGTCCATTCCAACTTTTTGGATAAATCATCACAAAATAACTTCTTCCCTCTAGGACATAGACATACTTTTAATATTCTTAGGACAGATAAATCAGTGCATCTCAAAACTGGCTTGCTTAGTAGATCACTACGAAATAGGGTAAGTTTTCAAAAAATTTGCTTAGAAATATATAGCACAGGTATGTTCCATCTCTACAGACTACATACAATTAAATGCAAGGTAGGGAAGCTTTATGCAAGTGGCCAACAATCCAGTTATAATCAAGGAAAGTTCAGAAAACTGACCTCTCTGGTCAAAACTCAGGGCAGCTGGTAACGAATGAGACAGTGAGAAGAGCAGAAACTGCTTACTATAAGCACTGTCTTACATTGCTTTGTTGTTAAACTCTGAGAGTTTCAGCACAGTCCAACAGATCCATAAAAATAAATGCTATTCAATAGAATCAGTTAGAATTGTTACTATTAGGAACAAAACAAAAATTAGATCTTCTTTCCTGACTGAATGACCAAAGAATTCTCTTTTCCACCTTTGGTTCCAATTTTAATTACAGAGCATAGCCCTACGTAATGAACTT
The DNA here is from genome assembly GCA_026546715.1 of Gallinago undulata. Lineage (NCBI taxonomy): Eukaryota > Metazoa > Chordata > Aves > Charadriiformes > Scolopacidae > Gallinago > Gallinago undulata. The sequence continues at coordinate 76,823,163 of JAOTQQ010000032.1, read as the reverse complement.
GACAAACTATTTGGTAAGGAGTTAGAAACAGTATACAGAACAGTGGGAAATAACTCCTGTTTGCTTACAAATTCTGAATCATAAGCGTGAGAGGTATGAAATGAGCACTGCGTGAGAAACGCTTCACATACACCATATTCTAGACAGTCTAGAATAAAATACAGCTGAGACCCCGTCGGCAGATTAAACAACATAATAATTCATATTCAAGGATTAACACTAACACTAAACCACCCCCTTCTCACCAAAGAAATAAAAACCAAGTTCCAAAATCTTGGCTACAATGGTGCTGCCGTATGAAAAAACAAAACAAAACCAAAAACCGAAGACAAAACCAAAGAAAAAAAAAAAATAACGAGAAACCAAACATGCACTGGGGTTGGGTTTTTCTCCAGATCATGTGAGATGTGATTAGGTACATCCTGTGAGCAGAATGTGAGCACCTGCTGGGAATCAGGCAAGCTCATGCACACAACCAAGACGTGAAGTTACAGCAGATACCACAACACCATGCACACGACAATGGCCAACCGGAGAATCCTACCACAACGTGTGGAGATGCTCGTCCCTACCCCGTGAGCCACCGCTAGCTCTGGAGCTGGTGCTGGGGAGCCTGGTTACCCATTTTCATGACATGGGACGTGTCCTTTGGAGAATCTTGCTCCTGTGGCTTGTAAGTATTCCTATTTTTACAGTAATTTGATCAGGTCTGTTATCAAATGTAAAGCAAGAGTTTGGCAGGAAATTCGAGACGCAATTTGTAGTAGTGGAATGGTCACATCATAAATTCCAGTCACAGTGTCCTTGTAAGAATAATTCTGCCAAGATCACAGTGGTAAACAAGAAAAGCAATAGTATTTGTGAATTCTCCCAGAACTCAGGCCCTGAATGATTCCTGCCAGGCTATGGTGCTCCACAGGGAGAGAGGAACAGAAGCCCTTAGGAGATACCCTGAGGTTCTCAGCTCTCACTAGGCCTGAAGCAGACGGTTTCTTCTACTATTGTGCAATATAACTATGGTGAACCCAGAAGTAAGCGTAGCATAATAAATTTTAACATATAATTTAGGTATATTAGCCAATAATAGCTAATTAACTCCTATAAGGTAGCTCTAATTTGCACATCTGAATTTCCTTTAAAAATAATGCATCTTTTACTCGGTGTCTTTTGTGAATGCTCCAAATGTTTTAAGCCTACCAAGGTGACTTTAAGTTAGGTTGGGATTATAAACTAAGAGAGTTAGTGAAAAATTACATTAAAACAAATTGGAAGACAAAGAAAAATTTGGGCTGCCAAAGCTATTACCAGTTAAAACTCGGTATATTCTTGAAAACACTTTCGAGTTATCTAAATATTGTGTCTCATTTGAAAAGTGTTACATTTATTACTAAATTCACTAAAATCCTGCTGAAAATCAACGCTAATCACTCCTGAGACAAAGTGCTGATAAGGCGTCTCAGCACCGCGTGTCACAGCTCAAGTCAGAGCAATTACAAAATACTGTAATTTGCGCCTAATAAAAGTGGGTTTCTTTATCAAGCAGAATATGAGATAAAGCAAGAATTTAAACCAAATCGCATTACTCTAATGATTCAGAAGACTGTTTTATTTATTTCACCCCATGGTTACAAGTTCATGTTTTCTGTATCACATCAGCAGAGTGAACCGTTGGCTCCTATAATTTTATCTTTTCATGTCTCTTAATCTTTTCCTATTTTGGATTTATTCAATTACCACTTCCTTGCGCATATATAAATAATGCTGAAGTTAACACCCCTTTTTTTCCCAGTAGCATATACCTTCTTTTCCTGGGAAACGGGAAGCAGGAGTCTGGTTTTGTACCCAAAAGACTCTCTGTCACTTGGGTGTTAATTGCCAGGCAAGAGCCGTCTACTCTCAAAAGCTTTTCTTCTTGGAAAGATACAGAAATCAAGTTTTCCAGCGAGTTATGTGAATTAGTAAATAGGCAACTTTTCGTTTGACATGGGGTATTTTTTGAAAAAAAATACATGTTGCTATATACTATAAAGGAAGATTGTGTTTATGCATAACAAACCCACAGAAACCAAATCATACTGATCTTTGGGATATCTTTTCGTAGTATTTCAAGATTTGCTCCTTGAGAGTGGACATATTTAAAAATCCCTTACAAGAAACCATAATTGTCATAGAAGTAATCGGCGTTACTTTATACCTCACCCTGCTTTAACTGAAGTGGGATCAAACTCATGCTCTGCAGAAGCATTTTAGCAGTTTAATTTATGTAAGTGGATTATTGTCCTTGTTTAATTTCCCTGATCTCTTTGATTGGGATCTCTGCCTCCCTCCTAAGTCAGTATGTGGTTATGAACTTCTGGCATCCATGGGTCAGACTGCTGTACAGAGTGCTTAAGAGGTGAGCCATGTAAATGATGTGCACCATACGCAAAAAAAGATCAGGATGGGGCTTTAACTGGGTATTAACCATTCCTACAGTAAACCAAACACCTATTAAAACTTGGCTTCAATATGGCTATAATTACACAGCAACAATCACAATTATTTTAACTGTTTATTACGACGGTTTACTTACCTCATCGGGGTTGGCATTAAAGGTGAGACTGCCCTCATCTAGCTGCATATACAATTTTCTAAAAGAAAATCCTAGAGGTGGATTCTTATTGTATATAGAACAGTGACCCCAAGTGGATTTGCACAACCTAGGAAAACAGAATCAGTCTGTTATCCAAGTTCTTTTCTGCATTTCATGTATTTTACAGAAGCAAAGTGCAATCAACATTGCAAAGCCAAACACTCAAACTATAGGAAAAGTTAGAACCAGGTTGCTCAGAACACTTAGTTATTGAGCATTTTGCATAATCATTCATAATCTTCATTTATATGATTACTGTTTTCTTCTCCCACAGGTTTTAGTGTGTTTGAGTGCAACCTCAAAGCATATCCCAGTAGGTGGCATTGTAATGACATCCACGCAGCTGGGACCTCTGGCACTCCTGGTACCTGAACACTGGGACAAGTTGCTCTCCTGTGGCAGTAGGACACTATAAAAAAAATTGTATTTCTTTTCTTGTGCCCCCGTTATGCAGCCATGGGCACAAAATGATGCCATTAACTCACTGCTTTCAGGTCATTTTCCAGCTGACTGTCTGTTTTTCAGTCTTGACCAGTCCTAATTACTTGATCCAGCCCCATCCCTCTTTATCACCCATCACTTTTCAGTTTCGTTCCCTTTTATCCCACCCTGACTCCCTGGCTCAGCTTCATCAGTCTCTTTGATGACGCCATATGAAACTCCCTTGAACTAGCTCTTTTTTGGCACTCCAATTATTATCTGGATTCTTTACTGAATTGGTAGCTCTGCTTCAACAGATCTGTTTTGTAAATAATTTGGCCACTGAGGACATGAGACAGATGTAGGTCGTACCTGGACTGAGTTGAGAACTGCAGCCCCAGGACCTGCCAAAGCCTAAACTCAAGCACATCCAATACACGTAGAATACTGAAGACTAAAACATCTATAGAGATTATGCCATTTGGAATTGTTCCTAATTTGCTAAATCGGGACATATTTTCACTGTCAAAGTGTACATTTTGAACCGAGTATTTGGAAAGATTTCACTTAAAATGCCTGAGATATTTTCCAAGGCAAACTCAAAGGAAAATACTTATTTTTTTTCCCCGTATGTTAAGAATATATGCTGCATACAACTAAGCAGCTCTATTATCTTCAAGCTTTGGTCCAGGCAAGTACCAACCACCCAATTATTACTGTAATACTGCTCACTGTCTGCTAAGATAAGGGGTAAGAATATGTTGTGAAAGAAGAAAGACCATCCCCTCTAAAAATTAGTGTAATTTCATGAGTCTTTCCTGCTGTGGTAAAACACCAAATATCAAAGAAAATATTTTTCATTAAATTTTGATCTTACACTATTATATTTGATAGAAAATTCTTTTATTTTTCTTTTTCTTTCTTATTTCCTCGACATACAAACTCTGCAGAAGTAATACATAAATGTGTTTCCACTTTCCACTTGACACACTTGTGGAACTGACCTTCTCTTTCCCCCTTCCACCACCATCTTCCCAAAACCATACATTAATGTTGCTCTAAGATGAGTATAGTAGATGAGTTCTCATCCCTTTCTACCTGGAGCTTCAGCTGAGTAGGTTTGCTTGCTCAAGCTAGACATTTGTTTGAAGTTCAGAGAAGTAAAAATACAAATATTTGAGATGTGCTTTGAGCTAATACAAAAATGAAGACAAGTCCTTGGGTTTTTTTCCCATGATATACCAAACAGGTGGGTAGTTCTACACACACATACTTGCACCAAGCACAAGTAATCTTCAATAATTATATAGTGATGATAATTAGAATAACACATTTTTAACAATATTCATGTGAAATCTCATTGAATGTAGGAATTTTTCACCCAAGTTAGAATTACAAAAAGCCCATGTTGAGACAAATTTAAAATCTAATAATTATTTTTACTATGTCCATGTGATACTTTTGGTTCTTTTACTTACCCTTGCCAGAGAAGCTCATCGTTAGCAAGATCCTGCCAGACGCACGAGGCCAGACAGAGATCAGTTGCATTCAGGTATGACAAAATGGTGAAACTAAGCTCTGGTGGCAGCATTTCCAGGTTAATGAATCCTTCTTGTTCTTTAGATTTTCTTGCCTTCAAGAGGTGGTAGATGTCGATGCCTCCTTGGGCTTGTTTACGATGGCTTGTGCTGGGAACGTTGTTAGTAGCCATCCTCCTCCCATGGTCTCTGGTAAGGTAGCCTTGTCCACCGTAACCTTGGTGTTGCAGTTGCTGGTTCCTAGCAACTCTCCAGAGTCCCTGACCCATCTGCGAGCCTGCTGGACATAAAATCCAAATTAAACGTTTATAAATACTTGTAAGACACACTGGAAAAAGAAAATTGTAGGACTGATCTGAATAGGGAAAAAAAAAAAAAGTGAGTTTTAACAAAGTTATGCTTATGATGTAATCTGTCTCCAATAGAACAATTGAATAAATACTGAAAACAAAACCCATAAAAATACTAGAAGACTTTTTCCAAAAGTTTATCTACAAAATGAACAACAGGCTTCTGCAAACAGCACTAAACATATCTACATCCTATGCAAGTTAAGAAGCCTTAAACATTAGAACATTTGGAATTATTATTTTCAGACTTCCTTTAAAACTTAGTACAAATAGCTTATTTGGAATCAATTAATTACTGTAATATGTAAGGAGAAACAAAAATGTCCTGAGTAGCACACAAAATTAGGCTGTGCCTGACATCAAGACAAAGCTTAATAACTTCAGTGTTCATGCATTAAGGATTCAGTTTCTTGTTTGTGAGCACCCAAAATATCTTTTCAAGCTTTCCTGTACAGCAGCATAAAAGATTCATGACAAATCTTCTCTACCTTACTTATCACTGCGTTTATTATTTCTCGTCAAACTTTGTTGGAGATGGTAATAAAAAGAACATATCCCGAATGCCAGTCAGTTACCAAGAACTCTGAATGCCACAACTCAAATTTTAGTAACCACCTGTATTTATCAAGAGGGAAAATTAAAGTATGATAAATCATAGTAATTCAGTATGGGGATATTGTCTTAATCCCATCACGAGTAGTGTATATATGGTGATCTGTCATATTTTTCAACCTTTGTGATGATGACAGCTCACTGAAGTGATCATACTAAGGTTCATGACGCTGACTTTATTTAAAAACACCCTTACAACCTGGTCTGGTAGGATTACACATGTATTTGAAATTATCTATAGTCTAATAGCATAGGGAGTTAAAATGGGACTTGAAAATTGTATTGTAATCAATTTAGTAACATACAAGATTTTACATATATTCATCATTATTTTTATTCTCATTTCTTGTACAGTTATATCTTTGGCTTTTTTTTTTTTATTACACAAAGGTAGGTTAAACCATGATGAACTCCGATAAATTATCAGTTCTTTTTTTTTAAAAAAAAAGCTTACTGAGCCACACTATAAATAGGATATACAGTTGGTTGCAGGAATGTATGAAGAAATAAGATATCCTCATTTTCTTGAGACCAGCATAATATTTTTAAAAGTCCTTAGGGCTACCAGTAAAGCCGTTTCACAAGAGGAAGACATACCACAATCTGCCATTTAAAACGTGGCAACGCAAGAATGAGGGGCCTGATGAAAGCGGTAATTCGGGCTGGTGTTCGCAATTAAGTTATGAAACTTCTAGATGTAAACAAAACATATTTCTTCACCAGATGAAGAGCTGCGACTTTATTTTTCATTGCCTGGCTAGATTAAAATAAGAGGTAGCGACTTTTATTAGAGAGACTGCAGTTGCTCAGTGCCACCTTTTTTTTTTTTAGCACCAAGCTGAAAAGCAGTTTGGGAGGGGAGGCTGGGCGGAGAAGAAGAGACTGTCCTAAGGGATGAAAAGAGCAGATAAGGAATATTTCTGAGCAAATACAACATTTCAAAAAGGGCTACTATCACTGCGCTGGAGGATTCAATTAAGATAAAGTTCCCATTTTGCTAGGCACTGTACATGAGCTTGTTAATTACTTAAGTACAGTACTTAGTAAATAGATAACTCTAAATAACTCGAGAGGCTTCAGCCAATTCTTGACCTTAGCCCCGTCAGTAAACTGAACACTGCCAACAAGGCATTACACTTTCAAATATGCAGATGCCAAATTTAGAGGCTGTGCTCACTCTCAGAAGATGAGATGATCTGACTGACTGAATAATAATGAGCATTCCATTCAATTATGTCAAAAATGTAGGGGTTTGAAAGATGTAAACATATACATACACACGTAACTCAAAAGTAATCTGAATGCTTTCTCGGTGTCGCTCTTCATGTAAATACAAAAATAAAGTCTGCCTGGAAATATAGCCCTGACTCTAAACAAAATGATAAAATAGCCAAATGGCAAAATACTAGTTTCAGGAACAGAAAGAACCAGGAGTAAAACCAACCTGTGATTCCCCATCACTAGTTCAAGTCCTAAACCACTAAAGCAACAGAAATCAGCAAGAAAAAATATGAGAACGTTGCAATATTAAACCTGACATTTTACAAAAGATGAAATGAGGGAACCTATTCCATGTAAACTCAAGCAGAGAGACAGGGAAGTTCTGTCAAATGCAGAAATCTCTTTTTGCGGCACCTTTTGGTAAGACAAATTAAATTTTAATAAATTAATTAAATTAATTTTGCTAGCATTTTTGCCACCTTTTCTCACATTAGTTTTTATTATTAGAACAAAGCCACATTTCTATACACATTTGTTAACTCCCAACTGTTAAAAGTCTTCCGAAGATACTAATTATCTGGGCACAGTTTAAACAAAGAAACAAAAAATACAGCAGAAAGACAAAAGAGAAAGACCAGCAGCATTATCAGGACCGGTTCATAGAAAGGCTGTGCCCAGTGAATTATCAAGTGAACTTTACGCTATCAGATAAGCATCTGGCAACTTTATAATACTTCCAAACCTCTCTCAAAGTCAGGTTATCTTTCTGTTCCATATGCACTACTTGTAAAGAATTCGGAAAGGAAACGCAGAGGACTAAGCTTTCCTACTCAAGGCTACTTAGCTCTAAATCAAACACCCAAATTTGAGTGGCTAGTTTAATATCTTTACTGTAATATTCAGCTAGAAGTTCCTGTTCACAGAATACATTCCATTAAGGAATGCTGAGGTAACAAGAATATCAACAGTTTTCATTGGCACTCACAGCGTTTCTCACCCCACACAAGAGCTAATTATGATCCAACGCCAACAACATAATCACGTCTAAATTATTTAACACTAAAAAGAGGCTCCGAGACAGAAAACAATTACTATGTTATTCAAGAAACTAGCCTGCTGATAATGTATTCACATACTTACACAGAAGATGGCACTGCTGAAATAATTTCAAAAGTCTTTTAAAAGATAAATAATGATAAAAATTTATATAGTTTCTATTTTCAGTACCAACTGAAGAAATTTCAGAGAAGAAACAAAGCGAGACAAAATTTAAACCATTCTAGAATCGGCTGCCGGAAATCCACAAGCTTTAATTTGCATGTAGCTATTCAGCAGCTTCTATGCCATTTGTGAAATCACATCTTGTTTTCCCCACTGCTTTGTAGCAATCCAGGATGCGTGCTTTGAGAACTCACTCATAAAACCAGATGAGTAAACTCATTGTTATTATAAAGCCCTTTAAGTAATGGTGTCCGGGCTATTTTTTAAACTATTTTGAGCATATATTTCCAGATTCAACAGGCCACTTAAATGTATGTTTCCAAACTTTTAATTTTGTTACTTTATCTAATAATTGAAACATCTTGACAGTTTGGCAGTAATAACTATCATAGTAAAAACAACATCAAGCTTGTTTATAAATTGCTGATTTCCCATCTCTGTCAGATATCTGAGTCTGATTTCAATTTTAATCATTTCTTCTTCATGTTACGGCATCATAAATTCTTTTAAGTGCATGACAAGATTCTAAATGCTAAATATAAGCCAGGTTTAACACTGAAAGAGGGGAGATGGAGCTGAGATGTGGGGAAGAACTTGTTTGGTGTGAGGGTGGTGAGAGCCTGGCCCAG
>JAOTQQ010000032.1:76789928-76812300 GCA_026546715.1 Gallinago undulata | reverse complement strand
GTGGCTGCCCCATCCCTGGAGGGGTTCAAGGGCAGGTTGGAGGGGGCTTGGAGCAACCTGGGCTGGTGAGAGGTGTCCCTGCCCAGGGCAGGGGGTGGCACTGGGGGGGCTTGAAGGTCCCTTCCAACCCAAACCATTCTGTGATTCAGTTTGTAATGATGGTAGTTGCTGGGTTTTGCATCCAGAGGTCAGGTATAGAAAGGATCATTGATACTTTTTTGGAAACATCTAATGTGATCAGATGAATTTCTACGAATATTTACGTTGCAGATTAGAAATTCAGTTTTATGTCAGACTCTTTGGTACGTGTGGTCTGGTTCAATTGGCAAAACTGTAGGGTGGATCACTTTGTTAGGTAATGCAGGAAGAATAGCTGCCTCAGTTTCCAAATACTTGGGGTTAAATTGTCCCCAGCCTTTAACAATAAGTGTTGTGTACTTACATTTAGCATGACTAATAGCTCAGAAGCTAATGGTTAAAGAGGAAGAACCTAATAATTAAATAGGAAGAAAATATCTTAACAAGGGCAGAACACATGTGAACATTCAGTCATAGAATTGTCTAGGTTGGAAGAGACCTTTTAATATTATCTAGTCCAACTATCAACCTAACTCTGATAAAAAAAAAAACAACCAAACAAAACCAACATTGCTAAACCATAACACAAGAAGAAAAAAAAAAAGAAAACCCAAAAAGAAACCAAAGCAAACATAGACCATTGTGAGTGTAAGCTTTAACTGTGAATCTGTTTTTACTGTATATTGTCAAGAAGTTCCTTTTGAAGAGACTCATTGCTTTAATGATTAGGACCAAATAACAAAGCTGCAAACTGGAGTACCCATCAGAGTGGATTTCTGACAAGGCTAGACTTGGTGTCTTTGGAGCTGTTGTTTGGTTTCTTTTTGTCTGAATCTGGTATGTCAACAAGAGAAATTATATAAAACTCTGTGTCTTGAGACAATCTCTTAATATATAAAGGCTGTCAGGCAATGCCTCTTCGTTGCTTGGATGGGTAGGCTTCAAAGTATTTATTTTCTGTTGAGAAAAGAAATTCAATGAAGACAGCGGCAGGCAATTATCTCCCACGCTCAAGCAGAAAAAAATCAACAGTTTCTGTTTTAAGGCTTTATAGCTGAAATCATTACTCTTACTGTGGCTTTTGGTGCATGTACGGTAGAGGATTGAGCCACTCACAACCAAATCTCAAGGATGAGAGGAAGGAGAACTTTTTTTTGTGAGAAGTGTCAACTTACTATACTTTTTTCCCCTCCTTGTTTCTTCTCTAACCGGTTCAAAATCCACTGAGTTTGGCTGTTTGCTAATGGACTTCCTCAACTTTTGTCAGCCTGTCCAGAGAGCTCAGATGCAGGCCTCTTGTTTTCAGTTGTGGCTTAAGAGCTGGTCTGTCATCCAGTCTTTAAAGGTCTTGAGTTGGAGAAAAGCTAATATTGGTTGCTTATAAACAAACGTGTGCGAGATGCAGTAAATAGTACTTTTAGCCTGTCTCTAAATATAAATGTATTTTGAAGCAGTGGAGTGGGAGACAAGGTTAAGATTATTGTTAATACTGGTATTTGAAGGTACTGCTTCAGGTCTGTCTTTGGACTGTCTGCCAGCTAGGAGGAGTTGCCAGTATTTTTTTGATCTCTTGGGGCAATTTATTTATTTTTTTTTTTTTTTATTTTATTTTCCTCCCATTTAAGAATTTACTGACCAGTTCTTATTTATCCTTCTGATAGATCTGAAAACTGATTTGGATGATGTGATTTCATACTTTGGTGATTCTCTTTCATTGTTTTGTTTTATTTTTTCCCCACCTTTTTTTTTTTTCTTCACTTTCCTTGCAGGACAGTTCTGCAGGGAGACAGTCACCTTTTGCAGTGTGTCCTTAAATGAGTCTTTTTCTTCTGTGGGGTCTCTCAACTTGTGTGTTACAATGTGGAAATTAAACAAAAACTTTCTGGTTATCATGCCTTTGGTAAATTCGCACCTATTTTGAAATATCCACACAGTCTGTTACCACTCCCACCCCCAAACAATTTTAAGTGTACTTAATGCATCAGCTAAATCAAGGGGTATATTCTGTGATGAGTTGCTAGTCCTGCCTTCTGGTCTTTAGACATCCAAACATGGCTCTTGGGGCCAGGTGAATAAAAGCATAAAAAGCAGCAAAAAATCTGAAAAATGCAAAAGGTTTTCACTCTTGTGGAGCTTCCACTTCTTTGAAACAGCACAGAAACTTGTTTTCACTCGGTTTTAGTGGATTTAGCCAACCCTAAATTCTTAATATGCTTTCAAATATCTTTTAAATATAAAGATCTTCGATAGTTGATGGGTTTGAGGATTACTAATTGATCCCGTTTAGAATGAATGAAAATGATGATTGATATTAATTGGTATCAAGCCCTAGCTCTGTGCTGTATTGTAACACTTTGGAAATAGTAGTGTCTAGAAAAGAGGAGTGAAAACCTTTGAATTTGTAACTTTTGTGTACTTTTTTTTTTTTAAATCAGGAGAATGTACTATATTACATTTATTTCATAATCTGAAAGAAGAATAGCATTTGGAATAATGGCAACAGGAGACCTAAAAGGAAGTATAAGAAAAATAGAACAAGGACTTCGCCTGTTAAATTATCCAAGAGATGTTGATTACACAGTGTAAGTGGCATTGTGAATAAATTTATGCTGATATATATGACAGTGAGAAGAGTAAACAAGATATGTATAAATATTAGTGTTGCAGGGATGAGTAAGCAGAGCATGTGTTTGGGGGAAGCTGGGATTTGATATGTATGAACTGGAAGATAAAAGGATGCAGTTTTGCTGTGCTGAGCAGTCCTTAGAATATTCCTGAACTGTCTCATTATCTTGCTTTGCTTTCTTCTTTTTGTGCTGTTATTTTTTCTCTTTTTTTTTTTTTTATTAATCTCTCACTTTTATAATTTCTTTGTAAGTGCTACCAAAGCTTTCTTCAGGATATTTCATCCTGTAAAGATTAAGGAAAAAAAAATGGGGGTTGAATCTTGAAATGGAAATGCTGGTGGGCTTTAGACCTGGCAATGTTGTAATTATATGAGCTTATTATATGAGTTGTTTTGAGCATTTTACAGTAAAGGCTGCTGAATGAGAAATACCTGGAAAAAAAAAACTTAAAATGAAGGAGGTACTTGTACCTAACATCCTGCGATATTAAAACTTTCAAGTGAAATGTTTGAATTAATGTAATGAAAAGCTTTTGTTATCTTCTGCTGTGTAAAATGCTTTTGTTTCTCACTAGGTTAGTAAAGGGTGACCCAGCTGCATTTTTACCCATCATCAGCTATTGTTTTACATCCTTTTCAACTCACATAGCGGAGCTTTTGGTGAAGTGCGACGTGGAACTCACAGCAAAGAGTGACTTGCGTTTTATTGAAGCTATTTATAAGGTATCTCTCTTCATGTTCTTTGCAGAGGAGACGCAGTTTTGAGTGTGACCTCGTAAGAATGAAACATCTACTATGAGTATTACTAGAAAGGGAAAATCTTTGGCAATGAACGTGAATTCTAATTCTGTTAAGATTTAAAATGAGTAGCAAGTCACTGTGTGGTAAATCTTTATTTATAGTTTTATGAAAATCAGGATGGATATTGTTAGTCAAATATTTTGAGACACTTCCAGAAACAGTAGTATTATTGTTTTATGATAGTTTTGAATAAAACCAAAGTATTTATTACACTGTTACAGAAGTGACCTCAGAAGAAATCATGCTAGCAAAAAAATCCCAGCAAGCTTCAATAATTGTAACGAAAGCCCAATTAAAAAATACAGCTATTTTAAAACACCATACCGTATTAATACATACAGTCCAATATTTAACAGTTTATTAATTGGAACCAAATTCTTAACTGAATGAAAATAATTTTGAAACCATCCTTAAAGCTATCCATTAGCACATTTTTATAGAGGTGACTTGCGGCGTTAATGAGTACTGGCTTGTTCAGGCTGGTTTTCCATCTGAGGAGGACAGAGACTCCTTCACAAAGAGACTCTGTGGGACCCTCACTTAAGCCCTCTGACGCGCTCGCTGAGATTAACACAACTTCTTCTTGTGCCTTCACTTCGGAAACTTTTTGTTTAACTCCTGAAATATTAATGTCTGCAGTCATTTATTTTATGACTCTTAAGACACCGGGTTAAACTTTAGAAGAGTGATGGGAATGAAATGTTCCTGGAGGAGTTAGGTTGAAAGTCTAGTCAGAGGAAACAGCTGAGAATATAAATAACCAAACGAGAAAAGGTTTAGCTGCCCAAGAGCAGAATGAAAGAAAAGATTGTAGAAAATTAAGAGCCTGAGCAAGCTGTTTCTACCACAAATTGCGTGTTATTGAAAGCGAAGTAATCTCTTCTCTTGTTGCAGCTGCTTCGAGATCAATTTCAATATAAACCAGTTTTAACAAAACAGCAGTTTCTCCAGTTTGGCTTTGCAGAAAGAAAAATGCAGATTGTTTGCGACATCATCAACTGTGTGGTGAAAAAACATAAGGAATTAAGTAACTTGAATAAGGTACTGATTAAATAGTAATTTTCTTATGAGATAAGCTGCTTTTGAAATGCCTGGTGCTGCAGGGGGAAGCTGAAAACCAGTTTATTTGAAGATGTAGTGTCTTTGGTGGTCAAAATGGGGGAAATGAGTCTAAAGTTCCATTGTAAGGTGCTCGAGCACTATCAGGAATATGAAAGAAATGCAACTGTCAATGCTTCATAGTATAACCAAAAAAAAAATTTGAATTAAGATTAATCTAGTACTTGATGACTTTACAGTAAGGGATATATTTTCCTTTGCACTTTTCAACATAGTGAATATTTCCCTAGCTCAGTAGAATTGTGAGATAGATTTAAAACCAAAGCAAATACCATCTCATGTGTTGAAGTTCTGGTAACATTTAATTAAAACATGACTTTTATTTGTCTTTCAGTGGTATACCTCTCATAGAAGATTATTTTCATTACTCATGTTTGCCTTGTGTTGTTAAGGCATTATTTTTCACCATTGTATGCTGTGTATCAGTGTATCCTTTAATAAAAGGAATTTTCAGTCTTCATATTTGACAGGATTTTGTTTGAGTTCATAACAGTCTTCAGGACTTGTGTACATTTCATTTGTTACATTTAGGGCCATAACTACATTTTTTTCATATTTGTCTTTAGTGCAAGTTGCCTTTTCTCTTTACAACCAGCTTTGTTGAAGCCCTGCTTAGGTGTAAATGGGGGTATGAATATGTCATTCACTTCCAGATCTGTTTTCTCCATAAATTTGGGTCATGCTTAAAGGTTTTTAGACATTATTATGCTGCAGAGGTTTGAATGTGTTTGTGTGTGCCATGCAATATTGCCTGTTATTGATGGCAGAAAATGGGATGTGTCATCCCATTCCCATTTACCCCCCTGAAAATATTCCTGTGTTAGAAGCATAATATATATTACTTTCTCCCCTTCACTTTGAAGGTTAAATCCCAAACAAGGAAAAAACTCAGATGTTTTAAATGTGAAGTATGGTCAAATTGTGAGAATATCCCTGCTGTTCCTAGCAGCAGCGCGCTGAATTCCAAACAGGTAGGAAAAGAGTTTTTATGTTGTACATCTAAAGGTTAATCTTGTTTTCACCACAAAACTTTTAAGAGTAGGACTGCCCATTAAATGTCTGTGATTTCTGTTTAGAAGGAAAATACTGCTCTTAGCAGCAAGTAAAACTTCACAAAGAAAACATGTGGAATGACTTCTCTGGCACTTCTGTTTGCTGAATAGTAGAACTGAAGGGGAGGGTAGATGGGAGTCTACTAAGAATTCCCTGGAAGAGAAGAGTTCCAGCTTCACTAAAACATCTAGGAAGCTGTAATTGTGGGTTCTTAATCATTAGGTAATTTGTTTTGTTTGGTGATGGGATACAAAGAAAGGCAAAATTTGTCTTTCATTATTCTCTCCGAGGGAAGCATTCAAAGGACATGAAATGTGTAGCGAATAGGGCTATTTTGCTGTCAAGAAAAAGAGAGAGTTCTAATCTTCCTAGTTAAACTTCTTATTTTCTGAGTGTTTGAGTGGTGGTTTTGATATTGGAACTGTCTATACTTATATTAACACATACAGTGAGGTTCATGCCTCTCATTCCACGCTTAGAAATCTAACATGCCTTACAATATGGAGACATTAATGCCTTCATTACCCTTTATGGAAGGGAACCAGGGTACACCGTACATATAGTAAAGTCTGTTCAGATTTGTTTTACAGCTTCATGCCTATATGATTTTTTTTTTTTTAGTTAAACTGCCTGCTGTTGCTTTCTGTGTTTTGCAGCCGGTTGGGATAAGATTGTCAATTTAAAAAAAAAATAAACTGATAGGTCCTTTCTGTCAGTTACTTGGCTGATGAATTGAAATGTTCTTGTAGTGAATGACATCAGTGAGTATTTTAATTTTTATTTTTTTTCCAACATGCTCAAAAGAAGCCTCAGGTAGAGCGGCACACAGGAAATGAAGTTAGTGTTGACCTACATCCACTCCCCCTCCCAGCACAGGGAGGTGATAAAGAGGAATTGTTCCTAGATCATGATGTTGTGGAAGTTAAAGGCGAACAAGTAAGAACTTTTATTTTAAGAATACATGCAGACCCCATCTTAACTTTTTTTACTGGATTCTTCTAAAGGGATAAAGGTTTTTACAAAATAGCTGGATGTTCCTTAGGTATGACTGAGAGATATATAATAAATGTATTTAAAAAGTCAGTTATATTTTACTGCACTTTCAAGAGCCAGTTCTGTCAACAGTTTCTTTTAAAAGCCAAGTTCCACGAATGTTCCTATTATGGCAGTTCTGCAAGAAAAATAATTTTCTAATAGAACAGAACATGGTTACTGAATTGGAGAAAGATTCCACTTAATTTCATTGATCAAATGATGAATTATATCTGTATTTCCAGGTCATAGAAGATAATTCTCAGCTGGAGTTGCTCAAGAGCCAGCTTGCTGATTGCCAGGAGAAGCTTCAGAAGCTGGACTGGATGGAAGAGAAACTGCATAGTTTAGAAGAGAAACTGAAAGGGAAAGTGATCATAGATGAGAAGGACTGGAATAACTTGTTGAGTCGAGTTTTACTTCTTGAAACACAGCTGTTGTTGCAATCCAAAAAGGTATGTTAACATCTTTTTTTTTTTTTCTATAACAAAAATTGCCCAGACACAGGGTTGTTTTCAGCTTCTTTCTGCTCATCCTGCCTCCTGATGAGTACTTTTTTCCTATTTTTAAAGGCGTGATCGGAATGGAAGTGATGTTTAAGTAGTTGGTGGTATTTTTTTCTTAACTGTTGTTAAGTGCTGTTTTTTTAACTCATGCTCTCTTAAGCAAAGCTCTCTGTTGGAAATTCTTTCCTTGCAGGGCCAGCAGGTTTAGCGAAGCCTATTTTTTTTTTTTTTTAAACTGTGTGTGTTTTTATTTCCTAGTGAAATTGTAGGAAGAAGCTTTTGAAGACACTTAATTATGCTGTCTTTGAATGCCTGATGTTTCTGTAGTTGAGTTTCATCATGCTACTGACACATTCTGGTCTGCATTATTATGAATTTCTTATACTGGCCTGCAAATGTTGTTGCTGTTGATACAATTACATTTTTTAATTCTCCAGACTCTAATCAGATACAGATATTTCCTCTGGAAGATTAAGTCTTCATTCTATATAACTAGCGTTGACAAAAATAGACTATGCTCAATGAAAAATACCAGGTTAATAGAAAAAAATGAATTTTTATTTTAGTCTTATTCTTACTTTGTGGCTCTTTGAAATTTCTAGTCTAATCGATGGTTTTTCCCTTTTTTTGCACTCCCTCTTCTCTGTTTCTTGTCCATTATACTAATTGCATTTTTAAATCTGTGAAAGTGCTGCTGTTGGGATGTGGCTATGTTTGGTGTGTTTGTCAGAACAAATCAAGTATTTTGTTGCGTTAAGACTCTGGGTTGTTTCTCATGCTGTTGAAAGGTCCTTGAATGCACATTGTATAATTTCATATACGTACACATGTCAGGATTTTGAGATGCAGTGAACCCTAGCATCAACTTTGGGATCACACGCTTAATTTCAAAGGTATTTGCATATGTATCTCATGTGTAGCCTTCAGATGCTTTCCAGAAGTTGACAGCCCTTGTGGAAAATAGTTAATGAGCATTGCGTTTTTTCCTCTGTAGTTGTAAAAATGTTGAATTTATTTGTAACCGGGAGCTCTGTGTACGTTGTTGACCCTGCAAATTTTAAAATGTTGTATACAAGTATTACCAAGACACTTTTTTTCCCTTGTGTCCTGAAAGTGTGGTAGGTGTATAAAATCTCAAAATAAAGAAGCGTTCAGACTGAGCACTGGGTTATTTCTAAAGGCCAGACCTCTAGTGATAAGGATTGACATTCACAAGCTTGTATTGCAGACTAAGCTTGTTCTTTTCCTTCTGTAAATTTGGTTTATTATTACTTAAGTAACATGTTTATTGCAGTTCTTCAAAGGTTTGGAATAGTATTTGGAAAATACTTAATGGAAGTTTTTGAGTGATATTAATGTTAAGTTAATTACATTTCTGAACTGCACGTTACTGAAAGGAGTCATCTGCAGAAAGAAGTTTAAATGTAGTTTGTGTGTGGCATTGTTGCTTGTCTTTTTTTTCAAAGCAAAATAAGCTGGTTTTTATATTTAAAAAGTCTTCAAAACCCTAACTTTTTTGCAATAGGCGTTTGAAAAGTGCCAAGAAATAATCCTTTGGGCCAGAGAATTGCTGCCTCTTTGTTTCGTGACATTCCATCCCAGTCATGCTGCACAGATATAGAAGCAATTCAGAATTACGCCTTTCTTCTTCCTCTTGAGTTTTCCAGGGAAGCCTTGGCCTCCGGCCAGCGTAGCGGGAACACTCCAAGGTCTGGCTTGCCCTGCTGCCAAAGCAGCAGCAGCAGCTGTGCATTTAGCTCTGGGAACCTCTCAAAGCTACCAGATCCCTTTCAGTCAAAGGAAATGAGCAGAAGCAGTCAGTACAGATAGATATCTCTTAAAAAAAAATGATTAAAAAAATAGCTATCTATCAGGTTTTTTTTTTTCTAGCTTCTTCCTACACAATACCTACTATTTATTCTTCATTCACATACTTGTCTATAATATTCCCCAAAGTGATATACTTTACCAAAGGCTGAGATCTGAAATCATAACTTATTAATGAAAACACTCTTGTTTTTTTTTAATTTTGAAATTAGAAAACTGCACTCAAAACCAGTTATTGGTAGTACAACTTTAATTTCGTTTCCTTGCTTATGAACAACCTTTTCTAAGGTGGATTGAGTTAAACTGAGAACCTTTCTTAAAAGACCCCCCTCAGTTAGGGAAAGTAGCTTAAAGTAGACTTCTGACTTCTAAGCATTTAAGTGGAATGAATTTCTACAGGCTGAAATTTTAGGACAGAGGAGCTGCATTTCTCAATATCAGCCAAATGTTACTGTTAGCACAGGCTGACTGTTCATTCTGCTCACAGCCAGGTTAGATGGATATTTGGACCCAGATTTGAGCTGTTTGAGAAGAGCAATATTGATACTAAAAGGCCCCCATGAAATAAACTTAGTTTTTTTTAAGGCGGTTTGGAAATTTTGGATTAAAAAAAATAATATCCAAATTTAGTCCTGCAAAGATATTTGTGCAGTGCCAACATACCCAGGTGGTGTAGCAAATGCGTACCTAATTAGGACTTAAATATACTTTTGTTCAATCAAAAGATGATTTAAAGAGGGTATATGGCTAAAATGCAGTCAACTTGTATTTATTTCAGAGAGACTTCCCTACAGACTTCAGCAATATAAGCCAAGAATGTACTTCTCGTAGGATTCCAGTTTCTCCTGGTGAGTATTAATGCTTTTCTTTTTAATTAACATCCTATGCTAAATGTTTCTTGCTGACCTTGACTGAATAAAATAGTGTTTTTTAAGTAGACAGTTGCAATTTAGTGACCTCTGAATTTAAATGCATGCTGCAAGATACAAACTCAAAATGACCAGCAGTATAATTTCTATTTTATTCTTTAAAAGCTTTATTTTCTGAAATAAATAATCTTTAAAGCATTAATGAAAATATACAGCAATAGTAATTAATAGTTACAAATAACTCTACTAAAAATCTCAAAGATGCAAATTTAATTAAGCTGCTATAGCTAAAGCTCTGAAAACCAATGTTTTCTGCTCTCCAGAGCAGTTTCATTATCATAATGTTTTAAAAATAAGCTATTTGTAAGCACAGAAGATATTATATCTGCTGCCACATGTTTGTTATAATCAAATAGTGTCGCATTTATGATGTTGATTTTTTTACTTTTATAATGGGGCTTAGGACAAATCAGGGCTTTTTCACTTATAATACGTGTTGCTTTTCAAATTGGTGCTGGATGCTGTCTACAGTCCCATCCCTTTGGAAGCAGTTTGCAGCTCTCCAACGAGTGTTTCTGCTGACCTTTCTGATTTTAAAGAGGGAGTCAACATTTTTTTCTTCCATTTCCAACTTAAATTTGATAAAGTACAAGAAATAAATGAAACAAATGAACCCTAAGTGGGAAAGAAATTCAAAACATTCCCCCTGACCATAGGTAATTCTGTCTTCCTCAATGGTAGCTCTTTAGCCCTTATATTCACTTTATTAATTACTTAATTACTTATTCTCTTTATTAATTAGGCCTGTTTCCCCTATGGCAGCTGTTATTTCTCCCACCAGTAGTAAGGAGAATATTCGATTTCCCATTCTCACTTAGTAGATGTTTTTCTCCAGTGTTGGACTGTTGCACTGAAATTAAAAAGGGCTCTTGGTAACCCGGTTTCCATGGAAATTAGGAAGGCAGTTTCCTGGTTATGTCAAAGTTTGTTTTAATTTTGTAGTCTCAGAAATGGGACCTTCTTTTTACAGACCTTAAAGTTTGCAACGTGGTTAACTGCCTTTCGTAACGTTAGTGGTATGTTACTGACACTTCAGGGCTTTGTAGTCAGCAAGCTGATGGGCTTTGAGAGAGAATTTCCATATTTTCAGACTTCTAGAATTCTTCTGAATTTGCTATTTCTGTTTTTTCTAAAATATGATTCAGGAAATTTTAGGCATACGAGTTGTGTGGCTGGTCTGAACTCTTGTATCTGAGATGTTCTGTGCCTGGATGCTTTCTTCAGGAATCACAGCTGTACAGAAGAAAAGTTTTTAATTTTAATTGATTTAAAATAATTTAATATGATTATAAATGCAGAATAAGGTAGCTAAACATGTTCCAAAGGTATGAGCCATAGATGGTGGCCTTACTAAGCGTAAGAGTGTAGGAACACTTTTTCTCTTTAAATACTGAATTCCCTTTCCTGACAATAAAATTCTAAAATTGCAAAGATTATCAAAGCCTTTCCCAATGTAGAAGAAAAGTGTGTTTCTGCTGAGTGGATGCTGAGAGGGAGGAGAGCTAGGGAAACAGCAAGAGCTTGATGCAAATTTTAAGCTAAGCAAGAAGGTAATAATTTTGTTTATATTTCTAATGCTTATAAGACAGCACTTAGCACAAAATAATGATGTGTTTGAACAGGTAGTTTACAATAAAAATCAGGCAAACTACTTGAAATTACTGTAAAATGTTTGACCCAGTATTTAGACTTTCTTAAATGTTGATTTTACTGTAATCAGGATAAAGGCAGCATTCCTAGGGATCTTTTGGGGGTTTGTCTTGTCTGTGTCGTCCACAATATACTGCACTTCCCTTGGTTTAAGAAAATGAGAAGCCTGTTTTGGACCCTCACCAGTAGCTTTCCTTTACCCCCCCTCTCTAAATGCTCTCTCTTCTGGTAGTCCATCCTGTAAATCAAGCTCTGACAGCTGACCTTGCAATAGGAGAGCAAAAAGGCAAAGGTGACACAAAGCCTGAGTCTTTCCCCACAGACAGAGGGAGGGAGGAGGAGAGGCCCGAGAGGCTTCACCGGCCGCCTGGACGCAGCTCCCCATTACCCACAGACCCATCTCCTGAAGCCACCAGCGTCCATTCTCCCGACCTCACAGACCTTCCAAAGGTGAGTGAAACTGGCAAATCCTTAGATGGTTCCTATCTGAGGCCAAGAGAACAAGTAAGCATTAGTTTTAGTTGTATAAGCTACGTGAAAAACGAGGAAACTGCAAAGCTACAGCGAGGTCTGTCTCGTACAAATCCTTCAGATATGTAAACACTGCTTAAAAGTCACATTTTTCCCTATGGATTTTTCAGGTGGGAAGTCCATCTGAAGAGTGTTCGCTTTGAAGAGTTCTCTGACTTTGTTGCTTTTAAATTGCAGGAGACAACGAGGCAAAGAATGGAAAGGATAAGGAAAATGTAAGTAATGGGAAAGGGCAGGAGGAATTCCTTACCCGGGAGGGAGCTGTGCTGGACTGAGGCACAGAGAGATCGTACATCTGTGTTCCAAACCTCAAAGGTCTCTGCGTCAGGTGTGGCATTTCCTTATGACCCCCCTGGATAATAAATCCACCTACAGCCCTGCGTTTGTGGGATGAGTCACTGTTTTGGTTTCTAAAAAGCAATAGAAAGCCTTCTTAATAGTATTAACTAGAGATTAAAGAGTGTTTAGAATCTGCTTGACAAGGAATAGGAATATTATTTATCTTCTGGTAGGAATTCCCTGCACCTTCTCTTCCTGAAAAATAACTACAAGGTCTTAACTCTGTTTTTTTATTATTTAAGGAAAAGTAAAAGCAATTTCAGCCTAAGCATTGTGATAACTGTGTTAACGTGTAGTTGATACTCGTCCTGAGATCTGTAATGACATTATCTTTAGTAAGAAATGTTTCTTTTTACACTTGATGAGAAAAATATTGCTCTATAATATTTCTTTAGCAGGAGAGTTCTTTAAGTGCCTGGCCTGGGAAAAAAAAAAAAAGCTGTAGCCGTTTTTTTGTGATTTTAATGTTATTATGTGGGTTACTTCTTTCTTTGTGTAAAGTTAAAATTTACGGAGATGTGGTAGGCATTTAAATTCCAACCAGTTGCAGAGGAGGGATGAGGAAACTTAAGGTTTGTGTTACTTGTTAGTCTTTTGGGTTCATTAGAAAGTTAAAGGTGAGTCAGTTATTTTTTACCGTATATTAATAAGTGTGTGTGTATAAACAAAATTTATTTTCAGAATTGAAGAGACCTCAGAATTGTTGAAAACGTCAAGCAACACCTCTGAGAAGACCTGAAAGGCCCCTCTCCGGAGACTTTACGGATATCAAAACAGCATTAATTTTTTAATATATAGAATTTGTAATGATGGCCAGTGCTTTTATTCCTTTGAATAAATATTTTCTAATGTGTCTGTGTATGAATTCTGTTCCCCTCGGCCTCAGTTTTTGGTCTTAAAGCTGTTGGAATAGCTTCCCCCCCCCCCAGCTTTGTGAAGTCATTCCAGGGGTATATTTCTGCGTTGACATTTGTTAGCGGGGTGCTAAGTAATATGGATCTTAAAGTGCAGGGTTTACATCCTGCTGGAAACATTCCAGCTGGGATGTGTGGATTACCCCCACGAGGCTTTTCCTACCTACCCTCTTACCATCTGTCCTGTGGAATAAGTCTTAATGAAAACTTAAATACTCCATTTCAAATATGTATCTCTTTTTGCTGTTTTGGTTTTTTTTTTAAATGTAAATATTGATGCTGAGAGCACCAGTGCGTTATGGCTTCCATTTAACATTGACAAAAGCGAGGGTGGGTTTGATCCCAAATGTTTAAATGTGGAAATAAATCCGGAGCCTTTGGCTGCGGGAGGTGTGATGAGTGTTTTAGTGCTCTGCCCGGCAGCACAGATGGAGCCCAGCCAGTGCACAAAGATACCCAACGTCTTTAGATTTAAAAGCCATATTAAAAATTTCTCTTTAGATGTTTCTGGAAGTCTTACATCTACTTACACGTTATATTATCAAACCTCATAGGTCTTTGGTTAGATCAGATTTATTTATTTATTAGTTCTTTGTGCTACAATATTCACTTCGCTTAAAATGACTTTTTTGGAGAGGGGGGTTAATTTCACAAAACCAGTGGGTTCTTTTGGCAGAGTTTGCAAATGAAGGTGAAAGCAGCTGGTTGACATTATGCTGTAAAAAGTGATTTATAGGTTTTAGCAGTAATTATGATTTTTTTTTTCCCTATAACCAGATGGGATATAAATTGACTTTATTTTACATACAAACAGAAGAACGTGCGGTGATCCATTATGCTACATAAACTTCAGTTGAGGGGTTTGTGACTTTTGCAATAAAACTTACTTATCCAGTTGTCTCAAAAAAAAAACCCAAAAACATGGAAAGTAAGATGATGGGAACACGTTTTACTCTTTAATTGAAAATAGACCTTGCAAATCACTGTTATCCCAACAATGACATAAACAGCTTTTCTTCTAAAGGTTTGATGAGGAAAAAAAAGTGTTATTTTCTGAAATAGGGCTATAGCACCATCTTGTGGAAATTTATATAGTTACCAGAGGGAAAAATGTCTATTCCTATACAGTTAAAGTTATTGATTTAAACTAGTAAGGACTAAATATCTCGAAATATTATTTTTCTTTAATTTTTTTCCTCTTTGCCTTGGAATTGAAGAGGCTTTTATGTGAAGTAGGATAACTTATTCAGTGTGATATTTGATAATGTTGGTGGCAGGAGCCGGAGCAAGGAGCCTGTTGTTCGTGGGTGTTAGGGCAGAGATGGGACGTGGCGGTCGGGATGGATGAGTCAAGTTTGGGAGATTTACGGTTGAAGGGGTCCGAGGGAGAAAGTGTCAGAAAAAGCTCTTTCTGTAAACGTGCGATTTAGCGTCATGTCAATTTAGCACTGCAAAGTGGAAAATCCAGAATTGTTCAAATTATTTCTTTCTTCCCGAGGCTTAAATGCAGCACTTTTCTCCGCAGAGAAGGATTCGGGCTTTGTAATTAAAGGCTTGGCTCTTATTTTCAGGACCAGGCAGGGACGTGCCCTCTTGCTGCTGAAGCCCAGGCTGATTTGCTGCTGCTGTGGCACCGGAGCTGCTCTTCTAAAGTTCTTCCACGTTTGCTTCCCTTTTCTTGAGCTAAAATTTTGTTTTGGAAGAGGATACCATCTTCTGGAAAAAAAAAAATAAAAATTCATAGCGCATTCAAACCCTCTTTAAGTGTTTGAGTTATAATTTGGTTTTTATTCAGTTCTGTCACTGGAACCGGCACTGGTAAGAGTACGTGTCCCAGTGAAACTGCAGCAAAGCTGGGAAATTCATGTAACCACTGAAAAACAGCAACAGTTTGGGAATAATTCCTGGTGTGGTGCTACTTCCAGCATCGTCTCAACGGTCGGAGTTGACATCCTACACGTGCGAATGGGTGGATCTTGCCAAGTGACGGGAAACGTTCTTCCCAAACACAAATCCAGAGAATGTTCCTCACTGTTGTTTCTTTTTTTTTGTTTTGTTTTGTTATAGTTTCACTTTTTCCAGCGACCTGGAAATAGTCCTGTTGTTCTTGGATTGTGAACCATTCACTGAGCTACTGCTGTCTCTTAAAGCTACTGCACTTAATTATTCGTTTAAAAATATATATTATTAATTTTATGGTTAAGAATTGTTTTGACAACTCCATTTCCTTCAGCATCAATAGAATAATTGCACCTGGAATTATTTAACTGGAACAATAATTTTAACTTGATATTTTTAGCAACATTCTATATCTATTGAAACTTGCAGGATTTCCATTAAGATTCAGTCGTTTCACTGGCCCAGGTTGCCCAGAGGAGCTGGGGCTGCCCCATCCCTGGAGGGGTTCAAGGGCAGGTTGGAGGGGGCTTGGAGCCACCTGGGCTGGTGGGAGGTGTCCCTGCCCAGGGCAGGGGGTGGCACTGGGGGGGCTTTAGGGTCCCCTCCAACTCCTGCCACTCTATCATTCTATGATTTTGGTTTTTTATTTTTTGGGGCTTATCTAATGTGAGTATGCACTTTAATTTCCTTACTGAAGTGAAAACGTGATATAGAAAACAAGAATTCTGCAGGTCACTCAGGTCTGGTCGTACCCGAGTCCCAGACAAGCTCAGATCAGGGTTTATGCCCAACTTGGGATTGTTTTGTATCATCAGAAGGGTATTCAAAGCTCAAAGCTGTAATTACTAAGTATGTCCTGTTTCCCTGTAAGTCAACCCCATTTTTTTAAGTTTATTTTTGGAGTTCTGTTCTCGTTTCTGTCCGGGTTCGTTCCCGTGTCCCCCGTTGGGCTCAGTTCAGTCTCCAGTCCCCCAGCAAACATGGTGCAGGAGAAACCTTCTTTTAAATTTGCATGATACAGAACACTTGTTGCCTTGAAATCGGTTCCATTAAGGGAAAAAAAAAAAAACAAACACCTTTTGTTGAATTAATTAACAGAATAATTAGCAGAACTGAAATCTGGACTCGGTGTGGAGGGAGGTTACTTGCTTTTCCTTCCCTGTCTCGCAGTGATTAGTAAGAGCCACCTTGTTTGAATTCTAATAGAAAAATACCAGAAAACAAGAGCAATGAAATTAACGTGGTCTATTTATTATAGCGTTTTGAAGAAGTATTCCAATGTAAAAAATACTGCATATATTTTAAATGTTTTATTCTTTTATTATTTTTTTTAGCTTAAGCTGCTGGTAGCGGGTAGGCGTTGTGCCTTCAGTTTAGCTGAACCCATGAGAGTGGCTTCTCCCTCCACGGAGGATCAAATAGGTGATAGTTGTTTGTGTTTTTTTTTTTGTTTTTTTTTTTCCAAATGAGCTATTATTTTTTAATTCCTTCGACAAGAGTATGTGTTGAGTTGTGGGGAAAGCTGTCTGGCGCCCAGATGGCTTCACAGCAGACTTTGTGTTGTGATACAACCACCCCACAACCCTATTGCTCATATAAACCCCTAATTTTTCTAAGGGCTATTGTGTTCCTTTTTTTTTCCCCCCACTTTCCTTGCTCATTGGCTTTTTTGTCTGATCTATTCTATTTTTATTTTATTATAGTAATGAAAAGTTAAAAAGATACGGACACACTGAAGTTTGTGAAGTGCATTCTTGTCTTGAAGGTTAGTTTTTCTGGAGAGAGAGAGAGAGAGAGAAGAAAGATGATCAAAATGCATCAGAAGCTACTGGCGTTTGTGGAATTTACTGACTTTTTAATAGAGATGCTTAAAATTCTTCACTAATCATCAGGGGACAGGGGGCTAAACCAGCTTTTTCTATCAGCTGCTTGTTTTGACATTGGGAGTTAGCCATCATTTCAAACAGTCGTGGCTGTAATTTTAATCTGGAACATATTATTTATTTGGCATTGCAGTTACCTTTCTGAACGCTTTGTGCAAACCTATAGTTCCTTTTCAGTTTTTCTGGGATCTTTTTTTTTAACTCTACGTGGTGAAAATCTAAGTAGTTCACATATAAACCTCAGACAGCAAAATATGTTTCTTCGGGAGAGGTATTAGATCTGCAAAAATTGCTTAATGATAGTGTGCTGCTCAGAAATCTGCCCAGACACCACAGAAGCAATAGAGGTCTCTGTTGTGGTTTT
Organism: Gallinago undulata; assembly: GCA_026546715.1. Taxonomy (NCBI): domain Eukaryota; kingdom Metazoa; phylum Chordata; class Aves; order Charadriiformes; family Scolopacidae; genus Gallinago; species Gallinago undulata. The sequence goes on along the minus strand of JAOTQQ010000032.1, from coordinate 76,794,749 downwards.
TGTAGGATAATTAGGATGATGCAATCAATACCAGGGTTCTGGTTAAAACGGTCAGGGCTCGAGTGTTCCAAATGGGGAAAAGAAGGGGTACTAAATCTGATATTCCTGCACTTAAGCATCCTATGGCGTGTTTATTGTGGTGTAGTGCACTTAGTACCTTTTCTATTCAATGTGACCTTATTTAAGAGAGAGAGATGCTGGGTCTATAGTTACAGACCTCACCCTTGTTAGACTCTGTTCAGAGCAGGTGCTAGGTTTGGAAGAAGCACCAAAAAGCAGCAAAAAGCCAGGCTTTTTGCTATTTGTGAAAAAACTGCTCTAATCCTAATTCAGCAAGGCGTGTTGGTTTTCCTCTCCCCCTTTACCTCTCGTCGTTGTACAAGAAATTTCATGTGCCACCCAGCCAAAATAGCAAAATAATATTTCTGCTGATTCCGGAGCCTGTAACCAAAGTTAATGTTAGGTTCATAACGATTAGTTTTTAGCATAAGAGACATCAATGAGTATTATGCCTCAGGGTATTTTAATTTAAAAAAAATATAATTATATCTAAATTTATTTCTTAATGTATATTTCTAAAACACCCTGCAAGGTCTGTAGTTTTTGGGAGATGAAGGGATTTCCTCCTGCTGCTGCACGTTCCCCCTCTGACTGTGCTGTGCCATGAACTGCATTTCCATATACTTCTCTGAAAATACATCCCGAGGGGTGCTGGGGGGGTTTATTTTGAGTTTTGGTTTGTTTTCTTTTTTTTTTCTTTTTCTTTTCCATCCACACCATCTCTGCGATGCAGCTCAAGACGTTGCGCTGGTGCGTGGAGGCTCAGCTGGAGCAGCACCCTCTGGTCTCACTGGTCACAAAAAATAGGATTAAAGGGAATCTGGGTTTTGGAATTGGGTCAGTTTTCAAGTGTTAAAATAGCCCTATTTATTACATGTGCTTCTGATTATTTTTTTTTCTTTTCCCTCCTGACCATTTTTTGTCGACTTGGAGACATATTTTTTCCATTGTGTTTAAAAAAAAAAAAAAAAAGACCAAACCACCAAAACCCACTTCTCCCCTGTTGCTGTGTAAAATGACCATAAAATGTACAGGCAAATGCAAACCTGATCCTCAGGGAATGTGTTTGGAAACCCTTCATATTGTGCAATCAACATGTAGGCACATGCAAGGCATTTAAAGTAATATTTCATATTGGAGATTGCACGATATTATGAAAATAGGACACAAATCCTCCTCTCACCCCTTAGTTTAACTGTAAGGGTACGAGCCAAACAATATAATGAATTGAGTTTGAAGCATTTCATTGCTATCAATGCAAATGAGTTTTAATATCCATGAAGACTCTCCAGTTATTAGTAGAAGTGCACGTTCGTTTGTTCGTAGGTGATGAAGCTGGAAGTGCCACGTCTTTCCTATCAGATTCCCTTCGGATCTGGGATTAAAGAGAATTTATCCCCGTATCATTGCGTATGTCACTTACAGCAACTTCTTTCTCCAGCTGGAAGGTGAAGTGGTTCCCCTTGTGCTCCTCCTGAGAGCTCTATGGGGTTTGGGTCATTGTTTGTGCCTACTTGGAGAAAAAAAAAAAAAAAAAAAAGTAGTCTGATTTTTAAGAGTTCTCTTAATTGAAACCATTCCATGGAACCCACGGAAGGTCCTAAAGGGGAAGTTCATGAACTTGCTTGAGCTCGTGTATTAGTAGTAACTTAAGCTCCGGCTTCTTGTAGTTATAAAAGTAGTTGACAGCTGTGATAATTTCAGATAAAATAGTTGTGCTTTCGTGTGAACTACAGAAAAATAGGTGCTGATATGGGGGGAGCCTGAATACTTTATCAAATTCCTTTTATAACGGTTTAAGAACAGTGACTCGAGTTTTCTGTAGGTTTTGTCGTACAGCACTGTTGGAACATTTCCTTGTTCTTTATATTCCATGAAGGTGAGCCAGCAAACAATTTATTGCTCTATGTATTTTGTGATTGAAGGGCATGTTAAAAACTGTTAAAAACTTTTCATTTGAAACTGACTGGCATAATATCACGTTGATGCACTGACTAAATTCTCTGCTGTATAAAATTGCCTCTCGCCTCTCCGCAGGGAAGGGATGCTACTGTTATTTAGCATGAAAAAGAAAAGTGATTGTTCTAGCAATTGGGTGGACACTGAAAGCTATTAACATCTTCAGTTATTTCACAGTTGATGTCACGACTTTGGCCTTGAGTGAAAGTATTTTGCTTGCAGGCATGGCTTTGATGTACTTTTGGGGTTTGGTTTAAGTGAGTTTTCTGATGGTCTTGCTCATCCTCATGACCCATGAATGGCTTCTTGCTTAAGGAGAGACGTGTTCCTGAGAAAAGAGCAAACTGAAGCCCTAGGAGGGATGTTTATGGTCTTCAAAAATACATATCCAGAATATAGAGGTCTTTCCTGGTTGAAATAATGCCCACGTAGCAAGAGATACTTCTGGATGAGGCAAAAATAGAACTATGAGGGAAGCAGAGGGGAAGAAGGCTCTGGATGAACCAAAAGCAGGTGCCCGCAGGACATATTTAATTTAAATAATGTTTAAAAAGTTAGGTTCAAAATGTCATGTCTGACAGTCGAGCAACACAAAATACAAAGGGGGTGCATATAATGAAAATGATGCCAATTCTGAGAACCATTTGAAATTAAAATAGCTTAAAAGAGTGGGGAAAATACAGTGCAGCGTGATGGTCGTGCTGGTAATACAATGAAAGAGATCTTTTTGTGACCAATGAAAAATTATGATTCTGACTTCATTATCAAAGGTGACGTGCAGAAAGAGAGGCAAGTGTTCAGAGTCCAGCCCTTATCAGAAGTTCCATCCAGGAACCTCTCAAACTGGGAAGCTGGTGAGCAGTGGTGTGAAAATGAAGATGTTGAAGTAATTGTTTTTTTAACTCAAGGGGAGAAAATGAGGCTGGATCTCTTTGGAGGGAGGTGGTTGGGCTTGGAATCCGAATTGGTGTTCCTGTTCAAAGCCTTTTTCGTTGTTGCTCTGCTTCCAGGATTTTAGGTCATCCCCTCTGCGTTCTCCATGTTTCCATCAGAACACCTTCAGTGCTCTGTTAAAACAAAAATATTAAAATCTCACACTTTAAAACATCCCCAGCAAGGCCAAGGAGGAGCTTGTGTCCAGCGTAGGCACAATTGGTGAGGGCTATTGAGGGCCTGGGGGGACATGGGATGGGGGTTTTGTTTCTCTACAAAAAAAATTATGGTCCAAAGTTCAATGCTAAAATTAATTGATGCTAATATTTAAATACAAATTTTAATATAAGCTCTTTATTGGTATGGTTTTCCTCCTTTGCTGACACCCCCACTGAAGGGTGAGGTCCCCTCTGACTCCCGGAGAGAGTGTGAAAGGTCTCCCCTATTTTACTTTCTCAGCTGCGTGAAGTCAATTTTTTGCTTTCTAGTCTTTTTTTTTGGGGGCGTGTTTTGGCTGATCAGCCAGTCCCCAGGGCAGGAGCTTGTTGGAGGGATGTCTCTTTTGGCGAGTCAAACCCGTGAGCCCTCTTCTTTCCCACCAGGTTCTGCCCTACGCTTGTCTCTCTCGAATTATTTGGGTTTCTCTGTTAAGCATGATGTGACTATGATTCTGGTTGATATGATACTCGTTGATATAACTACGATACTCGTTGATATAGCTACAATACTTGATATAACTATGATACCTGGAGTTCCCTGGCCACCAGAAGTCCCTTCACCGCTCAGGACTTTCACGTTAATAACTTGCCTGCGCAGCTTAATTCACCTCTTTGATGATTTATGAGGTGAGAGAGGACTTTGGTACTTTGTCTCCCGTTGTAGTGCCTCCTCAGAGGGGCTCTTCCCAACCTCCTTTAGGGGGCTGCTCTGGTGATTTCTGAGTGCTCTGACGTTTAAGGATATACCTAAGGTCAGACCTGGTATCACAGCCATCACAGTCACCTTGAATACAATGAGAACTAAAGCATTGTTGGAGTTTTTGGGTGTGTTTTTATTATTTTATTATTTTTTAAGGTGTTACTGGCCAGCTGGGGTTGTGTGTTCCGATACATGTCTATATATTTCTTTGCCTCTCCTAAGAAGACAGCCCTGACTGCATGGCCATGTAAGAATAAAACATTGGAGTAGCAAGTATAACGATTAATAAATGCTGTCGTTATTCCTAGCTCTGTAAAGCACACAAAACACTCCTTTAATCAATGAATCCGCAACCTCCAGTCACCTTCATTAGTCTTTAAATGCTTTCCAATGATTTCCAAACTGTTTCATTTCTGTAATGGGGTGAAAAAGGAGAAATAAACAGGTCGTTAAGGAAAGACAAGCAGTGGCACAGTAAGAAGCTGGCTGCTAAAATAGTAATTAGTGCACAGAATGAGTTATTTTCAAGCCTGTGAAATCGAGCAGAAGGAGTTCCAGCCGTTTCTACTCCATCCTTCTCTCCTCTGTAAGGCCCTCTCTGTATTTTCTTGCAGGCTTTTCAAAGGTTTTCGTAGACCTTCAGTCAGGGTGAGGATGGAACGTCCCAGTTGGTGCCTTGAATCTTGTCCAAGCCACAGACCTGTAAATGAGAGGGGACAATTTAATTTGCCAGGTAATTTAAAGTAGTCTAGATGTCAGAGAGGGTTTGGGGGCTTTAGGTGATGGAGCTTTCAGAGCCATGCTGCCCCTCAGCAGCACGCTTTAGCACGTAGCTAATTTTAAAGAAGTCCTCTTCATTTAAGTTGTCTTGATGGGCACTGGCCCAGGTTGCCCAGAGAAGCTGTGGCTGCCCCATCCCTGGAGGGGTTCAAGGGCAGGTTGGAGGGGGCT
>JAOTQQ010000032.1:76726406-76766436 GCA_026546715.1 Gallinago undulata | reverse complement strand
GGGCAGCCCTGCTTTGGCAGGGGAGTGGGACTGGATGATCTCTAGAGGTCCCTTCCAACTCTGACAATTCCATGAACCTGTGAATTGCTAATTGAGTCGACAAATTCCAGGAGGGTTCAGAAACCCGATGGTAATAGTTGTGTTTTCAGCCTCTGAGTTTTAATGGGGCATGAATAGACCCTGAGTCTAAATCAAGGATTTGCATTCTCTTTCTTTATGACTATAATTTGTGTTTCTGCTTCAGGACTCGGACTCCAGCTCCTGCACCAGACACAACTGGTCACCTAAAAAAACCCCAACTTCGGATATGGGGCAGATATTGAGGATGTAGTAGGGTAGGTTGCCCTGCAGATGGTTAAGGGGCTGTTCATGTGTTCTGTGGGGTTTAAATATACAAAAAATAGCAGCGTGCAAGGAAAAAAAAAAGTCTGTTAAATAATTAAGAAGGAATAACTATCGTTCTGCAGGTCAGATCTTTCCTCAGAGTTATATTTTAGAGGTAGTCGAGTTCCAAGAGAGTGCAGTCGTGCTGCTTATTAACTGCTGTTTCCCAGTTTCCACAAGTGGAGTAAAATGTGTTTATACTCCAGAGTTCGATAGCAAGAAGCGTTAATATTGGTTGAGGTTGAGGATACCTTTGGCAGCATAAAACTGTCTGCTTAATTGATAGCAACCCCCCCAAAACAAATCCCTGTAAATACTGAAAATTTAGAATGATTCCTGTCCCAGAATGCTGTACTCTCGGTAGGGGGATTTAATTCCTGCTAATTTGTGCTAATCTGCACCCAGGACTGTAAAGTCTCGAGGTGGCTCTTCCTTTCCCTTTCTATTTCTTCTAGAACATTGTTTGTTGACTTTCCAGACCTGGTCACTCTGTCACCTCTCCCTGGAGAGGAGGGAAAGGGGTATCTGTGGTCGGTTTGGTTCAACATTGGCATTTCACGTGGAAGTGGCAGGTGAGGACTCGGTTGAGGTGTATTTTCCCCTCCCATTGGTGAACCTTGACAGTTTGTCACATGCTCTGGCACGGCCTTTACCGTTAGTTTGTGCCCAAGTCCATGAAATTAACACTTCCTTCTGCATTTCCTCCAGAGCTGGGCAGCTCAGGAGACCAAATACGTTTGGAGACCAACTTTAGTTTTCTGGGATATGCCAAAAAGTGACCTTTTAACAATACTTCTTTGAATATCCAGATATATAGGGAAGCTGGAGGCAGAGAGCTAATGCAGCCCGTGTTTCTCCAGGAGGTGGAGAACACTGTCGTGTAGGAGGTCATGGGATCTAAACGTTTCCCTGAAGCTGAACGTGTGTTTTCAACCATTGTTTTACATGTGCTTAACATAATGACTTACGTTTCTGTGCCCAAGTTCCATTTAATTGGAGAACAAAAATATTTTATTGTAAATCGTAGAATGGTTTGGGTTGGAAGGGGCCTTAAAGCGCGTTCAGTTCCAAGCCCCTGCCCTTGGCAGGGACACCTCCCACCAAGGTAAACACATCACCAAGGCTTGAAATTTAAATAAATTAGACATATTTAGTTTCTTTGAACAGCTATGATTGCTTTTCAAGCTCTCGCTAATTGAAAATGAAATTTTAATAGGTTTTTAGTCCCCATATCTGCAGATCTTTGTTGGCACCACGGAGTATTTTAATTTATGCCAACAATGTATTTTCATGGTCAAACGTTCTGAGGAACTCTCCTTGGAAATACAGTTTGGATTTCATTCCAGTGTGGAGAGCGATTACTGAACCATTCTTCTTCCTTACGCTGGATAAATACTTATTTTTCCAACAGTTTATGGTCTGATGACAACTTGAGGGAACGTTAGTGGCCAAAAGCAACTTTACTGTTCACACCAGTATGTGTACTGGCCCTTTCATGTTCATACAAATAAGTCTTATTATTTTTAGCTCCAGAGTTTGCACCATGTATGTTTCGTAGACAAATAGACTGGGAGAAACAGCTACTTGTCTTCAGTTCAGCTCAGGGGGACTAACTTTGTAATTTATGGAAACGTTCTCTGGTTTTTGGTTTTGGCTTTTTTTTTTTTTTTTTTAATGGTTGAGCTATTAGACATAATGAGGAACGACAAGGAATAATAAGACTACTCAGATGATATATTTTGATGAGTTTTTTTCAAGGATCACAGTCCCAGGGATGGGCCTCCTGAACACATTTTTTGGTTTTGGCCACACTGTACCATAATTATTATTAATTTATATTTTTTTTTAGGCAGAAGTCCCTGTGTCACTCAGGGGACAGTTCTGTTCAAAAAAATGCAATGGCAATGTTTGCTTTCTTCTGCTTTTTTGGCTGCTGTTATTCTTTGGATGGGTTGCTTTCAGAGGGAAGTTGGTTTTTTGGAAGGGTTTGGGTTTTTTTTTTTGCTTTCTTTTGTTTTCCCCTTCCACAAGTCAAAAGTAATACTTGCAGCTCAGGCACCAGCAGGGGAAAAACCCATGAAAAACCCCAAATTCCTCCTGCCACAAAGAGTCCATCATGAAATATTTGGAAAATGTCCAGTGCATAGAATTGCAAGTATTTCAGTGACTGTGAAATGGACCCATCTATGATAATATATAAAAAAATAATATATTATAATAGGAGTGGCAGTAGATTTGCCACAGCATGTGGAATTTTAGATATACACAATATGTCAAAGATTATACATTGGTTAACGTGTGAGCGTTTCATTTAAAGAGCAAATCTAATTTTTATAGGATTCAGGAACTGAGAGGAAAAATGAAATTACAAATTGGACTTAGAGTAGGTAAAACCAGCTCAATGAAATGTAGCTTGTACAGATTTCAGCGTATTCCATGAGCTTCACAGAACAGATTTGGCAGATGAACCTCACCAATAAATAACACTTCAGAACTTTTAGAAAAGCTACTGGCTTCAGGTATGTGCATATATGGTGTATGTTGCTCTAGAAAAAAAATTAATTATAGAAATTATATTATCTGTATGTTCTGTGAGCCTGTAGATATATAGATACATAGATGTGGAGATATTTATGTGTGTGTATATATATATAAAAAAAAATAAAATAAAGCCAACATGTCCTGTTCTTCCTCTAGGAAAACACAAGTACAAGATGAATTGCTGGCCCTGGGCAGGCACAAATCCCCAGATTTAGCTGCATTTTCTCCAGGCTTGCATTAATCCATCCCAGGGAAAGAAACTCCCTTAAATCAAAACAGGAGCCGTGTTTTTGATAAGTGTCAGCTAATTTGTCAGCCTTGCTGAGGGCTGTGTGTTTAAACAGATATTTCAAATGCAGAGGAGGGAAAAAAAAAATAATAAAAAAGCCTCATAAAGGAATGATCTCTCTGTGTTTGAGGTGAGGTTGCCAGAAGGATTGTGTCCAAGGAAGATGATTCACTTTTGGAGCAGCAGCTTCAGAGTCGGTGGCGGAGATTTGAGTGTTTTCTGCCCATCTGTAGGTTTTTGGGAGCTGTGGCCTTGGTGTGTCCAGGAGGTTGTAGTGTTAATTGCAGCAACTCGGCCTCGAGGTCGAATGAGGTTCTGAAGTCTCTTAGTCATTTATGTCAATGGGAAAGGCTTAGATGGGCTAAAACACAACTATTTTTCTCAAGAGTTTTGCATTCCTCCCTTCCGAAAATATCTTTATTTCCTCTTCTCTTCTGTGGGTTTTGTTTGCAGCTGTGGGAAAGTGCACTCAAAGTTCTCTTTGGGCTTTTTTTTCGGAAAGCAGGCAGAAGTGTGCTCTCTCCCCTGTCCTCAAGTAAAGGGTTCAAAGTGCCTTATTTCCTATTCTTCTTTATTTCTTCCTAATCTTCTTCTGTTAGGAAGCTGTTGAGGAAACCTCACTCTGAAAAGAGAACAACGCTGCTGAAAACCTTTGGGCCACTTCTGTGGAGCTGGAGCGTCACGTGGGCTAATAAACTGGCCTTGCATTTTGTCTGAAATGGGTGAAACGGGCGACGTCTTCAGGGAATCTGTTCTTGGTGGCTGCTGAAAATCCACAGTTGACTTTTGGTGCAGCTGGAGAGTAGGCCACAGCTGAAACTCTCCTGTTTAAGGTAATCCAGGGGGAAAGACGCAGAGAAGGAGGTGGCGAGGTCAGGGTGATAGATAAAAGATTAAAAAAAGGCTTTTTTGCTGCCTTCTTGGGTGTCACTAGGATGAATTTCCACCTCACGAGGCTACATCTGGAGCCTTCAGCCACCCAGAAACCCCAGACCAGCTCGGTAAGGTTCCCCCAGCAGATGCCAGCAGGGAATTACAGCTGGTGGGAAAAGGAAAGGAGCTCCATATGGGGACTGTTGCAAACACTTCACTGCCTAGAGCATGATTGCTTGGAATAGGTTAATTTTTTTAATTTTTTTTTTTTTTTCATTAAGGTTGATTTTTACTCTGAAGATCCTAGTTTTATTCTCTGAATCCTTGAGGGTCAGGTTTCCAGAAAACGTTCAGGTTCAAGTTTGGTCCCTGGCTCATAATAAGGGGCTTTCACGTAAACAACGGGATTAAGTTACTTATTTCAAAGACATTTTAGGTTGAGCCTTTTGACACCTTTTGTATTTTTTTTACTTGACCTGTTCTCTTCCTGTTTACTGTCCTTTTCAGAGTCAGAGCATAACTCTTCTTGTTTGCTGACCCTCTCAATTTGAATTATAAATTTGACCTGACGTTAAGCTGTTTTTTTTTGTACTGGAGAAAAAAAAAACACCAAAATCCAAAAACCCTGGACAGTGGTTATTTACCTTTTCAAAAGGCTTTCCTTGAATCGAGGCGTTAATACAAGTACAGTAACGCTGTGGTGTCCCAATGCAGTTGAAATGCCTCATGATTTGGGCTTTCATGTAGGGTCATAAACACTGAAAAAAATGGATCTCGCTGGGAATATTTATTCTTTGCCCTTAAGAGATTCCTGTTTGAAACTACAAAGACCCACTGAAAAGTAAACTCGGGTCACGTGGAACTGGATGTTCATTACAAATAATGATCATTAGATGAGCCTAGGTTATTAGTTGTCATTTTATGTTCTTGGCAATTAGTATCTCCGATTTAAAACATTTATTTTTCCTTTTGGCTGAGTTTCCCTACAAAACTGGAAGGGTTGTCTTAAAACGATCATCTCCCAGGCAAAATAAATTAAGTCTTGGAATGAAATCAAGGCTTTTAACCGAAGATGAAGTTTCAAAACAATCCCCGTGCAGGAATGAAACTCGCTTTCTCCCTGTAACTCCTCTTGCCACCGACTGCTCCTGCGCCTGGGACTGTCTGGAAGTCAAACATGCGCTCGTCTTCTGGCTTCCTGGAAGCCCTCCAAAGGTCGAGGGGAAGGAAGTCTTACAGGAAACCTTTCCAAAACACATTTAGGACTTGTTCTTCTTATGCAGATAAAACCCTTGATGTGTTTTAATACAGAATAACTGAAACAAACTGGAATATTTGGTTTGGGGCACCTTTTTTTTTTTTTTCTTAACTAAAAAATGCAGAAATTTGATGGTTATTTTTTCCTATTAGAATTTGCATTGAGAGTTTTGCTTCATTGTTACTGCCTTGTTTCTTTCGGCGAGTTCCAGATGTGCTAATAATTTGAGATTTATCTTAGTATAAATGTTTATTTGATCAAATGAGCATGTCTTGCGTTCTGAGACTTCCTTACCGGATTATCATCAGATGGAAGTGAAGGCAGTCTCTGCCTTCCACGGAGTTTCCTGCATGGCTTTGATTTGAAAACATCTGTCTTCAAGTTACAAAAAATAATCCAGAAAAAAGACCTACAGATACAAGAAAGATACGGCTTTGATTCTTTCCCAGATACAGGCTCAGATTTTCCAGGTGTCCTGGAGCCTAATTGCATATTTTATTAACCTAATTTTTCCATGTGTGCCTATTGATATATACCCCATAAATGGAATCCATTCTTAGAATACTGCCAGTTCACACAATTAGGATTTTGCTGCAGTGCAATACCGCAAGTTAATTTGTGTGATGTCTAAAGTGGTTGGCCCTGATTCACTAATTTCTGTTTTTCTTCCCCCAGGGAGCATACGTCGGACTTCTGGCCTTTGATTAACTATGTTCTTTCATTGATTCCCTTGGAAAACTCAACCTTGTTGAACAGGTATTTGATTTGGGGCAGCAAGGGGCAGAGATGAACAAAAGCATCCAAGGCCACAATAAATCATCACTCTAAATAGTGACGTTTGCAATATTCCCATCGTTATTTGAAGCGTGTTATTAAGAGAAGCTGCTGAGTTACTACCTGACCACTATTGGGCAGCAGTTGTTAGTCCAGAGGGATACGCAGATGCTTTCAGGGATGCTGATGGTGGGGATAGCATCACGTACGTGTTCAAAATAGGCTTTAAAAATAGTAAAAATAGCCAAAAATGGGGGCGGGGGGAGAGAATGGTGAGTAATTCAAGGCATGTGTGTCTGCTTCTTTTCTTCTCCCCACCTTCCACAGAAGGTAAATGTTTGTGTTTCCACTCTTCCAACTACAACGCTGAAAAAAATAATGCTTATATTAGTGAAATTAAAGTCGGTGCTCCTGAGGAGGGTAAAATATTAACTTTTCCCAGCTTTCCTAGGAGTTACTAAGTCGACTCATGCTATGAGCCTAAATAAATTACCATGTAAAAATGGATTTTTGTCAGGAGCGTAACCCATGGGACACAAGGGTTTGTTTCATAAATGTAGGTGGGGATTGGCTGGATTCAGAAGGTCCCAGGAGCTCTGGAGGTAGGAAGCTCATTTTTATTTTCATTGCCACTATGAGACACTCTCCATCTAATAATATGTACCATGATACCACAGTGGACATGTATGAAACACAAAAAAAAACAGATTATTCAGGATTTAACCGAGGTTTTAATCAATCAAGGCAAGAAATTAGATTTAAAGGTTTAGAAAATGAGATTTAATGAGTAATAGACATGTCAATCAATGCCAAGTATTTATCCTTGTATATACAGAGAGAGAAAATTCAAATATATATATCTATAAAAGAAAACAAAAATATTTCAGAACTATTTTATAAATAGCTAAAATCCAAGAAGATAAAAAATCTGTACTTCCTTGTGTGATATGCAACATATTTAGTTGCACATATAAACAAGGAAAGAGAATTTTGCCTTTTGTTCTATTTTACATTTCTTAAGAAATTCATAATTTCTTAACTCCTTGTAGGTATATTTGTCTTCTGGATTCCTGACCCGAATTCGTGGCCTGAGGAATTCAAGATTTAAATAAGCAGATGGTTACAACAGTGAAAGGAATGATAGCAAGTAAGTCAGGTCCACCAAAATACACCTGGAGTAGGTAGATCAGAACCACCAGAAAGGAAAAAAAAAAAACAACAAACCAAAACAAAACTGGCCCCAGTTACTGCAGAATCCAAAATCTTCAGAGCAGTGTGTTTATATAAATTATATTATTGGCACTTATTGAATTAAAATAAGACGGTAACGTTTTCCCACACCAGATTTTCTTCTTCATCTCTTTGTTGTTAGGGTGTGAGTTTTCGAACGCTGCTCCAGACACAGCACTAACCTTTTTTTTTTCCCAAAAATTTGCAATTAAAAAAAATTTATATCTAAAAAAAGCCCAAAATAATTAGGGTAAAACAGTTTTTTATCTCTTTGATGATGTAAAAGGTGTTTGGTTGTATTCTTGAAAATGAATCCCTTGGGAAGCTGTAATCTTCATCACTTCTCCATTTAGAGTGTCGTCTTCAATGATTGTGATGAGTCCCTCAGCAATTCTGGATGGGCTGGAAAAAAAGAAGAAAAGTTGTCATTTCCGAACCATGACGTAACAGAACGTGTGAAAAGGAGAAGTAAAGCAACTCAGTGTAAGTCACTATACTCTGAAAATTAAATATTTGAAGAAAGTTATTCTCAAGAGAAGTAGAGGTTACCACCTCTGAGTGTTTCTGGGGAGAATTCAGTCTGCTCGATCAGGTCATACAACCTTCAAGCAGCAACTTTACAAATCATAATATTTTTTGCCCTTTATTTGCAATCCCATAACGGGGTAGGGAACTTCTTGAGCTCATCCACCATCATCTTATCAACTTAGTCCAGTTTTGCCAGTTCTTGGTCTGATTTCCCACTTGGATCACTTGCAACTTTATGAAAATTCAATATAAATGATACACCCTGTATCTTGCAACAGCTTTGATTAAACACGCTTCCGGAAGAACACCAGGGGCTATTAAAAACTAATTCTTGGGATTTTCATCTGCACTTGGCTGGAGATGGGAACGCATAAAGGGAAACATCACTATGTAGGTGATAACCTTAAACCAGCCTTAAATATCAGCCATTTGCTCCTTGTCTGTAGGATGACACATTCAGTAGACCTTTATCTCTGGCAGCGCTTCCCTTTCATGTTATTTTTGCTGAAAGTGCTACTGTGTGTGCTTTTTCTTCACGAGCAAAGGACAAACACCCCACCCCCCCCCACCCCGTGTTTTGTCCCTGACTTACTCCATCACGCCATAGAACTGCATCATGTTTTTGATCTCGTCCTTATAGGAGTAATATTGTCCCATGTTCTCCTCCTTGTCTATCGACTGAAGAATGGGCGTGTTGACGAATCCTGGGCAAATGGTGTTGAGCCTCACGCCGTAGTTCTCCATGCTTGCTGCTAGCTGGGAAAGAGGAGAAGTTATGGCATTCGTCAGCAGCACTTTAAAATAGCACGAGACTTTAAAATAGAACGAGATTTACCACTAAGTACTTGCCAGCCCTGCCCAGTAAGCAGATTTTTGTTACTACTGCTTGTTTGGTTTCAACAGCTAAGGCTGAGGCACGTTTTCTCTAGTAATGGTACTAGATTACTAGAAAAATAACATCTGCGTTGCTGGGAGAACAATTCCACAAGAAATCAACACTCTTCTTTCCGCACAGCTGGTTTTTTTCTAATATTTTTGTTGTTAGTGCTCTTGGCACGTCCTCAGCAGTGTTCTAGGGGGATGATATCACTCTCATAAGCAAAACCAAGTAACAAATATCTGCCATGTGCTTCCAATCTTGTAAGAACTTTCTCATTAAAAGAAAACCGTCTGAAATCAAATCAAGATTTAACTCTAAGATTGTATTTACCTCCCTCACGTCAACAGAAATGGGATTTGGTCTCTCCCCCTACAACCCTAGCGATAAAATTTTCCAGCTGCTCTATTGTCCCTGTCAAGGGATGAATTCTCCACCGAGCATCTCTGCAGGAGAAGTCCCTCTGAACTCCAGGAAAGGGGCAGGAGTGTTCCAGGAAGCAGTTTGGGAAGATGATGACAGTGCAAACTGCTCTGGGAATGGTGGGACCCTTCATTTGTGGTTGCTCCCAATGCATCCAGGCCCATGGTGAGCACTGGATGGACCTCCTTAACCATGGCACAGAACTTGGGAACTATACATCACACAGCCAAGAATAACCATAATTGTTCAATGCCCAATTCTGTTTATCTTAACATTTAACAGGGATCCTTTTTTGGTATTATGTACATGTCCTTTCCACAAGATGGTAACCTGCCCTGTTGTCTGGAGAAGAACAGAAACTGAAGTCCCACGTGTTTTGTGTTGTACCTGCCCAACATGAGGCCATCCTGCCTTTCCTGGTAAATACAGTAAAATCACTGTTTGTTATTCTTTTTTCTCCTTGCCATTTGCATGTTCTGCAGAGACAGTGTTTCCTCAGATTTTCTAGAAGAACCCTTTTTTTTTTTTTTTTTTGATCTTAGATGGTGATATTTGTGTTATCATGAGAACACAAAAATGGAAACCCAAGTTTCAGGTTGGTGCTGTGGTTTGTGTGTTATAGGTGACCCTTATCCACACTAATCTGTTTAGGTCAATCCAAAAAAAGAAATTATATGAGTGGAGAGTTGGGGGGTAAAATATGCATAAACTATCCAAATGGTTGTATCTGCTCCCTCCAAGTTATTTTACTTTACTGGTTGTTCATTTTAACTAGAAGGTTTTGGATTCGGAGGCTCTATGGTCATATAACAGCAAACACCTCCCATCCTGAAGGCATCATTTTGCATTTTCAGTGTGTTGAGAGTTGGTCACAGCAAATAATGGTAAACATTTTTGTGCTCAAGTCACTTTTTGTACACTTCAGTGCCTATTGATTGTTTAAAAAAGTCATCAACCCGACTTACAAATAAGGAAAGCAATATGTTAAATGACTGGGATGGAGTTATGAAGAATATTTTCAAAGCCTGGAAAAGGATTTGACTTTTGGGCTCGTCCCACTGTCCTTAAATTACTTCACAGCATCTTTCTCCCGTGCTCCCGCAGCCTCGAATCCCTCAAGAACACACACATGCCTGAATTATTCCAGCTTTTGGGAAAGGAGGCTTCCGATCGCTTCGGACACTCTGCTTTCTTTAAGAAAACACACCCCGGTCGCGTGACAGAAGTGAGGGAACGCGGGAAACCGAGCGTGAGCCCAAGGAGCTGCTGATGTGGGTTTTGAAAAGCCCCTACTTACCGCTATGGAGCGGGTGAATCCGATGACTCCGTGTTTCGTGGCACAGTACACGGGCTGGAACGCGGCGGGCATGAGGCCTTGGAAAGAAAGAAGGAGGTAGCTGAATAAAGAGATTGGGTCCTCCTATTTACGATTACCTTACACACACACACAGGTTCTATAATGTTAAAAAAAAAAAAAAAAAAAAGTGAGGAATTTATAGAGATGCAACAAACTAGGCGAGTGAAATTTTTCAAATTGTTTTGGAACTGGTGGTAGGGTGGGAAAAGATACCAGAGTGATAAAAACATGAGGAGGCAAGAGGAGAGTAATAAAAAAGGTATATCTTTTAAGAGGAAAACTTGTATCTATGAAGTATGACTGAAAAAAGCACTCCAGGATGAGATATTCGAGCTGCCTTCTATGAGTCTGTAAAGTACTTAAAGGCACAGAAAGTATTTTAGATAAGCTTTGATTGCTGACATTGCTGCTGGGTAAACTGGGCCCCTGCAGTGGTTTGCAGTGATTTCAGGGAGACAGTGCGGGGAGAAGGTAAGGGAAATAACCAAGTCTGTTTTGACTACTGCATCTGCTTTCATGTCATCTTTGTAGCACGTCAAGACGTAAATATAAATATAATGTCTGACTTAAATGCCTTGTTTCTGTGGCCTGCCCAGCTGCTGTCAGCCCAGCCCTCCAGTAGGACAGTCAGCCCAGTCTTACTGTGAGTTCATTTGGTATTTATTTGGCAACTGAATAACTTTGCTCTATAAGCAACTATAAACCAGGTAATTCAGACCTGCGGCACCACCTGAGGCATTGTAAAATTTAATTTACTTAAATACTACTCTGGTAATATCTGATAGACCATTTTACTTTGTTGTTTTTCTTTTTTTTTTTTTTTTTAAAGACATTTAAATGAAATAAAGAAGCCATTTTGGAAAAAGCCCTAAGAAGGGTACACAGGACCTCATTAGAGACGTATGTGAGTAAACACCAAATGGAATGAGAAGTTGAAGACCTTTGACAGTGAGCAGAAAGAAATGGAAGCAGGGATGCGGAGAGCAAAGCTTTTTTTAAGCATTTTCTAGATTAAATTAGGTTGGCTGAAAATGATTTTATGGTTTGGTACCTCCTAGAGTGGGCCCTGTTCTGGAATGAGAAGCTGGGATGGAGATTTTTAGAAGGGAACAGGAAAGAGGTAACAATTCCTTTATAATAATGATTGTAATCTCATTGCTACCCTCAGAAGGGAAAAGCAGAGGTGAAATGAAAAACGGGTGCCAACACTGAATATTTATGGTGAGAGAGCATAAAATCATTATTCATAGTTGAGAAATTAAAACATATTATGATATCATCATATTATGATATGACAGTGGTGATAGTGATGATATTCATAAATCTTTATTCGTAGAAAGAAAAAGAGAACAGAGGTTTTTGAGGAAAATTAAGAACTTAAGTCTACTAAGACTGAGTTTGATGGCACAACGCTGGTTAAGAAGAGATGAGAGACCATGAGTGCGTAGAAGTTTCTGCCTGTTACGCCAACAATTTCCACCGTGTGGAGGCAGCTGAACTGGGCCACGTGGACTGTGCTTCCACCTGAACGCTCGGGTCTTGGGAACAGAAACCACAGCCCACCTGGAAGCAAGGGGATAAAATTCCTCTGAGCTCCTGAATCTGCTATGGTAAGACTGGTTTTGATGCCGTAGCGTTTGATTATGGAAGTCATCCCAATTAATAGCTCAGACACCCTTTTTTTTTTTTTTTTTTTCATTCTTTATGTGATGTAACCAAGAAAGGGTGTGATTGATCTCATTGGAGGTGAAGAATCTGCTACCCAGCTGTAAGGATGGATTTGGCAGAAAAGTTCTGTGTGTTGGAGACCTGCCTGGGCTCTTTGCTCCTGAATCCGTTTGGTCTGAAGGGAAGAACTTTCCAAGATGGCACAAAGCTCTAATTATGCCCCTGAGAGCTTCAAGGTGTTATCTTGGTTTAAACTACATTGGTGATCCGGTGAAAGCAACACTGTTCAGTGGTGGGAAATGGAGAAATTAACCTCGTGGCCAATTGTTCCCTTAATCTTGTATTTATCTGTTTAGCTGGGATTAACGTGTGATGTTTCTGCTCCACATGTTTTACGAAAAATGGGTTTTTTCTTCTCCCCTCTGGGTTCTCATCACAATATTCCTTAACACTCCCCTGTTTGGTGACTTGATGACCATCACCGTTCTTCAAATAATTGGAAATACTGGAATATTAGAACACTAGAAATATTATGCCACTATATTTTAAAAATCCCCTAGCAGTTTTACATGTTTTAAAGGAAAAACCAATCCCAATGAGGCTGCAGCGCACAGACAGACAAAAGAGAAAATAACTGGAAAGCAGAGAGGAGGGATTTTATGCTTTTTTTTTTTTTTAAAACATAGTAAGACGAATTTATTGATACTTGGAAGAGAAACAAGGTCAAGAAATGAACAAAGGAGTCCAGACAGACAGAAATTCAGTTTTACAGAGTAGCACCTTGAAAATCTGGAGGTTATCAAAACAAAAGCACAGGCACGCACCTGAATTCCCTTCCCCCTGTGCTTAATAAAAGTGTGTAGGTACCAGCCACCAGAGGGTAAGAGACAAATTTCAACTTGCTAAATTTAATTATCTAAATAACTTCAGGAGTTAAATTTTGTTTTGTGTGCTTTTGCTGTTGCTTGTAACGATTCCGTTCAAAATTTAAATTAATGTAGGTAGCTTCCTGCAGAAGAAATTTTAGAATAATTTGCTCTTTAAAGTTGGAATGAAGTTTATTACAGCGCCAGAACCTGCAGCCTTATCTTTCATGGGGCAAGGCCACTCTCTCAGTCGCTTGGCAGCGTTGCTTCCTCTTGAGGTGAACACACAAATCCCTTAAAATTCAGAAAGTGGCATGGCTTTGTGATGGAGCGGGTTGGGAGTTGGGTACGTGCTGCTTGTCCTTCTGTCTTTCTCTCTCTTTTTTGCTTAGTCCTGTCTCCCAGAGGCACTAAAGAGGGAAGATTTGGTACCGGAAAGGGTGGACATGTTGGCTTTCACCCAACTGAAGGAGCACTTGGAGCATCTTCTTCACAGGAAGCGTTTAAGTCCTTCTGTGGGCGCTTGGGAATATAAAATAGTCGGGCCTGATGCCGACCCAAGTTCAGGCCGTTGGCAAAAATCCCACAGGGAAGAACAGGAGACTAATTAGTGGGGCAAAGCAAATATTATTCAACGTCACAAAAGCACTAAATGCAACTCTTCGCGCTGCTCAGCAGGACACCAGGGTATCTGGAGAGCGTGTCTGGTGATAAAACCTGCTGGAGAACTTGGACAGGGGGCGGGGGGATCAAAACCAAACTCCAGAGTTTAATGATCAACAGGAGCTCGCTCCAAAAAGAAAACACTGGGAGGGATTGGGAAAGAGGCCAGTGGCAGATTGCCTTTTATATATGGGATAAACTGCAGGACTTGGACCTTCAGACTGGAGAGGGGAACGAGGGTCACAAAGAGTAGTAAATAAACAAACAATAAAAATTAGCCTATGTCAGCTTTTCTGACGTGTTTTCTCCCTGCTGACCTGGGTGACAATCGCTAAATACAAGCTTGGGAAAAATAAACAAAGCAGAAAAAGGTGCTGGTTTTCGACATGTTCTCACAATCTTTACGGCACAATGTTGATGTTAAAAAAAAAAAAAAAGTAAATAAATGCAAATTTGGATTAAATAATTAAAATGGCGACTCTGAGCTTTTACCAGAGTGAGAAAAGCCAAGCTGTTAGGTCTGAAAATCAGAATTATTTTGTGTTCACTTGGAACTGGTTGGAAATGGACTCATGCTGCTTTCTGCCCCTGCCCTTTCCGAAGCGCTGCCTGGGCATCAGCCCTGCTGTGGAAAGTGTAATTTTTGACCTGTGTTGGTGAACCCTTTTACTGCTTTCATTGCTAAAATGAAATAATAAATTACTGCATTTTGGTATTCCTCATGGAAACCAAGGAAAACACTACAAACCCAAGCGTAAACCAATATAATGTATTATTTTTCCCAGGCAGTAGCAAGAGAGAACAGACATCGTGCTCAAGGTTATTAAATACGAGACTGAGACGTTGGGAAAATTACTGATTTTTTTCGTTGAACTGAGTTTAAAAAGTAAAAGAAAGTCGTGGCCCTTTGATATCACTTTGGTTGCTGTGATGAAAACCAGCTCAAAACGGGAATAAACAGGGAAAAGCCGTAGGAAAGGAAAGGTGTGACTGATCAGTGGGATCCGTTTCTTTCAGAAACAAAGCGGTGAGCAGGAAAGGTTTGTACAGGGAATATCCTTACCTGCCAAAGACGAGATGTTAATGATTACTCCTCCGTCACCTCCGTGTCCTTTTCTCATGTACTCGAGGCCGAGGTAGGTTCCTCTGATCACAGAAGTCTGATACAAGGGGGAAAGGGATTATTATACTCAAAATATGTTTCTTTTGTGCTCCTAAACACTGAATCTTGCTTTAATCATGGTGCCTAGAACCTCTGTTGCTTTACCAGTGATCTTTTTTATATTTTTATATGTTCCAGTATTACATTTATACATTGAGTAATGCAGCTCAAGAGCTCCAGAAACACAACTGCATTGTGTAGAAATAATAGCAGCTTAATTATTGTTCTTATTAAGAGATCAGTAATTGAACTAAAATGTTACAAGGTGAAAGAAATGCTGTGAAGGCAATGAAATAGAGAATAGGTAAAGAATTTATCGACAAAACACATGCTTTGTCTGAGGATACGAGTGGTGGATGAACTGATCCAATTCCCAGCATTTTTACTGAAACAAACCACTCTGTGTTATAAAAAAATGCACAGACAGAATTGAACATTAACACTTGTGACTCCATTGGCTCAAGGCACGAGATTTCTTCTTAGGATTCACTTATACCTTATATTTCTGGTCCCAGGATATTAAAAATCTGTATTCTTTTCTGACTACCGTTCCTCTTGAAAGAAGATTAACCCAAAAAGACAAATATAAATTGTCTTTTTTATATTGTCCTCTCGATATAATTGCCCTCTCAAAATGCAGAGAGGTGTGAAATGTGGATTCAGTCTAATATTAATCTGCGGCAACGTGATTTTTAAAATGTTTGAGGAAGAAAATTTTACTGAGACCTGTGTTGTCTGGATTCCTTAAGATCTGTTATTTGAACCCTCCTGCAGCCAGAACTTCTGGGATTCATATCCCCAAATTTCAGACATTTAACCCTGAGACGCCTAAAGAAACTCCGGGCCTGGGGTTATCGGCCTCTGACACGAATCAGGTGGAGAATTTCCCAGAAAGTAAGTTGTTTCAGCAGACTTTAGAAGCGATAACAGAAAGGCAGCAGACAGTGCAAGATACTAATTTTAATGAAATGTTGCGATATTCCTGCATCAGAGGTGAGTTTCATAATTATTTACTGATTTTGTTCACTCTCGCCATAATCAGTTCCCATTTGGTTTACAATTTCTACTTAAAATGGACAAATGTATAGAGTTTTATTTTTCTGGAAATATTATTTCAATTTTTAATTTTTTTTTTTCTTTTATGACCATTTATTGCTATTTATTAGACCCAAATGAAGATGTTCAAAAGATGAAGTGTCCCTACAGCTGTGTTCACATCTGGGCACAATTATTTGACTGAGAGCTCTGACCAGTTCTACAGAATGGTGAATCATGGGGAAGGAAATCTCCCAAGGTAATAAAAACCCACAGTAAAAAAATAAATAAATCTGTATACGACTAAAACCTTCTGGATAGTGGCTGGGTGTACTGGAAAGGAAAAGCATTTAAAATTAGAATATTAAATATTTTTCTACCGCTATCTAAATTTCTAAAGCAAAATTGAAATAAGTTAAAGACATGTATTACATTTCATTTTTTCAAAGTTCAGTTCAAGTTCGGTTCAGTTGCCCTCCACGCTCATGGGTTTTCAGAGGACTCAGGTTTCTGGGGGCTGTATCTCCTGCTTTGTTAATATTCCGTGTTCTTTGCCCAAGAAACACGAGGTTAAGCTCCCCGTTGACCGAGATGAAACAACCTGAGACCTCATTCCCAAGTTTGCTTTGGAATTTTGATAAACAATCAGCTTTTTTTTTTTTTTCAATTTCTATAATTGCAGTGTTTTATGTGATGTTTTGGATGTCATTATATTTTCAGTGTACTAATTTCCAGCAATAATGAAAAAAAAAAAAGAAAAATACAAAATATGAATAGTTCAAAATTCTGAAATAACATTCCAAGCTTTTCTTAAACCAAAAATTCCCATAAAAAAGCTTTCTTTCTTTGTTTTTCCTGGGAAAGTTTTGTCTTAAGTAAAGTACTTTTAAAAATGTTTTGATTAATAGCAAAAGAATGTTATTGATTGAATGTTTTAACAGAAACTTTCCGAAGAAGTGTCTTCGGTGGCTTGTAAAACACCAGACTAAATCAGATTTCTCTTGCAAAGTCCCGGAAAGTTTCGGAGCCGTTATAAACGTAGTCTGGTGCTGTTTAATGTTGATTGCCATGAGTAAATTTTAAAGGATTTATTGAAAAAAGAAGCTGGTTGATGCCCAGCAGTGCTGCTGTGAGGGGTCCTTATTCTGAATGCGAACTCATTGGCAGCTCAAGTGACTTGGACTTAAGCGTGGGTGGTGGGTTTTTTAATATATAATATTATATTTTATTATGAATTATAACAATAATAATAAAATTATTATGTGCTAGGCTGCCCACAGGAGGTTTTAGGGAGGATGGGGTTAATGCTGCCTGGGAGAGCAGGTTGGGGTCCCGCCGTGCCCTGGAGCAGCCCCTCAACCTGCCCAACAGAAAACAGAGGATTCCACTTGGGACAATTAGAGGGAATAAATCACCCCGAGAAGGAAGTAGCTTGGGACTCCTTGAGGATTTTTTTTCTGTTCCTCCAGCCTTCTCATTGGAGGAGATAACAGAGCTAGAGGTGTCTTTGGCCAAACCACAATTAGAAGACAAGTTAAAAGTGAGTAGCTTGACTCTCCTCTCAAAATCACTGTACTGCTCCTTTTGCTCCCCAGACTTCGTTAACTCAGCGTTTTTTCAGGGGCAGGGAAGCCTTCTCCTTTTGTAGGTATTGTGAGAGGTTGTCTTCAGAATTAAGGCAGACTTTCATTCAGGTATTGCCCTTACACCTGCTCTTATCCTTGCAAAAACCTTCTTGTCGAGTGTGGGTGATCTTGGGTGATGTGGTGAGGTTTGGGTAGGTCACACAAAGAATTATTCCGGAGGTAAATTCTGAACCAAATATAGAGAAAAACCCAGTTGTCTGCCTTCTCAGCAGGTGGAACCCCAGTGATCTGTGCTAGATCTCCTGTTCTCCTGCCACAGTTCCCCTCTCAACAGTTCTCCAAGGAAGAACTTCCCGTAGAAGGGAACACCTACAATGTGTGCTCAAAAGATGTAGTGCCACTTTCCAGCCCACAGTGAAGCTGGCCATCCTGTCTGGGTGCCAAACACTCAAATGGGAAAGAGATTTTCCAAAGAAAAAAATAGTTTTCCAAAGAAAAATGTTTCTTCTGGGGTTTGTTATGAAACCCATCTTTGCAAGTGTATAAATTGCAGCCTCATAAATTCCTCTCGTGGAAAACTCTGCCTTCTTATGTGTTGACGTCAGAATACTTCATCTGAATTCCAGAAGAAAGCTTATCACCCGATAGTTCCTTATAAACCTGAAAGCCACAATAGAAAGTAAAACTGGCCAAGGATGATGCGGTTTGTGTAGCCCCAGAGTTGGGATGTGACAGAAGGTATCTGCAGTTTGCCTTTCAATGAACTGAAGGATCCTCAGTTTGTGTAGTTTTCCACATAGACTTGTAAGAATAATCCTTTTATCCCCCACTCCTATCCAGCAATAATTCATAGTTTGTCCATTGCAAACAGAAGTTCTGGGAAAGTTACCGTTTAAAATTACCAATTTTAAGAAAAAAAAAAAAAAGTCTGACTTGTTTGAAGATGAAAATGTGCTGCAAGACTTTAACTTTGTACAACAAAGAGTGTTGCATCTTACAGCTGAATTATTTACAATTCCTTTTTTTACAGCTCCATTTAGGCATATGGATATTGTCCAGAAACACGGCAAGAACCAAGAATAGGAAAGTTGTCAAATTTGTGATGAAATGCAGGTAAAGTGAAAACTGGGACAACTGACTCTTAGATTTTTTTTTTTAAATTTATTTATTTTTCCTGCTCCCAGCCACTGAAAACTAGTGTCATTCAAAGTCAGAAAATAATCTAAAGGGTTGTCCTCTTAATGATACTGCTGTTTGTTTTCTTGCCAAAATACAGTGTATTGTAGCACTTAATGATGGACCATCGCGGAGCTCTGCAGGTCTGAGAGAGGAAACTTTACTCAGCTGCCAGCAGAAAATTTAGGGTTTTTTCTGATGAAGTTATAATGGTGAGTGTGGGAATATCTCCTGGTATTGGCTTCCATAAATTACAAGTTTAAATTAGAGGAGACCGGAGGTTCTGAAGCACCGTACAGTAATAAACCCCAAACTTAGTATTTGCCAGCATGGTAAACTTTAAAAAATAATTCTACAAATACTCAAACATTTACAGCTGCTTTTGGAAGTACCGTTATCAGTAATCAGCAGATGGTTGGACTCCATGATCTGAAAGGTCCCTTCCAACCCAGGCAATTCTATGATTCTACTTTCCATATTGTTAAATGGCAATTTAGGTATCAGTGTCAAAATTAGAAAGAAATCTTACAAAATCTGCGATTCTTGACATTTCTGTGTATCCCATGGCTGTACAGTTTTAATTGTATTGTTCTGAAAGAAACCATACCTTCAAACTCTGATCATAAGGAGACTGAGTCTTCAATAGAGACTTTATTAATTTTTTTCTGGCGTTAGGAACCCACATTAGCCAGTATTGTACAATGTTCTTGCACCCCACCATCACACCTGTAAGCCCATTTTCATACTCTGTGTTTCATTTTAGCTAGATCTATTAAAAAAAAAAACCCCAACAAAGCGTTCTTCAGTGATGGTACCCAGAACATCATTTATCATCCTCCTTTTTAAGTGACAACTGCTTTGAAAGTAGGCAGGTTTTCCAACTGACATAATTTTTTTATACCTGTTTACTAAGAAATAGGCCACCTCGTGCTTGATACTTCTGCTGTCTCCTTATGCATGCTAATATTTTGTGCTGAGAATATATATATAACACATTAATAATATATATATAACATTATCTGTGTTATTTCAGTGCTGAAGATGACTTGTTATCAAGTTGATAAGGCAATATGAATTGATTTGAGAGAAGAAAATGGTAATTAAGAATCAGTCCTAAGGTTATTTATAGGTTTTTGAGCTAAACCTAGTTGAGAGCCAGGGCTACCGAGAGAAAAACAAATGAGGGAGCCATTGGCTTGTGGTTTCGTAGAGCAGGTCAGCACAGGGCTGGAATTTGACCCAGGATCATTTGACTTTCGTGCCACAATGTTGTAAATCGATGGTTATCTATAAGGAAACGTTTCAAAGGGCTTCACAAACTGTGTAAGACGAGCTTCAGGAGTCTGAGACTAAGAGCTGCTCCTGATGTTCGTGGAAAAATGTAGCTTTTTGCTGCTGGATGGGGAGGTGGGACTGATTTTGCCTTTAATGTAGATTTTGTAGGAAGCAGACAGGTTGGAGCAAGCACACGAGTCCCTTGGCATTCCTGTGTAAAGGAGTAGTTTCCTGGCTATATAAAATGAAATGGCAGGCTCTTGAGTTTGAATTTCCAGCTCAAACTGTGGAAGACAAGCAGCCCAGGGAGGGAGAGGAGAAAGGAGAAGGGAATGTACAGCAGGATTTGATCATTTGCTCGAAATCAGCAGCTTTTGTACAACGTGGGAGTGAAATACTGGGGTTTAGCTTTTTTATTGTGCTGTTTTCTTTACTTCTCCGCCCCAGACGTTCCTGAAGGACACAGGAATAGTGTTGCACTTCAAGTAGCTGGGCTTAAGGAGTTCTAAGTTCAAAGAAATTTGCTTTTCATTGTATTTCAGCATTGGTTACTGTAAACATACGTTAAAACTGTGAGCTGGGAAGTTCACTGACTTTGATCAATGGCAGCTTGATTGGCTGTGCAGGTAAGGTCAGTCTGTGTTCCTCCTCACATAAGATGGAAAATAAAAATAATTTAGAGGCTTCTTTATGCACTTGGAGCATTGACCCTCATGCCACTGGTTTCAAGGTAAAGTGGTACTCATCACTTTTTGGTGGCCGCATCTCTCTCTAGAGACTTAGTCCTCCTCCTGACATCAAATTATGCTGAGGAATAAGCAACTAAGCCACTGAACAACAGAGTTACTCCATGTGTAGTTGTCTGCAGTGCAAGTTTGGTAAACTCCTTACCTATATAATTTTGTCTTCTACAGACCCACGGGGTCTCTGTTGGTAGCATTAAGACACAGTCCTGGCCCCTGTCTGTACTGGGGGTCCCGGTGGCAATTCCCACCTGCTGAATCCAGCTCTGCGTCCTGGTCATATTATTTTGGGAGGAAAGTTTGGGCCTTGTTATTTCTCCTGTTCCACTGGGAAAGGAGAGCAAGGTGGATGGACCAGAAGAAGGTTGCAGTGTTCTCCCAAGGGGTCCCTTTTATGGCTTGCACAATGGATCTTCTCATGACCATGAAGTCTTTTCCCCAAAAGCAAATAAAATTAGTCACTTCTGAAGCTTGCCTAGTTACCCTGCTGGTTTCTGCTGAGACATTAATTGGCTTTTTGAGGATTAGTTCCCCATAGATGAGCAAATGAATTGGTTTTGGAAGGTCTGTGAGCTGCTGGAACCTTTGTGTCACCACAGGCTACATTTGTAGACACAGCATTGCATTCTCTGCTCTGTGGTACCAACCTAAGTCTTTTGCAGGGAGAAATCCCCAGTTAGGTAGACTTCATTTAAGAAAAGGACTTTCCTAAATTCACAGAAACTTGTTACCTTTATGAAGGTAAACTATGCAAACCCTTGAAAAATGCAAAAACTTGTAATCGTTGGGTGCTGCCACGTTTTGCCCAGTAATGAAGGATGAGACTGTCACACACCTGAACAAATTCCACGTGTGTATTTGAGTTCCGTTTCTCTCTGGGCAACACTTAGATAATGGACCCCGTATGACTGGGTTTTTGTTTTTTTTTTTTTTTTGGCTTGCCCAAGTTATGGCCTGCAATTTACAGTTTTTCCAGGATAATGCGTTAAGATCTGCAAAATCATCCCATAAACAGGAGATAATTGTGGTTTTGCTGTCACGTTCATGAGTCATTTAATTTCCTTTGGGGACTTGGTTTAAATACACCTACAAAATAATTTGTTGACATAATATTTTGACTCTTACTGTTTTCTTATGTAAAGTGCTTCTGTACTTTTGATTCAGGGAGTATTTAAATTGTAAGAATAAGCGATGCCACTACTGCTACACTTAACTGTCAGTTTTCAGAAACCTCTGATACGAGCACAAAAAAGGAACCTCCAAATAACCTCCCAGTATAAAATGTGCTAAGTGCATTTGCAAAGAGAAGAGATACTGTAATTAAGTGGCCACTATAATTACAGTGGTTCCCAAAAGCCTACGTCACCAAGACAAGATGAAATTAGGGAAGCTTCTTAGAACCCCAAATGGTGTTGAACTACCATATGTGTTCCAGGCTTATAAAGATGTGGGCAATTTTCTTTCTTTAGGGAATTGAAGAAAAAGAAAAAAAAGTCAGCTTATAAAATTTCTGGATTCCGGAGGCATAAGTTTTCATGAAGTTGAATGCAAGAAACTGTTCTGGTCATGCTGGAGGACTGAAGGTAGGACCTCAATAAGAACGTACGTGTTGTGTCCTTCTGTGCATGGCTGTGCGATCGCATCACGGGCTGTTGAAACTACAGTGGTCTTTTTAATTTCAAATGGAATCGCCAAGATATTGTTTTAAATCCCACAATAACCAGAGTGTGGGTGTGTATGGGTATGAGCAGTTGAAGCTGCCATCGATGAAGCTGGTAGCGATCAAGTCAACGCTATCGGTGTTGGGGTTTTGAGGTGAGGAACGGGTGGCATTGCTGGAATACTTAACTTAAAAATGTAATAGGAATATTAACGAAGTAACAAAAAAGGTGGATGCTCTTTTGCACAAAATATAGTAAAACGGCAGGAAGTGCTGCAACAGAAGTCTCTTTTTAGCTCTTCATACTCTTTTTTTCCCCATCTTTACCAAACTCTCACCGTTACAGATACAAGTAGGAACTGTGTTTTATTCCCCCTTTTTCCTTCTAAATTAAGCCCCACTTTTGGAACGTGCTTCTTCAGTTCTGTTCTTCGTGCTTTCTCAAGGAATACTACCAGGAGACTTCCTCAGTCTCCTTTAGAAGCCTTCCTGAGACCAACCGGTTCCGTGGAGTGTTTCAGCCATAAAGAACACACCCCACACGTGTTTGCTCTGATTTATCTTGCGCTGCCCTGCTCTGCTTCTGTACTTTGTACCTTACACCGGGGCAGGGAATATTTGTGGTATCAACATAGAAATGGTATCATTAAGATGAAGACTGGCATGTAGAGGTTGGGTTTTTTTTTCCCCCCCTTTTTTAAAGTAGAAAATATGTGCATAATGTGTGTCAAAATGTGTGTCCTTAGGTGTTATTACTGTTCTTAGGGATAATACAAAGAATACTTAAAATGTCTGATGTTGGTAAAATGCAGACATTTTAAATTCATGTATTTCGTACATATTTTACTCCTTTGTCTACAAGAAGCAAAAAATATTTTATGGAACCAACCAATACAACATAATAAATGCAGCAGCTGTTATTCTTTGATCGTAATAATTAAGAAGCAAAAAGTACCAAATGTTATATCCTGGTTTTTGGAAATTACAATAACTTGCTAGAAATGCCCTATGGAAATAAGCTAATTGGTTGACTCAGGGTTAGACAGGGAAAAAATATCCACATCGGAAGATAAATGAGGGTATTTGGACCTTAGAGTGTCCTTGATTTAAGCCTCATGGCTGTACTTCTACTCTGCCAGATCGCTTTAGACGTTTAATTTTTATTTTTAGGGGCAGTAGCTTGATAGTCAAGCGTATAGATTTGTAAGATTTGGATTCCAGTTTTTCTGCTCCTTGAGGTGGTTCAACCCTACCTCTGCTCCTCTTCAGCCCCATCACTGGTAATAAGAGAAAAAAAAATAGCAGGCAGAGGTTCTTGATGCCTACTTGGACGTCACTTAACTGGTAATAGTCTGTTTGAAAATAAATTTTACAGACTCACGGAATGTATTGGGTTTTGGCAAGTGCTCTTAAGTGATGTGCTTCCATCGGCAAGGATGGTGAAATGGCTTGTACTAAAAGCTCAGGTTCTGTGCCTGTTTCATTGGTGAAGAAGCTGTGGAGCTCTTGGTTGAATGAGTTTTCTTGTAATACCAACAAATGGCAGCTTATTCGCTAGCTTACACGCTCACGAGTAACTAAAATGTTCTAAATAAATCAAATAAACAGACTGTTCTCCTGGAGAGACAGCTCTACTGCTTTGGGCACCACACTGTTCAAGGGCAGGTTGGACGGGGCCTTGAGCAACCTGCTCTGGTGGGAGGTGTCCCTGCCCAGAGCATGGGGGTGGGAGCGGATGGGCTTTAAGGTCCCTTCCAACCCAAACTAGTC
This sequence comes from Gallinago undulata, assembly GCA_026546715.1. Taxonomy (NCBI): domain Eukaryota; kingdom Metazoa; phylum Chordata; class Aves; order Charadriiformes; family Scolopacidae; genus Gallinago; species Gallinago undulata. The sequence goes on along the minus strand of JAOTQQ010000032.1, from coordinate 76,742,298 downwards.
TATGATTGTTCCACCTCCCTGGGATTTCATTGGGTTTTCTACTTTTTATTTGTTAGAACGTGTGGTGACATGGTTATTGCTCCAATAGATGAGCTTCCCAATCCAACCAATCCTGGCACAATGGCCACTAAGCGTATTCCAGCGTTAAATAAGAGTATGAACACGGGAAAGGAGAGAATTCTTACCAAGTTAATTTGGATAGTGCTTTCCCAGTCCTTCTCATTGTTCACTCCAGCGTTGTTAACCACAATGTCCAGCCTTCCAAAGTGCTCGATTACTTTTTTGAAAGCACCTGTGGTAAGATCCAAGGGGGAAATTTCTTAGAACTTACGGAAAGTAAGATATGAAAATACAGCGCATGCATATAAGTCAGCGTTTGATTACTCTACCAAAATGTCTTTGCTGTTTTCTTAACCACTAATGAGCAACATGCAATGAAGGGCTTTATCTGACCATTCACCAATAATAAACATATTGAGGGAAAATGAAAGGATTAAGATGCCATCATCACCTTTTCCTTCAGTTTTATAATGCCTGGTAACAGGAGCTAATGAAAGCCCTTAGCACCCATACGCTTCGTATTGGGTAGGATGTTTGGCACCCTAATTCTATAAATGAAGCATTTATAGCTTGGTTTGTAACAGGTGGATATAGCCAGTGAGTTCAAGGTTTGGCACCATCTGTTTTTCAGGAAAAATAAAAGCTTCATGTGTTCAGAGCAATTTTCTTGGTTGAGTCTGAATTTAACCTAAGAACGCAATTCTTAGTCCATGAGAACGACTATGAGTCTGTCGACTACAAATAATTCATTGTGATTCCTGTTTAAACGTATCCATCTGTGAATAAAGTTTTATATATCCTATTTGTCAGGTAACTTCAACAACGTGTTTCTTGAGTTCGCACCTCCTTCCTTCTGCTGAGGAGAACAGTGACCTGCCTTCCGAGGAATGTCAAAATAAAGGGCCGGGAAACTTTCCCGATGACGTTGTGTTCTCCCAGGTGACGGTGTCTCAACCAAGGTAAAAGATGTGTGGAAAAACACGATGACGTCGTAGCGATGAGCAAACTTATCTGGGGTGGGCTGGGAGGGTGGTTGGATGAGATGACCTCCAGGTGCTCACTCCAGGCTAAGATTTTCCATGACTGCAGATGTTATCTGACATGTCTATATACAGCTTGGGTTTGGTGTTTTTTTTTTTCCCTTCAAATATTGTTCCTCCTCACTAAATATTTATTATTATGTAAACCAAGACACATCCTTCCCCCCCGCTATTGTTTTAAAAAACATCAGTTGATGACTGACTTAAAACCTAGGGTATTTCATGTGCATTGAAATCCTGCTTGGCAGGCCTTCATGAAACCACATCACTAAAAAGTGATCCTAATTCCCTGATCTTTAGCAGCTTTGAGAAATCTACTTTTTTTTTTTTCTTTTTTTTTTTTTTTTCAGCAGTTGCAGGGATTTACTGAGTTTTTTTCTGGCACCAGGTGGCCTTTTCTTTGCCTGAGCTCTGCAGGTCCTTCCCAGTCATCGTCTCGTCGTCAGAAGAAGGGCTGGGCGGCCGGTGGGAAAGGTTTTGTTTGTCCCACTGCCTTCATTGTACAGATCTTTCGAATATTCTTATTCTGTACTAGAATATTTCAATATTGCTAAAGCCTCTGTTTTTTTGGCAGGCTGCCTTTTTGGCTTTTGTCATGTTTGTTGCTAATTCATTCTCTGGTTTCTCAATTTAACTCTTCAGTCACTTCTCATCCTTCCGATCCTGCCTCAGCAAGGGCAAGTGAAACCCTTTGGCTTAATTAGGAGCAGAACCGATTATTTAACTTAATTTCAAGCAGTAAAATAAACACAGTTTAGGTCCTCAATCAGCTTTCAAATTTTGGAAACTCCGATTCCCTTTTAAGCCTTCTCCAAAGCAGCATCTTTCATCAACCTCATTCTTAACAGAATTTCTTGCCTTCAAAACCCACCACAGATACTAGTACTTTTGCCAATTATTTATCACGTTCACACAGTCTGGACTAATTGTAGTTTTTTCTAGTTTACACACCGAGAAAAGAGCCAACTATTGTCGAGCTGTCCGTGTATCTATGTTAAAATAAAGAATGATTACCCGATTTGGAATATATTTCTGGTAAAAGCTTACCTGCCTACAGTAATCCCATCTCTTCCCTACCCAGAAGAATGAAGAGGAGGATCCGTTTTAAAGGAGAGGGAAAAAAAACAGTGGAAAAGTAAGTACCAACACCAGTTATGGGTGAACTTCCTAAACATTCATGGAAATCAAGCGTAAACGTATGGGGATTTTTCAGAAGTAGGACAAGATAGAAGATTTTGGGGGGTGGGAAGGGGCAGGGGTGAGATGAGACTGTGTGAAGAGCCACCAGAGAAGATCTGGAAGTCGTTGAAGCAGCAGATTCCCTGCCCATCAGCCTTTTGCACCTACAGATCCTCGGCCCAGGACTGGGGCTTGTTTCATAGCGAAAGGGCTGAAGTTAAAATAAGAGGAACTTGGCTCACGTGCATGACCTTTAAGATAAAAAGCCAGTACAGGGACTTGAGGCATCCACCGAGAGCTTTAAACACCAGGAGTGAGATGAATCTACATTTATTACGTGGGGGCTTGCAATTACAAGTGGAAAAAAATAGGAAAAAAAAAAACAAACCCAAACAAAAACCCCCAACCAATTAATAAAACCAGTAAAAAAGTTCCCCAGAAACCCTAAAGGGTTGTAAGACACGGATGCACATTTGTGACACGCGTGCTGCAGGAGGAATAGTCAATAGTCAACCTAAGCTGATAAAAAAAAAAAAACAAAAAACAAAACAAAAAAAAACAAAAAACAAACCAAAAACCACAACAACTTTTTTTGCTGATTAGAGCTGGTCTCAAATTTAAAGTTCAGCATCTCTCTCGTGGACAGACAACGTAAATCTTTAGAATTAGGCATAATCCATGCTAGGGGATGTTATTGCTGAATTCTGGGCTGCAGAGCTTTGGGAAAGAGGAACGGATGCGGTCGGGAAGCGGCAGCGAAGCGGAGGGGATAGGAGCAGAACTAAAAGTGTTGACACCCGGCCCGACACAAGTCAATATCTGGGGAAAGGGCACGGAGAAAAGCCATGTCAGATGGGGATCTGAGTCACTACCTCTGAATGCATCTCTCGAATAATGAAACTCCGGAGAAGCGGGGTTCCTGTTGGGAAATACGGCGAAGGGCTACACCAACCTTACACCATACTCTAGGGACTCGGGAGGGAAGAGGATTTACTCCACGAAGTGGGAACATAAATGCAAATCCTGCAGGAGGGAAGCTCCTCGCCGTTCCCCGCATCTGCCAGTTGCGTGTGAAGCCTTATCAGCCCGTGTTTTGACCCGGTTTGCTGGGTTTTTTTTTGGCCTTTTCTGCTCTCGGCTACAGCAGCCCGGGGAGAGAGCACCCCAACCCCGGGCAGAGCTTACGACTCTTCTCTACGGGCTTGGAGTTTGTATAGAAGCTTCATAAAAAGCAAGTCCCTGCTTTAAAATTTATATATATATATATATATATTACTCATAAAATAACAGCTGTCTTCCACAGAGCTGTCAGGGGGGTCGCTCCATGGAAGTCATTTCTCCGGCTTTGCTTTGGGTAGAGGGTGGTGCAAAGCTGGGGGGGCTGGTGGCCACGTTTCACATCTGCGGGTCCCGACCCCCCCCCCCCCCAAAATCCCCACCCCCTCTTTCCCGAGCCGCTGGGGCTCCGGGGACCCCCGGGGGAAGGGGTTGCCCCCCCCCTCGTCCCCGCTTCTTACCTTTCAGCTGCTCGGGCTGGGTCACGTCGCAGGGGATGAACAATGTCCTCTGGGGCTCGAACAGCTCGTCCAGGGCCGCCTTGCTCTCCTGGCCGGCCTCCGCGTTGCGGTCCAGCAGGGCGACCTGGGCGAGGAGGGAGGGAGGGAGGGACAGGCTGAGGACGGACGGACGGACGGACGGACGGAGAGAGCCCGGTCCCGGCCGATGCGGGGTGGGGAAGGCGGGGAGCGGGTCCTTCTCCCGGGGCTCACCTTGGCTCCCTTGCCCAGCAGCGCCTGGGCGAACGCCCGCCCGATGCCCTGAGCCCCGCCGGTCACCAGGGCCACCTTCCCATTGACGTGCATGGTGACACCCCCCCGCCCCCACCCCCCCCCCGCCAGCCGCCGCCGAGCCGGAGCGACCGAGCCGCGGTGTCACCTGCCCGCTTCCTTCCCTCCCTCTTTCCCTCTTCCTCCTCCTCCTCCTTCTCCTCCTCCTCCTCCTCGGGGCGGGGGGGGGGAGGATCGCGCCCTCCCCGGTGCTGGGATGAACCCCGGGATCGGGGGGAGCGGCTCCATCCCCTCCTTGCCCCGCCCCCGTCTTCCCCCCCCCCCCCCCCCGGGGAGGGCAGAGGGTCTGGGGCAGCCCGGGGTCCCCCCTCGAGTTTTTTTGGGGGGGGACACAGACTTTGTGCCCCCAGGGGTGGCGTGGGAAAGCGCTGGGAGGTTTGGGAAGGGCTGCGTGGTTGGTACCGGCTGGAAGAAAGTTCAGTCCTTAGAAGAGCAAACAAGGAGACTTTTCATTTTTTAAAAGGCTCCAAAAAACCCCCCCCCCCCCCCCCCCCGCCCGCCTCTGCCCCCCACCACCCCGCAGCCTTCCAGCAACGTGGAGTTGTTCGGTCGGGAAAAGCTGTCACGGAACATCGTGGAGGTTGGATGTGCTTTCTAGAAATGTTCAGGTTCTGCGGGTGGCGTAGATTGTACCTTAAAAAAAGCTGTTTAGCCGCTTTTTTTTTTCCAGCGCCTAAACCAGATTCTGCAATATCCCAGTATCACGGGAATTGTATCAAATCAAAACCTGTCAATACCGAGATGTGTCCCGCTACGACAGAAATCAGAGCAGCCCCAGCCATCTAACAGCTGAAATCAATTTTTTTTGTTCTTTAGCCCGTTACTAGAGATTCCCAAACGCTCTCCTGTAGAAAATGTGATCCCGGGGAATGTTGGGGGGGGGGGGGGGGATGGAAACCCCCCCCTTCCCGAGCTAAACTCTATAACCCCGAGTGCATCGTGTGCCTGCCCGTGTGAGTGTCAAGAGACGCACTTTTGGGGGGTTCTTTGCAGTTTGTGCATCAGGTTTAAACTTTTTGCTTGCGCTTTCCAGGCCCCGAAATTCCCTGGCTCAGCTTTATTCTCCGACATTAACGTCTGTTACCGTTTTGCTTCAATTCTCAGCAGGAACGAGCCAGCTTCCCTCCTTTTCTTAACCTTCCAACCGGGCTGCCTCCTTCTGTGGAATTCCCACTTTTTGTGTTATCACCTGGAAGCAACAAATTACACCGTCCCTGCCACCAGCGAACTGTTACAGAACCATGAAGGTAACCACGTTGCCTGATTGAGTAAACCGAGTAACGCAAGATCTTTTTGTTTTAACCATTTTCCTTAAAAAAAAAAAAAAAAAAAAAAAAAAAAAAAAAAAAAGGGAACTAATATAATCCAGCTGCTAAGTTGGCCCCCAGCCACCTAGTTTTTCCTAAAGATCATGATTCACGGCGCTTCACAAAAGGAGCCGGCCCCGGGGGGATGAGTGACGTGTTTGAAGGCGATACCTGTATTTTTTGGGAGGGCTCCAGCAGGTCGCCGGGGAAGCTGGTGAGCTCCGTGCCACCTTGAGCTCTTCCCCAACCAGCTGAGCCAGCTTCCCTCCCTTACTGGGAGAGGAGGATGGGGCCGGGTCGGAGGCACACGCCGAGCTGAGCGTTACCACACAGGGACCTACGGAGTCTTTCACCCTCAGCCCAGCTCTGACAACCCCCAACCTCCCCTCCATCCCCTCCCCAGCCTTCGGGGACGTCGCCATCATCATCTGTCACCATCTTCATCCCCACAGCGTATTTATATTTTTTTAAAAGGGGATTTTCGAGGGAAAAGAATCGATAAACCCCTCTGTGTGTGTTTCCGAGCAGCTGCAGCTGGAGTGACCTTTGGCAGCTGTTTCCTAAATTGTTGATAACTCGGCACGAATGTTAAGAACAAGCTGGGCTCTTCGGAGAGGCTGGGACGCTTTGGGATCCCAGGGTGTCCAGAAAACAAATCTTAGAAGTCCGTGTCCTGCCGACTGGTGTGGATGAACGTAATCCTGGGCAGCACGGGAGGAAGCCTGTGCGGAGGGAGCAGGGAAGAGCATGTCTGATTGCAGGATTTAGGGAAAGGGAAAAAAAAAAATCAGGGGAAAGAAAACAGCTCCGGGGCTCAACATTCACCACGGCGCCTGAGGAACAGGATTCCCTGCCTCAATGGGGAAGGCAAGAAAAAGGGACACCAAAACTACAGTTTTGGACTCTAATTCTACTCAAATAAGCCAATGCTCTCACGTTCTCTGGGTTATAAAGTACTTTCCTTAATGTTCCACCTCCTTCCCGATTCCCCAGGTTACACACTTTCCCCCATGAAAGTTTTTGGGCCCGATCCCATGATTTTGGCCACCTCCTGTGGCCACAGTTTAAATCACTCTGTCAGGGAGGGGGTCAAGCAACGCCAAGAGCCTGCAGACCTGTCTTCCCAAGGGACCAACTTACAGAAAGCTGAGTATGTGCTCTGGGAACTTTATTCCGTGTGTGAGAGAAGCTGATACGCTCTTGGAAGAAAATGTGAGAGAGCTAAAAATGTTGTCGCCTTATTCGATGAGAGAGTCAAAGCAAACCACAACGCATTTACGATTTTTTTCACCAAAAAGTGCACTAACACTTGCTTTAGGGCTCTGGTTAGGAGTCCAACCAATAGGTTAGACTCAAAAATATCCCAAACAACTCGTATGGGCAAACAGAGGCATGAAAAGATATGAAGTGACTCTATGAACGTTTGATTTGGGTTCTCTGAGAGACAAGTAATTCCATCTGGGCTTTCTCCTCAAAGCTCAGGAATAACAATAATACTAATTAACGTCCTGGGTGTTGAAGCTGTTTGGATTTGCTGTTTGCAGCTCCCCCTGCAAATGCATTTTCACATTTGCATGGTATTTGCATGCAGAACATGATATTTCATTTACTGTTTCCTAGTAACCCTTTGTTGGCTAACGATGCGATGTCTTTGCTTTGCCTTCCTTTTCCAGCTGCGGCGCTTCTTCTTCCATTTCCCTCCCCTCACACGGATTCTTTTCCAGGTCCCACGGCTTATGGTGTTCCACAGAGCCCAGAGCGACATCAAAGCATGGAGTCTCCAGGTGGGTGTCAGCTGGTTTCGAAAAGGAGGTGGGATTATGGTCTCCTTGATATACATCACCTTGTTTTCCTTCAGTTAGAGTATTTCAAAGAGCATCCCAGGCCTCATTTTTGGTACCATCTCTTCATTCTCTGCACGGTGCTATTCGAGTTGTAGATGAAAACTAGATGAATGATGTCACACCTGTGAAGGGACTATCAGACAAGGCGTTGAAGAGGGCATCCAAAGACATCCACCGCAGTGTGGTACTTTGGGAAGTATTTTAGTGTTTTTCCCCAACTTCTGGAGCACTGTGTCCAGTTCTGGGCTCCCCAGTTCAAGGAGGACAGGGAACTCATGGAGAGGGGACAGCAGAGGGCTACAGAGATGATGAGGGGCCTGGAGCATCTCTCTTACAAGGAAAGGCTGAGGGACTTGGGTCTTTTTAGTGTGGAGAAGAGAAGGCTGAGGTGGGATCTGATCAACACCTAGAAATACTTAAAGGGAGGGTGTCAGGAGGACGGGGCTGGTCTTTTCTCAGTGGTGCCCAGGGACAGGACAAGAGGGAATGGGCACAAACTCGAATTTAAGAAGTTCCACCTAAACACGAGGAGGAACTACTTTGCTGTGAGGGTGGCAGAGCTCTGGCAGAGGCTGCCCAGAGAGGTGGTGGAGTCTCCTTCTCTGGAGACACTGAAAACCCATCTGATCACATTCCTGTGGGACCTGCTCTGGGCGACCCTGCTCTGGCAGGGGGTTGGATGAGATGATCTCCAGAGGTCCCTTCCAACTCCATATCATTCTGTGATTCTGCTGAGAAAAATGGGTGGAAAACACAGCTGGAGAAATGCCCCGAATGCCTACCTTTGCACGGGGAAATTAAGAGACAGATTTCAGGTCACGTACTTAATGTGGGGTGACCAGACCTTCCCTAACGAGGAACTGAAGAGGTCAGTGAGTATAAGACGGGTTTCCATGTCCAAGAGTTTTTTTCCATAATGCCTTTTCTTTGTGATCCCTCTGCATGGACTGCATTAGAAAGGCAGCAATTACTGGAGGAGAAGATGAGGTTATGCAGCAAGGCTTTATTTCAGATATTATACCTACCCGTGTATACAAAATAATTGAAGGCAGATAGAGTGGCTGCCAGAAATGTCAAACTAACTTAGAGGGCAAGAGACTCAATGAACAACAGGCGTAGAGATTTGCCAAAATGCATTTTTCCAGCACCACATCATATCAGCCCGGGCTAGGTCTGCTTATTTTGCTTATCCAGGACAACAGCACAAAAAACGTCCTGTACTTGGGGAAAATAAGAGAACACATCAAAGCAGGGCGTAAGAAAATAGTTACGAAAAATCTATTACTGGGGCTCGTGTGACGTGAGTTACTCGAGATCTCAAGGTTTCCACGGTGAGATTTGGAGGAAGACGCTGAACCAAACAGCTCCATGGTTGTCCGTCTTTTCAAAAATAGCAGGCAGGGGAGGAGAAAACATTATTTTTTTTTAAAAAAAAGATGAGAAATAGCCACTGAAGTTGATAGTGCTGGCAGACCTGAAATGGAATGTAATGCCACAGCAGTGCGTGAGAAGAAAAAGGCTTGGGTTAGTGGCATAAGGAGGACTCATAAAGCAAAGATTAGGTCCATTTGCTTCATAAAATGGAAAAGAAGTCACTGGAGACATTCAAAAAGGGGATGAGAAGCTTGCCCAGTACAATTTCCAGGCCTGTAAGGATGCCTAGAAAGTGTTCAGTGTTTGTGACGGGTTTGCCAGGGCCCGTGGGAGGGTGTCACGGGACACGAGGGGTCAGAGAGGAGATGGCTGGATTTTAAATTGCCTTTAATTCGCACTAGAGAGGAAGGAATCTGAGAGTTATGGAGCTTCCTGTCGCTTTGCTGGTGGAAGCACCTACCATGACTGAAAGAAAAGTTTTGGAGCCAAGAACAAGTAGCGGAGAATACCTTGTGAAGAGGAGGTAGGAGATAGCTGCCTGGGAAACTGAGGACAAGGGGATTTAGGAATCCAGCCTTGGAGACCTGGTCCAAGAGGCTCCCTGGCTCTCCAGGGACTGGAAGGGGCTCTAAGGTCTCCCTGGAGCCTTCTCTTCTCCAGGCTGAACCCCCCCAACTCTCTCAGCGCCCCCTCCCAGCAGAGGGGCTCCAGCCCTCCCACCATCTCCGGGGCCTCCTCTGGCCCTGCTCCAACAGGTCCATGTCCTTCTGCTGTTGGTGGCCCCAGAGTTGGAGGCAGCACTTGAGGGGGGGGGGGTGTCCCCAGAGCAGAGCAGAGGGACATTTCCCCCCCCTTGCCCTGCTGGCCACAGGGCTTGGGATGCAGCCCAGGATGTGGGGGGGCTTTCTGGGCTGCCAGGGCACGTTGCCAGGGTGTGTTGGGCTTCTCATCAACCGAATCATTAATTCACAGAATCACAGAATCCCCTAGGTTGGAAGGGACCTCAGAATCACCTAGGTTGGAAGGAACCTTTGAAGATCATCTAGTCCAACCAAACCTTTTCAGACCGTCTAGTCCCATTCCCTGCCTGAGAGCCACTAACATGTTCTAGAAATAGAAGTCTGGTGGAAGAAGGAGCAGAGGAGCCCACGGGTGCCCGGCCAGGGCAGCAGGACCTTGCCAAAAGGAGGCAGCTCTGCAAGGTGCTCAGCTGCTGGAGGCTCCACGTGAATAAGGAAGGGTGCCAGCGTTAAAGCGCGCCCTGCCCTCTCTCTATCTGATATAATTACAGGAGAACCTTTAAAACCCCGTCCTTGGCACCGTCTTTAAGCATCCCAGCTGGCAGCAGCAGCCCAACAGAAATATGTCAGCCCCTCCCAAGCCTCTTGCAGCCTTGGCACCGCGCTGGGCACCATCTACTCCATAATCCACTCATCCAGCAACGCAAACGTCCCTACCTCTGGACCCAAAGCGCGGCGGGCTCACCCTCAGACTGTGAAAGTGAGTGCAAACAGTTAAAACCCAGACCCAAGAAAGTATCTGGTGTCTCTCAGACCTGATTCTAGCGCGGCTCAATCGTTGTCTGCTTCCTACGGAGATAAACCTCGTGCTTTTTGCTTTTTGGTGAAATGCTGGAGCCTTATTAATTACCTTATTTGATAAATATTCAATTGTGCTTCCTTTGACCGATACCATAGATACTACTTTTGTGCTTTCTTTGACTGATATCCACTTGAAGAGAAGAAGGAATGTGGTTTTGATTCAGTTTTAACTTTTAAAAAGCAAGAACTGGGAAAAAAAGAAAGAAGAGAGAAATCCCAGAAAATCTTCTTTCCAACTTTTTGAAAAATAAGGAATTAGGAGGGAGCCATGAATCCAATGAATCCTCCTTATTCTGCTCTCCAGATTTCTGTAGGATCTGTGGGTGATAGTTGTCTTTCAAGCTAATGTTTTGCCTCCCTCCTGTTTTTTCTCTATTCTCTACCCTGTCTCGGTGTTCTGTTTTAGGAAAAAAATATCATATACAGAGCTTTTTTGGAAGTGGGCAGAGTATTTTGTGCCGCAGAGCGATTATTATTTATACGTTTTAGGGAAGTTAGGGATCTTCCCCAACTATTTTGACTGCAAAAAGCTGGCAGTGCTGCAGAATACTGTAATGCATTATAGATTCCCTCCCACTCAGAAGAACGACGCGGTAACATTCAGAAATAACATGGGAAAGTGAAGGAAAACTCAAAAGAAAAGGTATGAAACAGGAAGAAAAAGAATCAATGTACTTATTAGAAGTGACACTTACCACTTTAAGATTCAATCCAGAAATTAGTTTAAAGTCTCAAACGTCAACACCGTGGTACTTCTGCTTAGAAGATATTCATGGCTTTAAATTAATCCTGATGCTTAGTGTTATGAAATACATGGAATTGAATCAGAAACTGAGTAACAACAAAATTATATAAAACTACCAGAATGGAGTTCTCAGTTTCTTAAGGAAATATACCTGCTGATATTAGCTGGTGCAAATGCAAAACCAGGCCATAAATCTTTATTTCAGGCATGGCCAATGTAACCTTGAATGTAGATATTAAAAATAGCAGCAGTTATTTAAAAAATCCTATAGAAATGTGTAATAAATTAGTTCCACGTCAAAGGGAAGACTGTAGCTAATACGTAAAATTTAACCCCGTAGCCTGTCTGTGAAGTATTTTAACTACTAGGAGTTTAATGTCAATTACTGGGTATTATTTCTGATCATTTAGAATGTTTACTAGTATAAAATAAACTGTATTTGCTGGTCAATTGAGAATAATGTATTATGGGCTCTCTAGCTGAGATCCTGAGATGAATCTTGAGTTACATTCAGGGTTTTAAAGAGTTTATCTGTGCCGTTGATTGAAAGGAGCATGTTATGCTGCTGTAAACACCTTTATTTTTTATGAAAGCAGCCACGCTCACCCCTCTGTCCAGATAAAAAGCTCTAACTGAAATATTTAGTACAAATCTATGCAGAAATCAGGCCTTCCTGGCACACGCTTGAATTCATTTGCTGAGACCTACTAATTAGTTCCCGTTTGTGTAATGGTGTTTACTTCACATGACCAATAGGAAGAAACTGAAATTGTCAATGTAATTATTGAAGTGAGTTCAAATTGGCCATTCCATTCACGGATATCTGGAAATCTGACTAATAAGTACATTCCTCTACGATGATGTAAATAACTGGATATCTCTGCCATTTTATATTCCTGAGATTCATCACGCAGGAATAAACATCCATTTTCAGAATTGAAGGCATCTTTCTTGCTACTGGAAAAATTATATCTCTGTGTTATGAAACTGGAAACGTGCTGACGTAGTTTTGCTGGGATGGTAAATCTGTAACGCCTTGCAAAAGCTTTTATGTGAAGGCATATAAATAATCTTCCAAGACCTTTCAGAAATCATATAAAACCAGAACCCACAGCCCCATCTACTGCAGTAACGTGCGTAGGTGTTCGGTAAGGTCATCAGGATGTCGTTTCAAATGACAACACAGAAAACCTAATAAAGAATTATTGTGAAAGAAGTGAGGACCTGGAATTTTAGAATTCCAGGGAGATGCATTAACGCTCTATTACGACTGCGGTCTGAAGTAAATCAATTTATTTAAGACCTAAGAATAGGTTCAGACCAACACAAAGAACCACTGCAGTTGACCGCGAGATTTTTTCCCCAATGATTTTAATAATTGTGGATAAAATGCCCTCCTGGGCTCCATTGGGCAGAGCACGGAGGGGCTGGTCCTTCTAGAGACTAGCAAAATCTGATAGGAAGATTTTGGGAGGGGAAGGGAAAAGGGAAAGCGGAAGGGAAAAGGGAAAGGAAAAGGGAAGGGAAGCCTTAGAAGCTTCCCAGTCCCCATCGTTCCATTGCTTTGGAACAATTAAGGCATCGTTACCTCTTTCTGCAAAGCAGAGGCTCCACGTTCCTCCCTCTGAGCCCCAGCCCCACTCTGTCCTCCCACACTTCAGCAGCTGCGTGAAAAGGCTCTCCAAGTGCCTGGAAAAAACATCATACAAAGGGTATTTTCTCTGTGATAAATGTGTGTTTTATGTTTAAGCTACCTCAATTTATTATTTTTTTTTCATATTTATTAATCTGTTTAATTTTCTTACACAGCCTTGGTAGTTATCTTTTACTTTGCTGTTTTGCTTGTTATTTCCCTGCAGCATTGAGAAATCCGGATAACTCTGAACAAATAAATCAGGAAACTCTCATTTGGGGATAAAATGCATGATGCAATAGTGTTCCATTTCCTAAACCTTTCCTTTAATTTATCATTTCAAAGATGATGTTTAGTGCTAAAACTGCCTATGGAGGAGTGTGTTAGAAGGTTGAGGATTAAAAAAAAAAAAAAAAAGTATAGAATAAAGACATAGATAAGGTGAAGATGGAACATCAGAAAGACATTTGAATGGAAATTGGTTTAACCCGGGGATATTCCATTTAAACCCAACAAGCTTTGTTTTTTGATGGTGGGGTTAAGTGAGGAATATATCAACGCTGAGATCGTGGAGCAGTGGTCGCCTTGGAGGAGATGAACATTTGTGACCAGGTGAGGACGTTGTTTGTCAGGTGTTATGGATTAAATGCATGCCAACTGTTAAGGCAGCACAGGAGAAGGTGATTAAGGAGAATTCCTAATTCCTGTGACCTTTCACAGATGTGACCATGGGGAGGTCCTGCCCATCTCCCTCAGCTGGGTGTCCCTTGTGTGCTTTGGCAGAGCTACCTCTGCAAACGGGCCCCAGGAGTTTTCAGGTACGTGGTCGGTCCCTGCTCCTGGGGATGGTTCTGTTCATACCCAGGGAACTCTCCCACTGACAGCATTAATGTGTAAATTCTGTGTTAATCTTTGTCGAGAACATGCTTAAACCCAGGGGGGTGAAATCTCCCAGTCTCCAGAGCGGTCCCGACTGCTGGGATCCCAGCAGTTATCCCCTACTTTCTGAAATAATTCCAATTTCAATACAGAAATCTTGAATAATTTCTTTTTCCTCTCTGGGAGAGGGGAAGGTTCCAACCCCCAGCTCTGTGTTTTGGGGGGGTGTTGTTTACCCACCTCAATTGAAGCTGCTTTAGGGCTGAAGCGCCTCCAACGTTCCTGAGATACAGGGCAACGATGGCATTTCATTAGGCCAGTGAAATATAAAGGTAAGGACACAGCAAATACCTTCCTCTTATTGGTTCCTACTTACTGCCTTTGGACATATTTAGAAAAGAATAGAATTTTTTACAAATAGATTTTTTTTAAAGAATAGAATAGAATTATGGAATAGAATAGAATAAGTTTTTTTTAAGAATAGACTTTTTTAGAGAAGTGAACGAGCTGAGCAATCCTGTGTAAATGTAGGCAGACTTTATTGGGACACCTCGGTTTCCTCCTGTATTTTATGATTGATTTTATGATTATGATATTTATGATTTTATGATTTTAACTCCATCTGCCATTGCTGGAGTTAACAGCTCTATGTAAATGAAACATATCCATAACTACTGAGGCATCTTTTTTTATGGATCTAGACCTTCATCCGTACATGACTCAATTTCATTTTGTCAAATGGTGATTAGCATTACACTATTAAATAAAATTTTCTAACTTTATGAAATACTTTATCAGTTAAGAGAGAAATATAGCTTGAATTATTTCATGCCCTGTAACACTACAAAGTACCAGCATAATGGTCGAGGTGTGAAGGGTCAATTCTTAGTTCTTTAAAAAAAAAGCAAGTGAAAAAAAAATTCAGAAAACTGAAAACTTAAAAAATCCCAAATAAGAATATGAGAATGAACACAGGGAAATACTCTATCAAAAATCTGTGAGCCACGAGGGATCAGAGTAAGCCCTGGTGAGAATCTGAGTTTTTTCATAAATGTGAAGTGAATCAGACTGGATCATTCCACCTTTCTAGCTCCCTGTACCACACCAGGTTTCAGGTCACTGTTCTGTCTAAGCGGGGCTCAGTAGTTCACTGGTTCAGTATAGGAAAGTCCAAATCTCTTATGGAATCACATTTATTTTGACAGATTTCAAAGAAAAAAGCAATCAGAGTAAGTCTGTTCTTATTTTATTAGTAATGCTAAAATTTCTTTTGGCAAAATGAAGGTGTTTCATTCTGAATTTGCTTTATTATTGTTTATTTGGGCTTTTATATTCTATTAGTTGTGTTATGGCATAGTGTAGTTTCTGTTATGCAGACTATTTCTTGATATGTTTCAATTTTCTTACAGGTTTTTTTCCCAGAATTTCCAATTGCATATTCTGTGAATAATTGGGAAATTTCCTGACCACAAATTCCTTTATAGTAATAAAAAGGTGATGTGAAAGGTGACCGTTTTCCATTAAATTTGACTTCAAATTTTCAGCCAGGCTTGTTAGACCAATGCATTTCGATGGATTGTCTGCCTGGAGAACAAATATAGATGATATTAGATAATACTAGACTGCAATCCCAGGAGTGAAACCTTCTATTCAACCCGCTCTCCCCTAATTTTAAATGTCTTCCAATTATTGCCTTTTCCTTTAGACCATGAAGCTCCCACAGGATACTTATTAGCGATATGATAAAAAACCTCCTCCCAGTTTTGGGGGGAAACTGGGTATTGGCTCGTGAATCGCTGCCGAGGTGCGAAGAAACATCCATTTCTAAGCAGCTGAGACAGCAAAATCCAGAAGGTAATTTTGAGTATTGCAGCAGAAGTCTTCAACAGAGTTTAATTAAAGTGTCCTGGTGATCTGAAGATATCCATAACCCAGCACTGAAATTAAAGAAGTCCACATCCACAGAGCTTTTTCTCAGGCTCCTGATGCCAGTTGGTGCTGTTATGCCTAAATATGTATCACGTCTATAAATCTCCAGTTAATGGCCAGAATTCAGGATGGTTGTTCAACCACCTCCAAGGAAGAGATGCAAAGCCAAGATAGGAGGCACCCGGTCCCAGCTGCTTGATTCAGATCACGTGAGTGAGATGTTCTACCTCAGATTTCTGTACGGTTGATGGAGAAAATGAGGTGGGTGACCTAAAGGGGAAACATTTCTGCTGAGCTCCTTGGAGCTTACAAGGAAGAACGACAGGATGGGAGAGTTGGGGGGGTTCAGCCTGGAGAAGAGAAGGCTCTGGGGAGAGCTTAGAGCCCCTTCCAGTCCCTCAAGGGGCTCCAGGAGAGATGGGGAGGGACTCTGGATCAGGGAGGGGAGCCATAG
>JAOTQQ010000032.1:76716002-76726306 GCA_026546715.1 Gallinago undulata | reverse complement strand
GTCCCTGCCCAGGGCAGGGGGTGGCACTGGATGGTCTTTAAGGTCCCTTCCAACCCAAACCATTCTGTGATTCTATGATTGTAAATGTCACATCAATCTGAGCCCTGTGCTCTGGGTGTCATTCATTTGGCTCCACCAGCCCTTCTTGGCACCAGTGTCTCACCAGAGCAGAATATTTGGCTGTTTAAAAGGCAGATGTTCATGGGGTGGAATCGCTACGACACGCGCTATACTGTGGAACTCGCTGCCATGGGATGTTGTGGGAATTTTACATGGGTTTGAAAAATGATCAATGAAATTTAGGTCAATTAGACCCCAAGTTACCATCACTGAAGGTGAGATAGCAAAATATGGAAGAATTTATGTAAATATATATACACACACACATATACACACACATGTTCTTCTCTGGTTACCATCAAAGATGGGATTTTAGAATATGTGGAACTTTGTTTAGAGGGAGTACAATCGTGTTTTCAGTATTCTGGCAGGATTGTAATGTCTATTAAGTTAACCAAATGTATCCCACACCTTTTTCAGAACATTTTTCAGGAGAAAACAGATTATTTTTGAAGAATGTTTGATTTTTTTTTTTTAACCTTATTTAAATATATTCCATTCTGTCTTTCTCTCTCTGTAAATATTCATTCAATAATCAAAATATGTTTATGTGTGTGTACATACACACATATCCTGCATACCTTTCTGCACATAGGAAACAGTCCGGTTCCCCGTGTCACTTATTTCTATTTGAAAGATAAATTACCCCATTAGAAACTCCCCAAACTGGTACAACCTGGCAAAAGGGCAACAATATTTACAGAGTGCGTTTATGTTTTTCTTCCTGGCTTAGGTGACGTTAGGTGGGGCTGACAGAGTTTGGTGCCAAGAAAATGATATATATGTATCTCAAAGCCTTTTAATGAACTTATCTGATTCTGTAACTTAAAAAAAAAAAAAATACTCTTGTTTAAATGAGCAGGAAGAAATTCTGACATGTGAAAGTTTTAGCACTTTTACAGTAAAAGCTTTTTGTTCTTGCTCCTCCTGGATTTAGTGAGATTAAGGTCAGGTCCAGTTTCTCTGTGATTCCAAATGGATTTCAGACAAGCTGGAGGCATTTAGTGGCTCTTGTGCTTCTCGGGACTGAGAATCTGGTGTGATCGTGATCCCACACAGTAAAGACAATTCAACCACAGAGTTTATAACGTGGTTCAAAACAACAACCAATATTTTATAGGGCACGAAGGAAGAGAAGAGCGCTGGTTGGAACAGACTTTCATAAATGTCTTATTTTCACAAATTACAGAGTTACGAGGCAATAAAAATATGCTAAAAGTATCCTCTGCCTCTGTTAATGCCTATTGACCTGCTCCAATTATGTAAAAGAATAAGTGTTTTTCACAAAGAAGGAGGAGAAGAGCACAGAGCTGCTTATTATCCTTGGATGGGCTATTCCTGAATACACTGATTTATGGATTTTTATATGGATTTTTTTACAAGTAAACCTGGTTATTCCTTTTTATTCAATTCACGTCTGTCTTTACAGCAGAAACACGTTCTCTTTAAATCAGTTCTGTTCGGACTTCCCAGGTCTAAGGCACAAACGTGGCCTCTGTATGTGTTCTCCCAGGGGTGGCTGCTGTAGATTTAAACCCAGCAAAGGGCAGAGATGGGCTGGAGCCTCCAGATTTCCTTTTGGGAATTTTTCTGAGGTCATTTTTTTTGTGCAGCACTGGGCCTGTGGATGGAGCATTTGTTTGCTCAAAGTTTTCAGAGTACCTTCTACACGTGAGAAGTGAGGGGTGGATCTTGGCACTGCTGTCAGTTCCTTTTTTTTTTTTTTTTTTTTTTTTTTTTTTTTCCCATATCTGTTTTGGCCTTTTTGTAGTTCCTGGGCTCTGGGTCAAAGTTTTTGACCACATCTGGCAACTGGAGCAGAGAAAGTTCAAGGCAGGATGTCTCAACAGCTGGCAAAGATGGCCAAAAATGTAGAGAGTAACTATGTGCAAATTCAAAATCATACACTAGGAATCTAGGAATCAAGACAAATCAAATATTGCATGACTAAATGTAATCCCATGAAGCTAAGACACATATGGATTATTTCATGCTGATTCACTCCAATATATGAGTAATCAGGCAGAGCTGACACAGTAGCAAACTCAAAAGGGAGAGAGAGAGATGGAGAAATCAGCAAAGTTGGAGAAAACATCAGTTACTGGGAAAACGCTTTGCTTAACACCTTTAATTTATTGCACAAATTGATTGCGTGGCTTCCTCCTGCTGCTGTGAGAACAAATAATCAGCCTGAAGGATCAGAGGTGTGTCTGTCCAAGCCTTTTGCCCTACCTCTTCCAACCCTTGCTGTTAGTGAGGAGGAGGTCCATAAAAAATATGAAAGCGCCCAAAGCGGCTCAAGCATCTAAACCCAAGGCTGTGATTCCCCAAAACCCCACCGAACAGTGTTAGGGATGATGTTTCTGGCAGTAAAATGACTCCTCTAATGCAGATTCCCCTCTTCCCTTCAGTGCTTGGTGTCTTGGTTGGATCAAGACTGGCCGATGTGTGAGACGGAAATCTAATTTCTGATTAGCCCTGCAAATCAGCATTTCTCTGCCCAAGAACTGACCTGTCCTGCTGCACCTTAACTTCACACCAAACAGGGTTGTTTTGGCCACTTGCTTTAGGTTTGCAGGGTAAGGAGGAGCGATGAGCTGTGTACTTTAAACTAAACGATCGTTTTATGTAGTACGTGAGGTGTTTTTGATGTTTCTTTGTTTTAAAGCTTTTAAGTTAAAATACCTACCATCTTGTTTCATTTAAACTTTAAACTAAGTCATTCCTTGCCAGGGCTGCTTTCTCGCCCTGTGGGGAATAAAACAAATCCTGAAATTATCGACTCCAATTAGGAAACCCATCTTGTCCTAAGTGGGGATTAATTATTGGATATAGAACTTGCTGGCATGGACTTCAGGAAGGGGACAGAAGGAAATAAGAGGGATAGATGCAGAAATAAAGTAGAAAGGTCTAAGAGTCTACTGAATTCTTATTTGGGCTTGTTGTTTTTCATTTAACCTCTAAGTTGTGTCAGCAGTGGATGGCAGTTATCATGACATTAACTCATTGTGGCTAGTGTTTAAAAAGGGTATTTTGAGGGGAAAAAAAGAAGTAAATAAATACAGCTGAGTATCAGCCTGCTTTGAGACAACTCTTCTCTGTTCTTCTGGAATCAGATAGCATTTTTTGGTCATGGAATCCAACTGAATTTTCAATGCTGTAATTATGAAAGGCACGTGGAGTCAGAATTAATGTCGAGTAAGAAAACCAGAACTGGAGAGAAAGAGCCAGAAAACGAGGAAAGGAAATAAACACACAGTATGTGGTAACCACAATTGAGTAAAGCATAAAGGTGAAACAGAGATGGAGTATCCTGTGAGAGGGAAGTTGCAATTAAACCTCTGTTTCTTCCAAATTTAAAAAAAAAAAAATAGGCTCAGGACTTATTCCCAGATGTTTAAGAAATCAGACTATCCAAATATGTCAGAAAATGCCAACTTCATATTCAAATTGTAAGAACTCAGTAGGTTTGTTTAGAGATGATCTTGAGTACAATCACTGGCAAATAAAAAGTCAACAAAAATGCAGATTTACCCCTTAGGGCTATATTTTTCCTTCATTTCAGAGACAACAGGAAGCCTGTCATGGGTTTTGTCTACATGTGCCATTGAAGAAGGCCAACACCCTGACTTTTGAAGAGTGAGTATTCTGGTATGATCTTCTGTTCCCTAAGAACTCTTCACAGAAAACAGCAAAATAGTTGTTGCTCGAAGGCGAAGTGCTGAGCTTGCTCTTTGACCCTCCCTCTCCTCTCTCCAGCTGCCATCCCTGTTGGGCACTTTTTCTTCCCTTCTTACTTTTTTCCCTTCTTCACTTTTTCTTCCATTCTTACACGTGTTCTCCCACCATTGCTGATGGGCTTGACCTTGGCCAGTGGTGGGTCCCTCTTAGAGCCGGCTGTCACTGGCTCTGTTGGACTTGGAGGAACCTTCTAGCAGCTTCTGACAGAAGCCACCACTGTAGACCCCCCACTACCAAAACCATGCCCTAAAAACCAAATACAAGCCTTTACTTCAGTTTGGGGACAATAACGGGAAGGAATCCGCTGCTTAAACATAAGCAGCCACATCATTTTATGTGCTTTAAGGAATCTTAGAGACTCAGTGGCAGATGTGACATGGGGCACTCGAGAAATCCAGTTTTCCAGGAGCAGCAGTGAACACGTAGCCGTGGACGTCACCCTGGGACACAACTCTGCCCGGGTGCAAAAAAGTGGAGATTTCCTGTGAATAGATGAGGTTCTCCACGGTGTAAAGACTCTCACATTCTGTCGGTAGTCATTACAGCCCGAGAATTATGCCGAGGTGACCGAGCACTTATGTGCATGTGTCTGTGTGTCATGCAGAGGCGTAGGTGGGGACAAGGAGTTAACGAGTTCACGGTGACACGGAACGTTTGAGATCAGGGGAATGATTGGCTCTCAGTCCTTTGGGGAGCAATTTTAGACAAAGCCTAGTGCTCTCTCACCTCGGAGCAACTCATGCTAAAGGCATGCTCAGCGTGGAATAACACAAGGTGATAAATCAAAAATAATTTAAATATTTCATCTGTCACACCAGGATGTTTACAGCTACAGAGTACGAAATGAGTTATTACCTCAGGGTGACTCCCAGAAGATATCGTGTTTGGAAGATGGAAGATTTTAAAAAAAATGTTGCCTCTGGCACATGAGAGTCTATTATTCATTTTGGTTTACTTAATGGATTCATTACTGGCGTGTAATTTAGCTGTGGAGACGGTGTGCCAGTGCTGCTGTACGGACTCTTCACCGCACAAGCACAATCAAGTGACTGTTCACTCACGTGTCGTTACCAGGACTTCAGCTCCTCCCTTTGTTCCTCAATCCTGACACCATCCTGTCACTCCTGAAGCGAGGACAGGGTTTTCAGGCGGTCAGAGAATACTCTGGAGATCAGAGCTCTGGGATTTTAAGAATCTGTTCTGCAAGAAATTTTCACTGAAGTTTGGTCCAATTTTTTTCACGAATGGCATTTTTCCACAGAAAACACCGCTGAACTGAAACCATGTAATTTGTATTGGCTTCAGAAAAAAATTCCAGTATCATGCTTGAGCTAAGTGAAAAATATTTGGTGCCATTGTGGCTTTACTGTTTCATTTTGCTTTGATTTCTGGAAGTTCTGCCTCTGTTAGGCAAAACTGTTGGCTGTGGAAGCTCACACCGATGACACACGGGGTTCTCCATGGCA
The DNA here is from genome assembly GCA_026546715.1 of Gallinago undulata. Lineage (NCBI taxonomy): Eukaryota > Metazoa > Chordata > Aves > Charadriiformes > Scolopacidae > Gallinago > Gallinago undulata. The sequence continues at coordinate 76,720,979 of JAOTQQ010000032.1, read as the reverse complement.
AAGAGAGGGGACACTCGAAATCTGTCCCTTATTGTGGGTGTAATTTTGTCCGTTTGAAACTGGGCCTTTTTACAGTCACGCAGAGAAGGGGCTGCCCAGAGGAAGAGAAGGAGAAGCAGCAGTTGCTGAAGAAAATTCTCTAGAAGAGCAGGCTGATTGCCTACCAAAGTATACTTTTTGAGTGGAAAAGAAAGAGAATTGGGGGTTATTTATTTTCCTAGTCTCAAGGAAGGGAGGGGACTCTCTCTGATTATGTGGTATTGGTGCTGGATGTGGCAGCCTTGCAGTTCCCAGAGCCACGAGAGGTGTTTCTGGTTCTTGGAAGAGCAGTGTGGGCTGTTTGTAGGCAGCATTCTTCCGAGCGGTGCTTCAGAATGAGGAACAGAAGGAGGTCCTCCACCTCTGGAAGCTTGCTAAGTGGAACAGCTTCATTCGGAAGTTTTGCAACGCGAATCCCAAGAATTCATGAACAGGAATTAGTTGAAGCCAAACCCTGACCTTGAGGCACAGCCTGTCACTCTGAGAAGGCTGATGAGGTGGGAGAAGAAGAGTATCATCTCTAATCGGTCCGGGATCACCTGAGGTGACTTCTCCAAAGTCTCAGCAGTTTCCCAGAGATCACCAATTCATTCTGTAATAGTTGTCTGCTTTCAAAGCTGCCAAGAATGGATATTTTTTTTGTCCCAGCACCTCACCAGAGGAGTTCCCTACCAGGAGATCAAGTGTCATGTGACTTGATAGAGACCATCTCCACTTGGAATTGTTAAATTCCACCAGCTTTTGAACCAGACCCTACTGAATGGCGTGCTGGCCCTTTGCCAGCTCCTGCAGATGTTTTGGCTGTAATCCCAGGAGGGTGGGAGCCTTAGGTACGATGAAGCAAATGAAAAACAATCAGTCACAGAACACGTATACCCCAGAAGGTTACTCCAGGAGAAGAGGAGGCAAGCAAAATATTATAAAGGCTCCGGAGCTGTGGACCTGGCCATGTAATGTGTGCGGATGTTGGCCCCAGTGATGTTTTGGGAAGAGCAGAGATGTTAGATGCTTTATTGCTGCGGCTGCCTCCAGCGAGAGGTTCCCCAGAGCCTCTTTTGTTAAACAGGGCAGTTGCCAGGCCCTGTGGTCCCATGAGAAGAGCACAACTGATCACCATCACCATGGTCTGGAGGACAGTATGGCCTCTGGGATCACATAAATAAAACCATAGGGTGAGGAGAAGAGGTCCTAGAAGAACAGTTATTAAGTGGTGCGTTTGTAACAGGTGAGGAACAACCATCTCCCAAGAGCGTCCACGACAAAGCACAGTGTCACGGGTGGACAGGTCTGAGAAACTTCTCCTGAGGTTTTGGAACATGACAGTAAAACACCGCAAAATGATAAATTTTTCGCACGACAGATGAGAATTTTCCTAAAATTTACGTAAATCTATTTTCCAGGTGGATGATGTCACTTTTAAACTGAGAGTGGGTCACATTATTTACTCTTCTAGCAAACTAGCATTTCTGAGGTTTGGCAGCTAAAACATTGATGGATCAGTTGCTACTTCCTTTCTTTCAGCAGGAAGCAGAAAAAAAAAGTAAAAAACAAAACCCTGACAGACATCACTGAGATCTGTGTGTGTTCAAGACAGTATCCGCATGAGATACTATTAGTCTTCAGATTTTGCTACAAAACCTATATTGAATTTTTTTTGGTTGTAGGTTGAGCATCATACATGTCTGCATTTAAGTCCTGTGGATGGGGACCATGAAAAGGGCAAGGAATCATCCAAGGAATGATTTGGTCTGGAAAAAAAAATTAATCTTGCAAAACATTCTTTTTGGAATTTAAACTTTCAGTGAACACAAATTTAGTTAGTGACTTTGACGGGCTGGCACTGCTCTGTGGAGAATGCAGATTTAATGTGTGATGGATAAGAATTTAAAAATCATACATACCCCTTAAATAAAAAAAAAGGCTGTACTGGCTTTGGATTTCCATCTGTCGCCAAATCTGCCTGCTGACAACAGCACATCCTCTGAGCCAGGACACAGGACAGATAACCTCCCAGACCCTGCACAGAAAATAACAGGAACTAAGCTGTCTAATGTTGAAAACATGGATTTTGCTGCTTGAAAAAATGTTCTTGATGAACATTTCGAGCGGTGACCCTCTCTGGGTGCAGACATGCTGCCAGGAGGTATGTTTGGGTTGAAGGTGTCCCAGGCTACAACCAAAGGGACTGAAGGGCTGTTTATTAAAGAATTCAGACCCATTGATGTGACAGTTATGAACAAAAAGGCTTTGAACAGCAAAAAATTCTGTGAAGACAGAAGGTGTGGTCGATGGAAATGCAGCACGTTTCTTCAGTGATGGGAAGAAACTCAAGAAAAGATCCAGGATTTGATCTGGGAGATCAAAGAGTCCACTTCATCTAGCATAAATTGTCAAAATAAATCCTCCTTATACGGTAGTCTTTTGCCCTTAAATTTGCATGAATGAGAAAGGAAGCACAATCATCCTGTTTTTAATTTTTTCTGGGGGGAATTCTAGCTTATGAGCTGCCTCTTCCAGTGCTCTGGGCCCTCAAAGTAAAATAGTTTCTCCTTGTGTTTAGGTGGAACTTCTTAAATTCGAGTTTGTGCCCATTCCCTCTTGTCCTGTCCCTGGGCACCACTGAGAAAAGACCAGCCCCGTCCTCCTGACACCCTCCCTTTAAGTATTTCTAGGTGTTGATCAGATCCCACCTCAGCCTTCTCTTCTCCACACTAAAAAGACCCAAGTCCCTCAGCCTTTCCTCATAAGAGCGATGCTCTGGGCCCCTCATCATCTCTGTAGCCCTCTGCTGTCCCCTCTCCATGAGTTCCCTGTCCTTCTTGAACTGGGGAGCCCAGAACTGGACCCAGTGCTCCAAATAACAACAATATTCCCTACAGAATCTGACCAAAGTATTCTCCCGTGGCAGCAATGAGCTGCCATGAGAAATGACATAAGAAACAAGGTGCTGCAGAGCAGTCCTTCCCCTGTTGTAGACATAAGGATGGGAAAAGCAAGGGAAAGCTCAGCTTGAGCTGAAGCTGGGAGTTCCCCTTTGATAAGAAGTTCTGTGACCCCACGGCTGAGATGGTGCTTCCAGGTGCAAGAGTCATCCCTGGTCCAGGGGGCAGACCCTGATGCTGCTGTCAAGGTGTCAAAATCCATGGCTGCAGAGAGCTGTGGTGACCGAGACATGGAAAAGGAACCGTAAGTCCTCTGTTCTCCCTGCTCAACCAGAAAATTCGAATCAAAACCTCTTTTGTGGTTTGCTGCACTGAAACCAGCTCGAGCCTTACTTTCCTCCCCCGCTTCTTAGCAAAACCCTTTGTTCCCAGGGAAGGCTTTCCAGGTTTTGTCAGGAAAGCAGAAAGAAAGGAAGGAGTTTGGTCACAAACCCAGGGAAAGGTCGCGTTTCCTGCTGCCAGGTGGTTGGGGAGTTCAGATGTAGGCTGGGGTGCTCTGCTCTGCCTGAGAGGCTCCAAAATCTTGCCCTGTGTCCTAGGGACACGGCAGAAAAAGAAGCATGAGACGCAAAAGGAGGAGTAGAGTGACTCCATTTGGTCCATGGATCATTCCCTACAGAAATGAGGCATCCCACTCACTGCTCCCCTTCATTATCTTGATTATTACTGTTTGCAAGGAGAGGGTGAGTGCACCTCCCACTGCTAAGGGGGTTGACTCAAGAGGTGGGAGCTACAAACACGGAGCTCCAATCGCGGAGCCGTTCTTCACACCTTCAATCTCAACCAGCCTTCTCCACGCAGGCTGGCGCTTGCTGTTGGTAGGCTCGAACTTTGGGAAATAAAAAATGGTATTTCTTTTCATCCTTTCCTTCTTTCTAAGGGATTAAAGCATTTTTCGGAGGTACGAAAGCAGAATTTTTGAGTTCACTGCATTGGGTATTTTGGGATTTGACAAAAAGCCAAGCAAACTGACAACGTTTTACCAGACAAAAGGACCTAGCCGCTGTGGATTCATTTGCAGTGTTTGTTTATATTTCTCTGCACTTGGATGCTGCTAAGTCTGCGTTGCTTTTTTTTTTTTTTTTTTTAATCTCTCAATGCTTATTATTGTACGAGCGAGTATTGTGCTTAATCCTATTGTGGTTAAATGAGGAGATTTAGCAATTTCATTCCACGCTTTCATCTTGAACTGTTCTTACCCATGCATGCCTGTCTCTGGCTACTGGTTAATCTCTCCAGAGGAAATTTGGTCCAGAATGTGATATAGATGGAGTTTCATCAAGGGCTATCAATAAGTACATGATTTGGGGGGCTGATAAAAAAAAGTTTGGACCTTCTTAGTTGGAAATGGTTAAGGAGGAGGAATAAGAGGTGTTATTGATGATCATGGCATGGCTGTAAATTGTTAATGGGATGATGCCATGAAAAAAGATAAATGGACCTTCAAAAATTTCCTTGGCAGGAGAATTCCAGGAGGAGAACCAAGGAGCAGGTCCATGGTGCTGGGCCTTGGTGTGCTGGCACCCAGGACAGTCAAAGATCCAGTCACAGACGTGCAAAAAAAATGAACTGGAATGAGTTGCTTTGCAGAGGAGGCTACTGGGGTGACAGGAGGAATGGAGAACATGACTGATGAGAGGAGGTGGAAGGGTGGGACTTGTTTAACTTTGCGAAAGGAAGGCTGAGAGGGGACAAGATCGTTCTCCTCGGGGATAAACACTGTGAGGGAACGGATCTGTTTAAGTTAAAGAACAATGTTGGCACATGAACAAATAGATATAGGCTGACCCTGAAAAGTCTCAGGCTGGATGTTAAAAGAATATTGCTAACTCTTTATAAAGCCTTCTGTGAGGGGTCCCAGCTGTCCTGAGGGGATGACCAGCATGCACCTGCACCTGAAGTGTCATAGAATCATAGAGTGGTTTGGGTTGGAAGGGACCTTCAAGCCCCCCCAGTGCCACCCCCTGCCCTGGGCAGGGACACCTCCCACCACACC